>CM077170.1:44875348-45202848 GCA_039654105.1 Coreius guichenoti | reverse complement strand
CCAGAATCTAATCTTTTGATACATGATAATTATGTATTATTAATTATAGCAAGCCTGTGACTCTGTATTGGCCACTAAACATTTTGAACTCCAGCATCTATTAGACTCACTCAGACATCAATAATCAGCATATGAATCTCAACAATGCTAACGTGCTTAATGCCACAATGCATTCTGGGAGCCATAGATGAGTTTTGTATGATGCACCCAGAATGCATTGTGGCATGAAGCATGTCACTGTTATTGAAATTCATACACTGATTCTTTATTGTCTGCGTGTATCTTTAAAACTTTTAGGTGCGCAATTATGATATCTAACAAATAATCTGAATATGATCAATGAATAACAGTGTGAACATAACAAACACAGTTACAGCAACCGGAGAAAAAGTAATGTTAAAAAGTCAAATCAAACTAAAGCAAACAGTGATCACAATGATGGGGACTTCAAACCAAACATTAACATCTAAACCTCTGTTATTCTCAATAAGAAATTCTGTTGATATCTGATAGAAATAAAGTCAATCTGGTTAGTAATAAGTGAAGCTGGTATTAAGTGTACTGCCATGCATTTCAGTTTTTTTGTGTTGGTGTTTATTCCAACCAAATTTCGACCTCTGCCAAACGTTGGAGCTTGACGTCAAACCAACGTTGGATTTAGATGTCATCCCAACTTTCATTTTCAACCAAAATCCAACGTCTGGCAGACACTGGAGTCTACATCCTGTGCCTTCTTGGAGACACACACCCAGACGACAGATGTATTGACTGAGGGCCACAAAAAAGCTGGATGATGGAGATTCACACACACGTAAGACTTGGTACAACTTTCATAAAACACCATGCTTTGACAACAGCATGAAATTAAGGTGTTAAAGGATAAGAAATCTCTTAGGCCTTGTTTTTTTCTATAAGTTTGAACAACAAAATTAAGGCATAGAAACAGTTCATTTGTAGGGCACTGACAACATAGTTTTATATAATTTATTTAACAATTAGGTTAAAAAAAATATGAAAAAAACTTAAGATAAATACTGATGGACTTAGAAAAATGCAAATGATAACTTCACATTCTTTTGAAATTGACCTATGACATCCTATGACATGAAATCCATCTAAATTTATATGATCTCATGGATTTGGCTACTTTGGTTTATGGTCATAGTGGCACCAGCTGTTGCATTAAATGTGGCGTATTCAAAAGACTTTGACAAAGTCCTTTTATATTTACCCACTTTAAATGCATATTGCCTGCTGTGCACAGTTTCCCTAAAGCCACCGGGGGGGCACCGCTTGCAGCTATATTTTATTGTTATTAGAGTTGATGGTACTGTCACGGTCATGATTAGGGTAAGTTTACATGACAACGATGTACTAAAAACTGAAAAGTTTTTCCTTCGCATTTTTCGCATACAGACGACAACATTGTCAATAGGATCCCCGTTCACACAGATTCGTGAACGCGACTAAAAATGCTGTATTCTTCTGCGAGGCCAGTAGTTGGCGATGTCAACCACATTCCACTGTGCTACTTTTTAATGGTTTTTCTATGTAAACAAGCACTAAACCAATGTTTTTGTCCGTTGCGCTCGAGTCTGGCGTCTTTTGCAGAGTCTTGCACGTGACACGGCATTCTAAAAAACCTGGAACGTTCTAAAAATGTAACTTTTTTTAACTTTTAACGAGACGCGAGCGCAACAGCCAAACATGCCCGTCAAGCGGATTTACATAAGGAACAATGGAAAAGTTGCACAGTGGAATGGACAAGAGCATTCTGCGTGAACGGCCCCTTACAATGTAGTTCTTTTGCGATGATGAAAATACTAATATGTTATAAATTATGTATTTATGATTATGTGGGTAGCCCTAATAGAGGGTATGCATTGACGTCACTTTCCCGCCGGAACACACCCCCTCAGTTGGGGCTGAGTGGCAGAAGAGCTGCTGCGTGACTGGAGTTGATAGGGGAAAACACGTGTAAAACAAATCAGTTTAAACTAAAGGTTGGACTCGATATTGTGTTCCTTACAACTTACCAAAGATCTAGTGATCCATGGATATTGACATGCAGCCAGGAATCGTGTTTTCCTGACATTTATATGAGCCTGATTTTGATACATACATAAATATTTATCACTGTCAGTCATCAGTTTTGAGAGTGAATCCCGCATTTATATGCGGATGTGTCTATGTATTGAAGCGTGTATGTGGCCGCTTGTCAAGAATGGAAAACAAAAGTTTTATTCAAATTCTGAATATATTATAGGCCTATTAATTATTTTTTATATTGCCTAGCGTGCAAAGAGCGCTTCTTTTATAATCACTAAAAGCTGTCACTCATTCAATGAACGCGATCTCACAAAGTTCCGTTATATTAATCAGTGAAGCGACTACACAATGAATCTCTTACTTGCGTAATGTCTACACTTAGAGAGGATTAGCGCACGTGCAGAACTCAGCACTGGACAAAACTTGAGCGGTGAGTGGATTCTAACGTCAACACCTGTGATTGGCCAATGCGTTCAAGAAATCAACAAACATGTCTGTGATTGGCTACTCACCGAAGCAAAAACACGTTAGAAATTTAATCATTTGACAAACGCAAATAATACGCTATTATCAAGTCCGTCTCCCTCGGTCCGGAGGAGGGCATAGGGATGTCCATGGGGTCCGTGGCCAAGCCTCTCCCGACCCCCCCTCTGGCGCCGGGCCTGGTTTTGTGTGTTTTTCGCGGCATTCATACTGAAAACGAATGCTGCCTCTCAGTCTTTTTGCCACTCAGTGGGCGTAACCGCAGTCAATCCAGCTGACAGTGCATACCCTCTATAGTGAAAGACATTTGAAAAGTAGTCGTCTAGCAGAAATCAGGGCTGCAGTAAGCAGTTTTTTTTATATTCTGTTCCAGTCTGGCAGGTTAAAATTGCATTCTCTACGCCTTCAAATACTGAACAGCATGTCTCTCAGAGGCCAATAATCAATTTTCCATTCTGCTCTAATGCTAAGATTTTCTGAAAATAAAGACTGAAACATTTCCATATGATTTCACCCCATATGTAAAAACATGATCCCAATGCCCAGAGACCTCCAAACCCACCAGAACAAATTCAGCACAGTTCAGTAAGCATGTCATAAACATGCGATCGTGAGAACCATTAGTGTGACACGTGCTTCTTTTGCATGTCATGAATCTGTTCTCAGTTCAGCTAATGCTGTGGGCTGATAGTGGCAGTGAATGATGCAAATTTGTATTGTAGACATGTGGATAAACAGTTTGTTCTACTTATGTAAACAGCGTATGAATGTTATTAATGAGCCTCTGAGAGTCACTCTGTTTGCGTTTAAACGTGTGAATAATATATTCTAATTGTGTTTCATTTTTGTCAGTGCTAAAAATAATTGTGTCATGTAGCGTCTCATGACCTCGCCGTGGGTTTCCATGCTCTCGGAGGTACAGCAAATTCACTGGATTCCCCAATGATGGCCTTTATGGTGTATGGCGGAACCACAGCTACTGAAACATGGGAATGACAGACAATCAAAGATAGTAGAGGGATGAGTGAAGGAAGAGATTGTGGGAAGACGTCAGTCTTGATGGGGTTATAGAAATCTGTACAATTCCCACCAGACAGAATCTTTCTGGAGAAAACATGACGATTTCATGGAAATGTTTTTAAAGACAAGCCTGAGCCTAGTGGTCAGCATGTAATCCAAACACCTTTTTCCTTTCATGTTCCCACACTTTACAATACCTTTGTGTGAAAAACAGACCAAATTTAAGTTGTTGTTCACTGACAATTAGCACCATTATTGGTCTAAATGCCATGATTGGCTTAATTAAAAGAACACAGTTAAAAGCTGCAGGCTTGCAGTGTTGTAGGAAAGTGGATTAGACTGAATGTTTTCTCATTTTTAATTTATTATTATTTCATTATCTTTTTTTAAATCTTTTTTTAAACAGTATCCCTAGAGAATGACATCAAAACAGTGTTAACACTGAAGTCAGAAAAAAAAAAATTATATAATTGCACACTGGGTCAAAAAAAAAACATCCTTGCCCTTTGTTGCCATCTAATCTAAAGAATCTTTTCGCTCTGCTGAAAATTTCATCAGTATTTCTCATTCCAAGTCACTCCAGATCCTTCGGTCAGAACTGAACCGTATCCACCGTCTCTGCCAAGTACGAAGAGATCATGCCCCGCTAACCATCTTATCTGAGATACTTGCTGACTGACACTCATGGCCTTACTCCTCTTTTTCATTATTTTTCTTTCCAATTGTACTCCCCTTTCATGCTAGTTCAGATGCCCCAGGCCTCCGGCAGCAGCTGTTAATGTTGGACAGATATCAAGATCACTCTGCCTGAGTCTGCTACAGGAAATGACAGATGCAAGAAAAGAAAAGCCATCAAAATCTTCCTTTAGTGCATCTTCTTTTAGAAGAAAGATATCTATCTATCTATCTATCTATCTGTTGTTCTGTCTGTCGTTCCGTCTGTCTGTCTACCGTCAACACGTGAGACCATGCGATGATCACAGTGACATCACACCACACCATTCTCATACGGTGACACTCTCAGTGTGAGTAATATGAGAGCTCATTGTGAATTCAAAATGTTGAGCAGGTTGAGAGGAGGAGGTTCAAATATCGGTCACCGGGGGGACATTCTACTTCCTGTTTCTCAACACTATCACAGTGATATCACAGTGGTCTCACACGATGAGCTCAGATTGACTTTATTTCTGTCAGACGTCTACAGAAGCTCTTATTGAGAACTAACAGAGGTTTAGATGTTGATGTCACCATTATGGTGATCAGTGTTTGCTTTAGTTGGGCTCTTGACCCTTGACTTTTAACATTATATTTTCTCTGGCTGCTGTAACTGTGTTTATAAGAGATTTTTGTTATGGCAATGAAAACCAAAAGAGCACACAGTCAGGTGATGTTGGTTTGTTATTGATGATAACAACATAATTCTCTAGATTTAGTATGCAGTTTTTTGTGAGGTGTTATTCATTTCATATTTTTAGTTATAATAGTTCTGTGATTATATAGTATGAGAGCCAGCAGTGTCATAATCACTTGTGAAGAATTTTAAACACACGATAAGACAAACATTTTGTCATTTAGACACAAAGAGACATCAAGAATCAGCGTATGAATCTCAACAATGGTGACAATCAAAAGCTTCATGCTGCAGTGCATGCTGGGTACCTAGTCTTTGTGCAGTGCACTTTGACCTCACATTGTGACCATAGTTTGAGCACACAGTGAGGGCGCTGTGAGGTTACACTTTTAGCTCGCTGTGACCTCACATCGCGAGTATCCTGGGAGCTCATGGAGAGATCACTGTGAGATCAAATTGTTGACTGGTATCTATCTGTCTGTCTATCTGTCTGTCTGTTGTTCTGTCTGTCTATCTGTCTGTCTTTTGTTCTGTCTGTCTATCTGTCTGTCTATCTGTCTGTCTGTTGTTCTGTCTGTCTGTCGTTCTATCTGTCGTTCTGTCTGTCTTTGTCTGTCATTCTGTCTGTTGTTCTGTCTGTCATTCTGTGTGTCTGTCGTTCTGTCTGTCTATCTATCTGTTGTTCTGTCTGTTGTTCTATCTGTCGTTCTATCTATCTGTCTGTTGTTCTGTCTGTTGTTCTATCTGTCTGTCTGTTGTTCTGTCTGTTGCTCTGTCGTTCTATCTGTCTGTCTTTGTCTGTCGTTCTGTCTGTTGTTCTGTCTGTTGTTCTGTCATTCTATCTGCCTGTCTGTCGTTCTGTTGTTCTGTCTGTCTGTCGTTCTGTCTGTCTTTGTCTGTTGTTCTGTCTGTCGTTCTGTCTGTCTATTGTTCTGTCTGTTGTTCTTTCTGTCTGTCTCTGTCTGTCTGTCTTTGTCTTTCTGTCTGTTTATCTGTCTGTCTGTCTGTTGTTCTGTCTGTCGTTCTGTCTGTCTGTCTGTTGTTGTCTGTCTATCTGTCTATTGTTCTGTCTGTCTATCTGTCTGTCTATCTGTATGTCTTTGTCTGTCATTCTGTCTGTCTGTCTGTCTGTTGTTCTCTGTCTCTGTCATTCTGTCTATTAATGGCATAGTTTATTATGATCTATTTGCATCTGTCTGATTGCATTTAATAAAATTGCTTACAATCATCATACATTGTTCATTATGAAAACAATCAGGTTTATTGAGTTAAGTATTAACATGGTTAAAATGTGGTTGAATGAGATTGAAACAGTTTATTAGTACTACATGTTTAATTTATGTATGGCTGACAAATATGCATTATATTATTTTATTAGTTAAGGTTGAAGCCATAAATATCCAAATGCATGGAAGTTTTATATTCAATTCAAATATACAAATCTTAAAATCAGACATTAATAATTAAAAAAAAAAAAAAATGTATTCAAACAGATAGACAGATTGAGTGACTTTCCGTGAGAAAATCATGATTGTCAAGAAAACAAAACCAAACAAAGAGGGTTTTGGTTTATAAATAAGGACAGTCATGCATCTATTCACATTGTACCGAATCTGTGCTTTTTTATAAATAAATGCAGAGCGTTTCATTGTCATCAGTGCAGATGACAATGCAACATAAGTCTTTTATAGATGTACAATGATGCATTGTGGATTTGTACAGACCAGAAATGAAACACTGAGGCCTGTAAACTGACATCTGTTCAGTTTATCCCAAGGCAGAGTTGCATAAAACATGAAGGATAGCCAAGCACGCATGATCCACAGCCAGAGTTTGAGGAGAACCATTTATTTTTGTAGTCTGTTTCACTTCATTTAGTACGAGCGTCAACAGTGTTTATTGGGGACTGCAGCTCTCATGAACCAAACTCTTTTAGCCCTGTCGTCGGTTTACAACTAGTGGAGACATATTTGAACTCTCAGAAGAGATCTTGATGAAGTCTGCGTGACTGGAATGTACACGAGTGTCATTCTCTATTATAATCAATCCTTACCTTTTTTGGGTCTGCAGAAAGATTCTTGCAGCGCAGACGGGCCGTAATTGACACGCGGCTAATGAGAGGCCGAGACGAGACTCTGTTAGCTGCATGTCAGCTTTGCGATGCTCCAGAGGAATTTAGATTTGAATCTAATTGAGCTTTATGTGGTGGTTTACAAGATGGGAAAACAGTGCCCTCTCTCACACACACATGTATATTTATCCTTGTGCCTTATCAGGACTTCCCATTCACATCTAAATGGATTTTGATAGATGAACCAAATCCTGAAATATACCTCAATTATTTATGAGATGTGTATTATTTATTCAATCTTGAGTCTTTGTGAGAACCCGTCTGGGGATGTTGAATCCCCACAAGGATAGAAATACCTGCTCCCACACACAGTTTCACACAAATGAAATAAATGCGCATAACTATCAGTTTTAGATACACAGTCTAAGGAATGAATTTGTGGCATGGAAGGTCAAAAGCAAAATGCTACTTCCAAAAGCAAGTTAAAACTGTTAAACCACATCAAGGCAGCTGATCTAAGCTACAGTTTAATGTTGCATGACAGAATTATGAATTCATTTTTGACATTAGCAGGAATGTACAAACTGCATGCATTTAAAAAGAAAACATGCACTTAGTCCAAAAATATGCAATCAAAAGAAGAAAGATGAAGAAGTGCTTCAAAATCCATGTGACTTTTTAGCAACTGTATATTCACTCAGTCAAAGCACGACTGAGTTGCTACATCAAAGTGATTAGTAACGCTCACTATTTGGACAGGAACATCTGTGACGCACAGAACTGTAAGAACAAACCCCAGCAGATTTCAACATGATGATAAAAAAAGTCATGGAAATAAGCAGTAATGATAAGTCATCTATCCATATTCAACTGCAGTTCAAATGTTTGTTTTTTTAATGTTAATGTAAAGTCTCTTCTTCTCACCAAGGCTGCATTTATTTGATTGATTTCTTTTTTAAAATCTTACTGACCAAACTTTTTTTCAAAAGTAAATATTATGGGGTGTGAAATGAGATATGTGTTATGAGTGCTGAATGTCCAGCTCTCTTTTTTCTTTCATCCTCAAAACCTAATTTTCTCAGTTGCCTTTCATTCCCTTCCACCTCCATTTGCTCCTTCTCTCCCTCTTTCTATGAAGCAGTCTATCAGTTTGGTTTTTATCCCCTTTTCTCTGTATTCTCTCATCCTCATTAAAATGTAAACGAGTTTGATTGTAGAGTGCTAAACACCAGCTGACTTGTAACCTTATTAATTTACATTTCAATATAAAAAAAGCGAGAAAAAGAGAGTCAGCGCAGTGAGAAACCAGAGATATTCCTTTTTTAGCAATTGTTCTGGCTGTACCATCATCATTATGTGATTGTCATTTTCTTCTTTATCTTTGTTCTTTTTGCACCTTGACATGCAAATCAAAGTAGGATTAGTTCCACTTTCTCTGTTCCTCCTGTGCAATTAAGCCGCTTTTTTCCCCGGGTTCTTTCTGACAGGTGACTCACATTAATAGAAACATCATAAATGAACACACTGGGGATTTGCATACGAATGTGAAAATAATGAACAGTTATTGCATTTTGTTTGTTTGTCACTCACAAATTCATCTGTGGTGCTCATACCGAGTTCGAATCCGGCTCATGACCTTTTGAGGGTTTTTGATTTTATACACTAAAAAACACTGGGTTAAAAACAACCCAATTTATGTTGTTTTTAACTCAAAGGCTGGGTGAAGACATGATTGGACAGAAGACATGTTGGGTTAATTTTACCCAGCAAATTGGGTTATTTAACCCAGCATAATGGCTTGATACATTTATACTATAATACTAGCTTCTTCTTCTTTTTTTTAATTTTTTTTTTTACTTCATACATTAATTAATGTTTACAGATTAACTTAAATCCTCTAAACTTTTTTTAAAATACTCGACACAACCACTGGCTTGCATGATAATAATTCCTTTATTTTCGGTCATATTTTACAGTATACTATAGCGTTTTAATACATACTGCCTAAATTTTAGCTCATTTGCATTTAACAAATATTAGAAGTAAAAATTAAAATCAAGTGTAATCGAGCAGTCTCTGTTGTCCCGTTTCAACCGTAATGGCACTGGATCTTGTGCCGGAGCTTGTATCATGTTCAGCGGGAGAACTTCTAGCTTTAGACCGCCGCCCTGCGTTTCTCTCGCGGTGACTGGCTCCATAACCCGTCCATAAACTCTGAGGACATATTTTAACATCCTAAGTATTTCTATTCTGTATCTTTTTTTAATAAAATCATAAAAAAGACAGAAAAGACCGACACAACACTAGTTTAGGTCACTCACATCGCACTACTGTATGTTGCTTTGCATAAAATTAAATGATATACAGACCAATTACGAATTTATAGATAAAATAAAATGTGCCCAAACCTGTATTTTACCGAAGACATGCACCATTTGACGGAGCTGCACTGCTCTCTCCTGAAGAAGTTGTTATGTCTGACCCAGGAACTAGGTAACACAAAAGCCGCTTTTCCACCGTCGGGCCGAACGGTTCTCATCTATTCTGTGCCGATCCAGGCCAGCTGGTGCGGTTCTGGTTTCATTTTCCACTGTGGGGCTGATAACGGCCGCTCTTTGGAATATCATACAAAAGCGTCAGTCGTTGCCTTGGTAACACAACGGTTTACTGACGATGGTGAGTAATGACCGCATTATGGAGGACAATCAGATATTTCTTTTAATTTTATGATTAATTTGTGTTTACTCACTCAAATAGCGTGCTTAGCCAGCTACAGAGAAACTGGTAGCCAGGCAACAGACAAGTGAGCAATCCTGAGTGGCAACATCACTTCACAGATTCTACCAGCGCGGTTCAGGACGGTTCGACAACCGTGCCGAGAATTCCGGGCTGAGAACAGTTTGTAATCGTGCCGTGCCGTACCAGGCTCCAGTGGAAACACAACTGGAACCCGTCCTTACCATTCTAAGAACCGTTCGGCACGACGGTGGAAAAGCGGCTAAAAACTACCCAAACACTGGGTTGTTACGTCTGACCCAGGAGCTGGGTAACACAAAAACTACCCAAACACTGGGTTGTTACATCTGACCCAGGAGCTGGGTAACACAAAAACTACCCAAACTCTGGGTTGTTACGTCTGACCCAGGAGCTGGATTACACAAAAACTAGGGATGCACCGATACCATTTTTTCAGAAACGATCCGATCCAATCCCAAAAATTCTGAGTATCGGCCGATACCGATACAAATCCGATACCAGCACAGTTTTGTTTAAAAATTCAATGTAGAATTTCTATACCTCAGTGTGTTGAACTGATAATCACTCTTTTGTGTGTTAAACACAATCTACTAAATACAGACAACTTCATTATAAAGAAAAACAACAAATTAAAAAATCATATAAATCACAATCTATGAAATAAAAATACTACCATAAACTAGATGGTGGATAAACTAGATTAGTGGATAATTCAGCAGCAAAAGTGACTAGAAAAATCATGAGTGCACAATAATTGTATAAAATCTAAACATTTAGTGAGGAGCAAATAAAAGTGAATAAGTGTAGCACTAAATCTGGTAAAATGTTACACATTGTAAAAAAACATTCATGAAAAACAAGTATATTTATAGAAATAGGGCCTATATACTAAGAAATTAAAAGTCTTTTATTTTAAATGTATAGCGCAGCTTTTTAATGAGGCAGCAACATATTATAGATAGGACAGAACAAGAAAGGCTATTAATAATCTTTCATTGCGCAAAAGTATTATAATACAAAAGGCTCCAATACAGAGCGGCACAAAGTGCTTATGCGCATCCCGTGCGCAGGTTCAAAAGTTCAAAACACAAAGGGAAGATATATCGATGCGTAATGTATCTATCTATGCAATATTTTATTTAGCCTTTTCTTTTAACAGTTTAAAATTTCAGTTACCGTGCGTGTGAAGAACAATACAATCTCTAGTCCAGTGTTGTGATCTAACAGACACCCGGTAGAAAGTAACACGATTTAGAAACCTCAATAAACTCCAGCAAGATGAAGTCATTTTATGCGAAACTGCTATCTACAGATCAAGCATAATAACAGGAACACTGAATCATCTTGGAGAGAGTTTCATCGTGTTGACTGTCGTAACCGAACACGACACGCAGTTTGAAAGCTGAATGGAGAATGACTGACAGCCGCAGCGGAAAGCATTCACGTGAACTAGAATATAATATCTGTACCTCACATTAAACTATGGAATGGCTTCAGAACACTTAATATAGTGCACAGAGAGTTGATGATGCTTTATAATGTTTGTGTGTCTTTTGTGGGGCACTGGGGCTTAACAATAACACAGAATATTATACGCACAGTATCGGATTTGGATCGGTCCTGTCTGACCGATACCCGATCCGGCAAATAATGGCGGTATCGGATCGGCGCATTCATAACAAAAACTACCCAAGCACTGAAAAAATAACCCAAAAGGCTCAACCCAGGATTTGGGTAGAAAAAATAACCCAAGAATTTTAGAGTGTAGGGTTAGTGATAAACAATAACCATAAGTATTAAACTTCTGTGCATTGCACTCTTAAAAGATTTCAAAAGGTTGTTTTCGCAGCGATGCGATACAAGAACCATTTTGTTTTCCCCAAAGAACATTTAAGTGAACAGATCTTAAAAAAACCTTCACACTCTTAGAGTACATTTACGCGACAATAATGTATTCAAAACGGAAAAGATTTTACTTTGTGTTTTTCACAGACAGAAGACAACATTGTCAAAACGATCCCTGTTCACACGAATCTGCGAAAAACACTTAAAAACACTGTATTATCCTGCCAGGCCAGTAGATGGCGATGTCACTTTGTAAAGAAAAACTACATGCCTATAAACTGAACATGTAATATGCATGCACATGACATCAATGTTTTCACAAATTCTCATTTTGTAGTTTACACAGAGATGATAACGGTATTGTTTTCAAAAATTCGCACTTTGAATCCCGTTTTCAAAAGTTTGCATTTTCAGGCTCCCAAATCGCAGTTGTCGTGTAAATGAACGGCCAAAACGCATAAAAAGTTTTCAGTTTTTAGTTGAAAACGGTGCCGTGTAAATGGCCCCTAAAAAATTTTCTTCACCCTGAGAAAAAAAGTGTTCTTGTAAAAACTGTTAATTGAAAGGTTCTTTGGGGAACCTAAAATGGTTCTTCTATGGCATCACTGTGAAAACCCCCTTTTGAAATCTTTATTTTTTTAAGAGTGTAGGAACATTTTAGTATGGAAGCTTGTTTCCACCACAGAATAAAACATTTTAAAAGATAATTGCGACTTTTTATCTCACAATTGTGAGTTTACATCTCGCAATTCCTTTTTCTCAGAAGTGCAAGATATAAACTCGCAATTGCGAGTTATAAAGTCAGAATTGCGAGAAAAAAATCAGAATTGTGAGATAAAAAGTCGCAATTACCTTTTTTATTTTTTATTCTGTGGCGGAAACAAGCTTCCATACTTTAGTATTGAATTGCCAGCTTTTGCACGAGCAAACACCACTCATATTTTCACTTCATGTTTCTACAAATTCAGGGAAAAGAAGCACACATTAAAGTGCCATTCATGCATACACCTCATTTATGCTGAGCACGCTTTTCATTTCTGATTTAAAATTCATTTTGATATTTTTTGAGGGCAATAATGTCAACAAAAAAAAATGTAAAGATTAATTTTTCTTGTTTGAATCTAAGCCAAACTCTTTCCTCACACCAGCCACACATTGCAGATTGTGTTATCATGATTGTGTAACCAAGTGTTTCTCCTACACTTGAATGACTAAGATGCACAACAACAAAGTGGACATCTTGTTCATTTTGAAGCTTGATAGACATAACTGTAAAGAACGGCGTGAAGATGCATGAAATCATTCTTTTTTTCACAGAAAAATAGCAGCATACAGGTTTGGAATGGCATGAGGGTGAGTAAAACTGCATTGTAATTTTTGGGTGAACTCTCCCTTTAAGTGTAATGAAGGCGGGAGACAGTGCGGGTCGATTACTCAGTGTTCCTGCAGCGGAGGGACACAGGAGTTCAAGGTGTTTGAAACAGGTACGTCAGCTCCTCAGGGAGTATCTGTCACGGCCCTCTCATCCCACACCATCAAAATAATCACACATTACGTAAGAACATCGTCATCATTAAAGATTTCAGTCACAGCACATTAATCACAACGCTTTCCCTGAACTTCAAACCACAAGGTCACCAAGATGAGACCTCCAGAGAATGTCACTTACAAAGTGAAGGAACCAGCTGCACCAAAATAACTACGACTAAATATATAAAGCAGTGTCAGAATGTCACTGCATTAGATAACACATCAAAGTGTCATTTATTTTAAAGAAATAAGAGCAAGCACACTTTTTAAGCACTTTTGAAGCTGAATATATGTATATAAAGTCTGTATGTGGTGGTCTGTGTGGTCGAATATCAATCAGTAATAACTTTTCTGGCCTTAGTAACTAGGGTTTAAATAAAGAAAGGGGGTATATTTAAAGACTTGTTCACGTGCAGACTAGAAATCAATGCAAACAGCCCATAAAACACAGGACACAGGACAAACAGAAGCTGTTCTTGAGATTGTTACCAGCGATAAACACAGACAACAGCAGATGATTTGCAGCGTGTGTTTGCTTTCCTCTGTGGATGCAGGCAAGATGATGAAGAAGAAACAACGCAATGAGCCAAGAGAGCTTGTGCATTATTAGTGATTTTATGACTTTAGGTTGTTTATGGGTGATAGGCAACACAGCAATTTGCCTCAGTATATATATGACAGGTGAAGTGATTATGATTATCAGGTGAACTGATTATATCTTCATCACGGCACCTGTTAGTGGGTGGGATATATTAGGCAGCAAGTGAACATTTTGTCCTCAAAGTTTATGTGTTAGAAGCAGGAAAAATGGGCAAGTGTAAGGACATCACATAGGCTGACTTCATAAATTGATGTTTATTTTCCTAAAATGTTTTGTTTGAACTCACCATTATGGTGATCAGTGTTACCTTTGGTTGGGCACTTGGACCTTCATTTGTATTATTGTAATTCTCTTCCTATTGATGCAGCAAGAAATCACAGTTATTTGGCAGGAAAGGAAAGGAAAGGAAAGGAAAGGAAAGGAAAGGAAAGGAAAGGAAAGGAAAGGAAAGGAAAGGAAAGGAAAGGAAAGGAAAGTTATCAATAGCTTGCTTTTAAAACGTGACCTAGCTTCTAACTAAATCACTAACTAGTCTATTTTCCATGTTGAATAATGATCTTTTACGTACAATTTTTGATAACACTTATGTCAAACATATTGTTAAACGTTTAATTGGGTTGATATAATCTCTTTATATTTGTGACAATATCTTGCAGTTGACCATGTTTGAGTCACACACATTCAGCACTTCAACATTCAGCATGCAAAACACAACATTAACAATCAATTTTTTTAGTTACCAGAACTCTTGTGTAAGTGAACTATACTAACTAAACATTTGTCAGTACAACATACTATTCTTATTTCACTTTTTAAGGCAATCTGATCCACATATACACACAAGGATCCCAAGGTGTCAGTGGAGAGTTTGGGTTTCTTGATATGTTGTAGTGCGGCACAGAGGACTGTGGATCGTTCCTACACCAGGGCTGTTTATTAACTGTACAGGGTTTAAGAAGTACAGAGAGAAACTAGGAGAGACCGAGATATATAATTGAATAGGTGAGGTGAGTAATCCTCCTGCTTGAAAATGTCAAGTGTTCTTTTGTGCTTCTGTGTGTGTGGGATTAACATTGCTTTCTGTCAACCCTTACTGAACCATAATTACAAAAACCTTTACACACACACTGAAGAGTCATAAATTACACAGTAAATCAAACCTTGAACATACAGAGCTTCAGAAAGGTCAGCTCACTCGAGTAGGGATGTGTCTGAAGCCTAAATCCGAATTTGGAAAGGCACAGAAAATGAGTAATGCTTTCTACAGAGCCCCTAAAGCAATGGTTTTCAAACTTTAAGAGCGACCCTCTTTTTTTGTTTTTTTAAATTGTCACAACCCATATATAGGCCTACAACCATTTACATTCAAACAAGTCAAGCCAAGCATAAGAATACTTATATACAATGAGCCATTTGACTGTATTATACATTAAACCACTAGATGGCACAAAAATTCAGCTCAACACTTTTCTTAACAACCGCCTTTGATCCTTAACGCCTCTGCAAGGCAAAGTTGATTCTGCACTAATTTGATCTAGCTATATATGGGACGCTAATTAACTGGTTAACCTTAACCAACAAGAATTTTAACCAATTAGGCCTATTCATTTGAACATAACAAGAATGAAAAAATATAAGTTAAGCCAAAACGAGATCATTTATTGAGAAACTGAAAGTAACCAGCGTTAGGCTCACAAGTCTCTCATTCAAATCCAAATGTTTCCATATTCGCGATGTATTTGGATGCTAAACCATTATTTATTATAGGCTTTGTACTTCACTCGCATCCCATTACTGACGGAAAAAAAATCATCCTCTTCACATGCGCAAAAATGTGCTTGGAAACACCACAACGGAGAGGCGGCGCACACAAATTGTAGCCTACTACTGACTATTTAAACTATTGACTATAAACTAAAACTATTTTATTTGTATATGTTAGGTTGACTATTTTATTTTGATAATGAACAGGCTGCGATGTCAAGTTTGCAATGCTGGAATATGTTGTGTGTGCGCGTGAGGCGCCGGCGTGATCGAACAGAGGAAACATAAAATACTCCGTCATTTTGGTCATACAGATAATAAGAGTAGGACATCGTTCAAAATTGCAAAAGTGTTTACTTACATTGTGCTACTGTAAAATAAAGAAAACAAGATGTGCTTTCTGTCGTCTGGGTTTCCTTTCCGTGAACTTGTTTGAGGAGTGCCGCGCCTCACAAAAATGAACCAAACTCAGCAGCAACTGTCACACAGTTTCTTTCATTTTGTTAATCTGTTAATTATTTAAGTCAAATATATTTCGCGTATTTATTCCTTTTATAGGCATATGGACTATGATTTTGTGAAAACAAATGTTATTTTTTTTATTTTTAATGTAACTCCATTTTCCTTAGATCATCCTGGCAACCCATTTTTTATGTCTCGCGACCCACCCGAGGGTCGTGACCCAGGGTTTGAAAACCCCTGCCCTAAAGGACATGGTTAAGTTTTCTGTGGTAGTCGGTTACAGCACAATACATCAGATTTCACTTATCACAAGGAGAGATGACTGACAGGACGATGGTGGAGGATTTGGTGTAGCAGATCCTAAGCGTCACTGACAAATATCTTATCTTGTAAAATGTGCGGTCAGTACTGCCGTTCCCTATAAAATAAGACTATACTTCTGCAGTCTCTGCATAATGTGCAGATTCATTAAAACTTCATTTTTAGCCTTAGTTGGACTTAGTCTATTTTTGTTTGTCAATTAAAAAAAAAAAAAAAAAAAAAATTTAAAGGGATAGTTCACCCAAAAATTATTATTTACTCACCCTCAAGCCATCCTAGGTGTATATGACGGCGGTCCGCCGGAAGCTAGATATTTTACTTTATAACATGTTAAATATGTGTCACGTCACATGTTGGATAGAAGCTCACAAAGACGAGGATGAACAGGAGACAGGAGCTTTAATAACAAAACTCAGGTAACTTTTAACACACGTAGAACGAGCGCCTGAGGTGGAACCGGGGAACCAGAGGGCAGAGGCTGAACCGGAGGGACCGAGGACGAAGGCGGAGCTGAGGGGAAGACGAAGCCAGACGAAGCCGAAGGTGCAGGCAGGTCGACAGCTGACCAAGGCGAAGCCAGAGGAACGAGGGAGCCCGGAAAAGCCGTATGGCCGATGGTTTCCGGTGGAGCTGAGGGAGGAGCCAAGGTGGCGCTGAAGTGTCGACGGGCCGAGGTGGAGCAGGGGGCACAGAGGCTGGAGGCGAAGACAGGACATCCTCAGTGTGAGATGGAGCTGATGATCTGAAGACACTGGGCGGGTCTACACAGCATGTGGGTGGAGCAGAGGGGCTGAAGGACAGCAGCGAAGGCAGGGCTGAGGAACTGGCTGACTGAGGAGGTGGGTGAGGGAGGCTGGGTGGGAATTCTGAAAATGAAGGAGACGCTGGAAAAACAAGGGTCACTTGAGAAACTGGTTATTGTAGAAACAGGGGTCGCTGGAGAAACCTCTCCAAAAAAAAGTCTATTAAATTATCCTCAAAAACACTTTTCAGTTCAATATAGCTGCCAGGGACTACAGTCATCTCACCCACAGTGGTGGTGTTGTGGGCGGGGCTTTCCTCCCAGCTCCGGGTAATGAGTCTGGCACGCGAGATGTAAAAAGTCCCGTGTGTGTTTCCAGCGGACGGTTTCCCTGCTCCAGGCAGAGAAGCTGAACAGAGGCAAGGTCCATGGGGAAAGGGAAAAAACTCAAACTAAACATAAAGGAAAAAATGCCAGAAAAAAAAAAAACTTGTTTCAGTCGGTTCTTCTGTCACGTCACGTGTAGGATAGAAGCTCACAAAGACGAGGACCTTTAATAACAAAACTCAAGTAACTTTTAACACACGTAGAATCATAGACAAGAACCGACAAACACAGAGGGAGAACTGAGGCCTTAAGTACACAAGGACAATGAGAATAACAAGGTGACAGACGAGGCTATAATGATATAACTAATTAGACAAACTGGGGAAAACTGGGTCACAGAGACTTAACCAAAAACACAATAGAAACACAAGACAGAGCAAACATGTAACAATATGGATATTTTTCTTACAAAAACCCATCGATTCACTTCAGAAGGTTTTTATTAACCCCCCAGAGCCGTGTGGATTACTTTTTTTAATGGATGGATGCACTTCTTTGGTCTTCAAATTTTGGGCTGCCATTCACTGCCATTATAAAGCTTGGAAGAGCCAGGACATGTTTCAATATAACTCCGATTGTATTCGTCTGAAAGAAGAATGTCATATACCTCTAGGATGACTTGAGGGTGAGTAAATCATGGGCTAATTTTCAATTTTGGGTGAACTATCTCTTTAAGCTAATCTAAATTTAAGGTGTGTGCGTCCTAATTCGCGAATTTGTGCACTATTCTATGCCGTTTTGTAGTGTAAATAGTGAGTGTGTTTATACTGAAAATGAGAAAAATAGAAAAAGTGCATTCTAAATATTCGGAAGATGCACTTAATTAACCGAAAAAATTAAGTGTGGAATGTTGGACACTTCATGCACTCGACTGTCGCAGCTTTAATTACGTAGCGAAGGGGGAGGGGCTAACATGACAAAATGTTTGTAAACATCGAAAACCTAGGTTGGGTGCGCGCGGAGCATGGGGTCAGAAAAACAACGCTATCTACTGTTGTCATAGTGAAAGCGCTAATGTAAAGCTAGTCTGCTAAGTCTGTAGCATGCCCAAGGTCACAATTATTGCCAGATATCAAACTTCACCTAACTATTAAATCAGTCTACAGTTTACAGAAAACATGGCTTAACTCTACCGTTGTTGTCACAATGTTGGTGCTAGCCTGCTGCTAAATACTACCACTTTTTGTAACACTTTACTCTTTTTACCTTGGCTTAGTCACTGAATTTCAGAGCACCAGGTAATGGACCAGTAGCTTAGGTTCGCTACAAAGGGCAAGTATTTATAAGGCACACATTGGCGTCACTAGGCCCTTTTTAGGGGGGCTTCAGCACAGCCCCCCTAAAAAATATGTGATTAACCTTTAAAACTATGAAACTGGTGGGAGGCTTCGGTTTCGTCCCGTTTTAGAGCGTGCGTCTCAATCAGCTCCCTAGTTCAGTAGTCAGGGCACTGATCAGGACATAAGTCAATGGGCTGACTCCCTGATCAGTGCCCTTACTACTGAACTAGGGATCTGATTGAGACGCACCCTTAGTCTGCATGTTCTTCAATCCGCAGCTGCGCCGAGCAGAGCGCACGTCAGAAGCAGAGGTGTGTGCGTTCATCTGAGTCTCATTGGTCTGTCACCGCTCGTCAATGTCAAAATATTTGAGAAAACCAATCAAATCAGAGTAGGCGGGCTTTATGTTCACACAGAAGCGGCTGAGGCTGCGCGCGAATTTTAGCAGCGCGACGTCAAGTGAGAGATATGTAAGTAGCTAAACTAAACATTTCATATTTGACAGCTGCTTCTTTAAGTCAGAAATTTTAAACAAATGACGAAAATATTTAGGCAAATTAATAAACTTTTGTCTAATTTCGCCATTTTGAATTGAAAATAGGCCTATGTGATTCACAATGTAATTAACGAACAAGAAATATTAACAAAGCCGTTTTCATCAGATTAGGCATAAAATAATAATGAATGTCTACATATTGTAAATTAATATAATTCCATTTGTAGCCTTCAGTAACTTAAAAAAGCTCAGCTTTTTTCAGCCAGTATTGGCATAAGATTAGTAATGAATGTGTGCATATTGTGAATTAATTTAATAAACTTAGTTGCCTAGCTTTCCTAGTAGCCTTCAGTAAATTAACGTGTCTAAGAAAATGATTCATAAAACATATGAATATCAGTTAACCATATGTTTACTTTCTTCACTGACGAAAATGGAAAAACTATATCAGTCAAAGCTCAGCTTTAGGAGGGGAAGAGAGATGTGGAGATAAGAAGACAGACAAATAATCTACTGCCCACTGACATGGTTTTCAAGCTATTGTTATCTCATTTTTTGGCCTTCAGAACATCTTAAAATGCACATATGTTGATCATAGAAATCAAAATTTTCTCGGGGGACCATGCCCCCGAACCCCCCAAACTACCTCACATTTGGGATCTCAGTGATTATAAAACCCTGCCTACATTCCTGTCTACGATTAAGGGATGTACAATATGGTCATTGTACATGCCATTAATGGCATTACATTATGGCATTAATATTTGCTTTATAAGTAATAATAAACAGCCGATATCCTAGTAATATGCATGCTAATAAGCTACTAGTTAATAGTGAGAATTACTAAAGTGTTACCATTTTTTTTTCATACCCTCATGGGGGCTGAGTCCCCCTAAAATGAAAATCCTAGAATCGCCCCTGAAGGCACATATAAAACACAGACAATGACTAGAAACGTAGCAATTTATATTGTTTGTGCAAGATTAAATGAATGTAAATGAAGTACAATTACAATAACAATTAAATAAAAATAAATAAAAAACACAAATGAATGACTTGTTTCTTCTCAATCCCTTATGAGTTTCTTTTTAGATATCTTCTCTAAGTGTTATTTTCAGCTCTGTTGTTATTTAAATAGTTTTTTCTATTTATATTCTAATTATATGGTTTATAGCTTAAATTATTCTCCTATTTTGAGCCTCTACAAACACAAGCCTCTTTGATCGTAGCATTGTCCAAGTCTGCCCGTTTAATAGCTTGCAGCCACAGATGTCGTCTATTTTTTTTTTTAAACGGATGAGATGCTGCAGGAATTCTGAAAAACTTGACTCCACAACTGGTGCGATTTTCACAGTTCACGACGCAACAAGTAGGCATTTTTTTTTCTTGACGAGAAATTCTCTGGTTAACACACAATTCAATGGGATGGAATGAACTTTCTGACCCCGACATGCGCACTGCGAACTGCGAATTTTCCTGTGACGTGAACCGTGAAGGGGTCTATAAAACATTCGCTTTTATAACTGAGCTGAAAACATAGTGACAAATAGCAGCATTGAAATATTTTGCTGTAAAAAAAACAAGACACAAAATGCCATACAAGCACTTCTATGCTCAAGTACATTTAAAAAAATAAATAATTTACATGAACTGTAGAGAGAGAGAGAGAGAGAGAGAGAGAGAGAGACAGAGACAGAGAGAGACAGAGAGAGAATCATGTTCCCAGAGACAGAGAGAGAGACAGATCACATTTTACAAAAGTATTTGGCAGTGCAATACCATGTGAAGCTACTACTCTGAAACTCATTAAATAAGTAGCTTTTTGAGAATAGCTGAGCTGCTGGATTGCTACCGAAAAATGTGGTAAAGTGAGTAGGCCTGCAGTTAGTTACTCAGTACTCAACATTTAATTCACTTTCAGTCGGTCACGTTCGACGTACGTCGGACGTCACCGACGAATTGGGATCACTTCCGGGAGCCCCTATCAGCTTTGAGCGTATAGAGAACGGGCCAATGGCCATTGGCGTGCGAGATCTATTCTGCCCAGCAGAATAGACCTACTTCGGTGAATAGCCAGGGTGACCTGAGGATCACGTTTAGGGCACACCCGCCAGTCGCTGAGTGCGGCCGCCCCCGCTCCCGCCCCCGCCCCCGCCCCAGCCAAGCAGCAGCCTCCACCAGGGCAACGGCGTGGAGCCGGCCGTGGGAAGGCCGTCCAGCCTGCTCAGGCCGCTGCCAAGCCAGGTGGCAAGCGCCGTCGTAAAAGACCCTAAGACGGGCCACCCAGAGATGGAGGAGACAGCTCTTCAGGAGGTGGTGACAGCACAGCTCCTTCTCCCGGAGGAGGGCCGGGAGAGAATTTTTTTGTTTGAGTATGATTTCTGTTCCTTTGTGCCAGTGGTACCCAAAACTTCAAAAAAAGAGCTGTTTCTAAAATCTCTGGGTGCCAAGAGAGCGCGCTTGGCGGTGTACGACGCTCTTATGCCTTGTCAGCCTCCGGTGCCTCTCTTATTGCCAGCAGGGGGTGCTGGCTATGTCCAGGACGCACACAAGAGGCCTCCTCACACCCGTGCGCCCCCTCAGCGGAAGCAGGTAAGTGTTGCACTGCGCACTCAGACCCCACTTCGGGACGCTATGCCGTCCGAGTCGGGTCCCTGCACTCCGCTGCGCTGCCCCGCTGCGGGTATGTCTGTGGTGCCGTTGGTCCCGCTGGTTCGGTCGCTGGGAGCCTGGCTAGTGCTTCCCAGCCCGTCCCGCTGGCTCATCCGTACTATCAGACTCGGCTATGCGATTCAGTTTGCCCGGCGGCCCCCCAAATTCAGGGGCGTTCACTTCACCTCCGTGTCGAAGGAGAGCGCCCCAGTGCTACGGGCGGAGATCGCAGTCCTACTGGCGAAGAGCCGGTCCCTCCAGCCGATATGAAGACAGGCTTCTACAGCCTGTACTTCATTGTACCCAAGAAAGGCGGCGGGTTACGGCCAATCTTGGACCTGCGGTTCTTGAATCGGTCCCTTCACAGGCTGCCGTTCAGAATGCTAACGCAGAAACGCATCTTCAGGTGCATCCGTCCCCAAGATTGGTTTGCAGCGATCGACCTGAAGGACGCGTACTTTCATGTCTCGATTCTCCCTCGACACAGACCGTTCCTATGCTTTGCGTTCGAGGGACGGTCACATCAGTACAGAGTCCTACCCTTCGGGCTGTCCCTGTCGCCCCACGTCTTCACGAAAGTCGCGGAGGCGGCCATTGCTCCCATGAGAGAGCGTGGTGTTCGCATCCTCAACTACCTCGACGACTGGCTGATCCTGGCTCAGTCGCGGGAGCAGTTGTGCGAACACAGGGACATGGTGCTCAGTCACCTCAGCCTGTTGGGACTTCGGGTCAGCTGGGAAAAGAGCAAACTCTGCCCCGTGCAGAGGATCTCTTTTCTCGGTATGGAGCTAGACTCGGTCAATCTGACAGCGCGACTCACAGAGGAGCGCGTCCAGTCGGTGCTGAACTGCTTGAATTCATTCAAACGCAGAACAGCGGTACCACTGAAACCTTTTCAGAGGCTCCTGGGGCATATAGAATCCGCAGCCGCAGTGACGCCGCTCGGATTGCTTCATATGAGGCCGCTTCAACACTGGCTACACGACCGAGTCCCAAGATGGGCGTGGCAGAGCGGCTCGTTCCGTGTCTCAGTAACACCGAAGTGCCGCCAAACCTTCAGTCCGTGGTCGGACCCTTCGTTTCTACGGGCAGGAGTTCCCCTAGAACAAGTGTCCAGGCATGCTGTTGTCTCCACGGATGCCTCATCCACTGGCTGGGGGGCCGTGTACAACGGGTCAGTTTCGGGTCTGTGGACGGGGCCCTAACTGCAATGGCATATCAATTGTCTCGAGTTGTTAGCAGTTCGTCTTGCGCTGGGCCGCCTCAAAGGGCTGCTACGAGGCAAGCGCGTTCTGGTCCGTACGGACAACACTGCGGCCGTTGCGTACATCTACAAACGGTTTGCTACGCTTCCGCCGCATGTCACAACTTGCCCGCCATCTGTCTTTCCCTTGGCAGAGCTCGCTCTGCCGTCTCTGTGCGGTGTAGTCCCCCGCCTGCATTGGCCGGGGCCACCCCTGGGACTTCCGTATGTTGTACTGCCCACGGCCAGTCCATACGTGTATATTCCACATGATACCTCCCTACGGGTAGGATGTGGCTTCCGCAGCGCCCCCCCTGGGCACGCTTTCCCAGCGTTATCCAATACTCTGCTGAATGGGTCTTGCGGAACAGCAGCAGTGACTCTCCCTGTGTGAGTTCCCCACCCCGAACAGACGGGGGTCTGAGGGGCTTTCGCTGGGCACTGGAAGTGGTAGTAACGGTGGCGTTTTCCATAGGGATCCCAATTTGTTGGTGACGTCTGACGTACGTCGAACATGACCGACTGAAAGGGAACGTCTCGGTTACGTATGTAACCCTCGTTCCCTGAAGGAGGGAACGGAGACGTACGTCCCGTCGCCACAGTTGCTGTACCATCACTGCATGACCGAGTCACTAGTTCGGCTCCTCAGTGAAAAACAAATGTGCGCTGCATCCGCTTCCTGTTTGTACCCGCGGTGCGGGGTGGAGCGCGAGATGCGGATCTCGCACGCCATTGGCCTGTTCTCTATACACTCGAAGCTGATAGGGGCTCCCGGAAGTGATCCCAATTCGTTGGTGACGTCCGACGTACGTCTCCGTTCCCTCCTTCAGGGAACGAGGGTTACATACGTAACCGAGACGTTTTTCTTTGCTAATGCAAACTTACTTCTCTATTTCCATTAGAGGAATGTCTGTTCAGCACAAGGCCACTCTGAACACAAGAAGCAATGAACGAACTAATGATGAAATCTGTTGTTTAATCGAAATCGATTTTAATGAGAGATGTGTGCGGATGGAGGCAGCCTTCACTCTCACTGTGTGAGGAGGACTCAGAAACACATGCGTAATCCATCATCTGAATGGTCCAGCATGCTTATCTTATGAATACACTCAAATTGCAAGTGTTGACACCAGCCTCCTACGATACTGAATAGATCAGAGTTTAAAAGCAGTTTCAAAATGAATGTCCAAATCATCTACTTTCTGTTCAGCTGAAAAAAAAAAAACCCCAGCTAAAGTCTCGATCGCTCAAGCATGTAGGGAACACGTGAAGGTTGTTAAATTTGACATTTGCTTAGAAAGTCTGTAGGCGTCAAACGTGCGTCTGCTAAGCGCCTGACTGATGTTCAGCTTGATAGAGGTAAACTCGGTGTGCTCAATGAATACTGCGGAAAAATATTTAAGTTCGGTCGTCGAGATGTGCTGCACCGGGTTTGGCATCAGAAATTTATGTCAAACATGGTGCAGCACGAACAGTCAGGCTATCCAGCAAGGGTTATTCCTGTTCTGTATGCCTGTTTGTTAGGATAATAAACCTTAAAGGCCTTTTTACACAGTTTTTACACACGAGGCAACAAGCCAACATTTAGTCTTAAGCTGGTTTTTGTAGTTAAAATTACAGTTATAAGAATTTCTTTTCAAATTTGAATTGTAATTCCAAATCCTGTTTCCTGCCTCAAATTCACAAATTGAATCGGAATTTAAAGACATTCTCAATTCAGTTATGAATGGAACCCTGCTAGAAACCACATAGCGACCAACTAAAAACCACTCAGAACACCGTAGCGACTGCATAGCAACACCCTGGCAACCAGTTTGCTTTATAAACTGTTCTCAAAAACCCACTAGAAGTATAATTATATGATTCTGTCTGTTTGCTGATGTTGTAATTATCTACAGTAAGCATGCTTTTGAAAACATTCTTTGAACGTTATTCTTTGATTCTGCTTGCAGCAGGTGTTCATCACTAATGCTTAATCATCTCTTATTCATTCACTTATTCACTTAATTTCTTGACTGCAGTGTATGTCTTCTTTTAATGAACTCAACTGAAATAAATTCAGAGTACTCATAACTATTGGTTTTTTAAAACTTAATTGAATTGAGGTAATCGGTTTCCTCAAATGAAATGAGTTAGCTTAACTTGTTGGGTTTTACAGTGCAAAATAATTATTTGTGACTCACCTGGTCAAGAATTCGGCTGTGTAAATGGTTCAAAAACATTCCAGAGCTGGATAATGTCTTTATGAAAGCCTCTTTAACGCTGTACTGTTGTCACAAGGAGGCATTTTGTAAACGTTGAGGCAGTAAAACCAAAACTATAACAGTTCAGTTCTGTCAAGCATTGTACCAAAACACTCAAGGAAGGAAAATGTCACTTATATATTTAGTCAGAAGTGTATTTGCTCTAGTGATTATTTACACTTTGCATTAGTGGTTCTGGTCTCTCTATTTGAATAACCCACATCACAGCGTGACTATGTGGCTCTTATCAAGTGACAACAAGAGTTTTAAACACCCCTTAAGTACACTGTCAGGGTTACAAAACTGAAGGAAAACAGAGGTAAAACAACAACGAAAGAATGAAGCTTTTGTCACAGAGGCTGACCTGCCTGTCCTAAATATTGGTCTTGGTGTGACCAGCGTACAATACTGATATGATTACAGGTCACTGCTACGTATATAAGAACTACCAGCAAACCTGCAAGGAATCTCAAACAAGCATCTTCTCAACAAGTCCTCTGGTAAGGCTAGAGCTACGGTACTTTTCATATTTCAACATCTTATATTTAAAACATGATTCATTTGGTCTGACAGGCACTGGGTGTCCTCACGTAGCGCTTAATGACAATTTGGTTTGTTTTGATTAATGGAGGTTTATGTAACATACTTTATGTAGCTTCTTTCTAAATGGTCTTTGCATCTTAAAAAAAAAAAAAAAAGATTCGGAGCGCTAATGTGTCATTTGGAGCTCGTTTTTAAAGTGTTTTCTCTCCACAAAGTGGCTTAAATTGAGGCTGAAACCAAGGAAAGCATCGCCCATTGTGTCTCTCTGACGGGCTGATAGCGAAGCAGTTGTCATGCTTCTTTCTCTCCTTATAAATGTGTCCCACGTCTGCTGGGTGCATAAACATCTGCCCACCTGCTACTTAAGCTCAGCGTGGCTTTCCTTTTATCTCTTCTCAGACACACTCAGGACAACCGGAGCTTTTTCCGGAATTGATTTGGCTGACAACAAATGATAATTTGGAATAAATAGAAAATCTTGATGCATTTGCTTGTCATTGTTAATTTGATTTATTTTTGGGACATTTATCTTTTTTCATCCATTTTCTGTCATTTGTGTGTTACTGGCTTTGCAACAAATGTGTTCTAAGTCGGTTTCCAGTAGGCCTATTTTACTGAAGTATGATTAACCATAGGCCAGGGCCTTAATTATAATGATAATGATAACTATATCAGCGTCCACACCAACGGATGATAACATTCTGTTGCGCACTGTAGTTATGTCGTGTGTCGCTTTAAATGCTTATGCATTTTAAAGTCATTCTGATTGGCTGTCAGTGTTTTTATCGTTCATCAGCTGGGAAAAACAGTCTGAAAATGATGCTGTCTTTCACGTGTTATCGGAATTTTAAATGCTAGTTTCCTAGTTAAAAAAACTGGTCATGAACGCCCTCTCAAATCAAAATTTAAATGCGATGAGCTAGTAATCACGACTTCAGGAATGGGAAGTAGGAAATCTCTGTTAGCACGTGAAGGCATTATTCCAATGAAATGGACTCCACTAATTCTCTTAGAATGATTATTAAAACTTTATAGTTATAGTTATCATTACAGTTATTGTCCTTGTTATGAATGGGCCTTTAAATTATAAAAATTAAGCCAATTTTTAAAAAGTCAAAAAAAAAAACACAGCGTATTGCTGCCATGGAAGCCAGCAAACAAACTGGGTCAGAGATCGCAGATTCTACCTGACCTAAAAAGCCTCAGCATCCATCAAAAATCTCTATGAAAGAGAGCATATTAAAACGCGGATAAATCAACTCATCAACTTACAGTGTGGCTTTCATTATCAATTGCGCTCACTCCTGTTGCGTGTCCTCATGCTGGCAACCCGCGTGAGCGGCGGGGGAAACAACTCTCTCTAATATTTTGAATTTGGACTGCAGTACCCATTTCAACCATTAGGTGTCAATCCTACATACTGCACCTTTAAATAGCTAGTTAGCATTATCCAAAAGCCTGTAAGGGCATCGGAGGAAAAAGGATAGTTTTTTGAAAGCGGTTTGTTAAAGTTGATTTAAATTAAAGATTACAGAAACTTTTTAGTTTTTAATAGACATGAATTTCTGTATTTTCTGTATCTATTGATTGTGTCGTGTTTGATCCACAGCGTTCTCCCAGTAAAGATGTTGTCGGCGTTGGCTCTGGTTCTGCTGGTGTTCAGTGTGACTGAGGGACGGGTTCTGAGTAAATGTGAGCTGAAGGAGCAGCTGGAGGCGGCTCAAATTCAGGTGATTAGAGCCATGGGCGACAAAACAACTGTGGACAAATTCATTGCTAGATGTGAGTAACTCTTTCTGCTCTAAAAATGACCAAAAATCACAATATTCGTATAAATGTGTACAATCTCATTTATACAAAATCGACAACTTGTAAAATAGTTACCTTTTCCTCTGAGATCGGGTTGAAAATCAATAAAGAAAATGTCTGTACCCAATATTCCAAGTCTTCTGAAGACATAAAAAAGATTTGTCTGAGGAAAAGGCCCAAATTTGTCATTTTTCACTGACAATCTCTTGAATATCCGCAAATTATTTTCTTCTCATTTTCTTCTCTTTCCTTCAGTTGTTTGTAATGTGGAAAACACTTCCGGCTTCAACACTAGTCTCGTCACCAGCGTCCAGATCAACCAAGATGAGATCAGACCCCCATTCCAAATTCCTCCCAAACCAAAAGATGAAAAACCACCAGCAAAGGAAGAAGATGATGAGAAAATGGAAGATGAACACATAATCCCTGTTCAACTACAAAGCCATCCCAAGGGAAGACATGAAAGCTCTGTCCCTGAGGGCAAGACCTTTGAGACACAAGGAGCAAAGGAACCTTTCTGGACGTGGCGCCATGGTCTGTTCCCGGAAAAGGTCCCCGCTGATTTGTCTGGAAGCGGTTCAGAGGTGATGTCCGAGGAGGACAGCTCTGGAGACAGCTCGGAAGAAGAACGTGCAGATGTCATCACATGGAAGCTGTTGGGAATCTTCCAGCTGAGCGATCGCTTGGCTTGTGATTCCGGATCGAGTGGATCACTAAACCTTTGTGGTCTGGAGTGCAGCGGTGAGTGGAGAAAAAATATTCCCAAATTCCTGAACAAACATAATATATATTAACAAATGTATAAATATAGTAATAACAGTAACATCAGCAGCAATAACAGCAGCAGCAGCAGCAATAACAGCAGCAGTAACAGCAATAACAGCAGCAGCAATAACAACAGCAGCAATAACAGCAGCAGTAATAACCTACAGCAGCAGCAGAAATAGCAGCAGCAATAACAGTAATATCAGCAGCAGCAGCAATAGCAGCAGGAGCAATAACAGCAGCAGCAGCAATAACAGCAATAACAGTAAAATCAGCAGCAGACATAGCAGCAGCAATAACAGCAGCAATAACCTACAGCAGCAGCAATAACAGCAGCAGCAGAAATAACAGCAGCAGCAGTAACAGCAGCAGCAATAACAGCAGCAGCAGTAACAGCAGCAGCAGCAATAACTTCAGGAGCAATAACAGTAAAAGCAGCAGCAGCAATAACAGCAGCAGCAATAAAAGCAGCAATAACAACAGCAGCAGCAGCAGCAACAATAACAGCAGCAATAACAACAGCAGTAACAGCAGCAGCAGCAATAACAGCAGCAGAAATAACAGCAGAAATAATAACAGCAGCAATAACAACAGCAGCAGCGCAAATAGCAGCAGCAATAACAACAGCAGCAATAACAGCAGCAGTAACAGCAATAACAGCAGCAGCAGCATAAATAGCAGCAGCAATAACAGCAGCAGCAGCATAAATAGCAGCAGCAATAACAGCAGCAGTAACAGCAATAACAGCAGCAGCAATAACCTACAGCATCAGCAATAGCAGCAGCAATAGCAGCAGGAGCAATAACAACAGCAGCAATAACAGTAACATCAGCAGCAATAACAGTAAAAGCAGCAGCAATAACAGCAGCAGCAGCAATAACAGTAACAGCAGCAGCAATAGCAGCAGCAATAACAACAGCAGTAAAAGCAGCAGCAGCAATAATAGCAGCAATAACAATAGCAGCAATAACAGCAGCATAAATAACAGCAGCAATAACAACAGCAATAACAGCAGCAGCAATAACAGCAGCAGCAATAACAACAACAGCAATAACAGCAGCAATAACTGCAGGAGCAATAACAGTAACATCAGCAGCAATAACAGTAAAAGCAGCAGCAATAACAGCAGCAGCAGCAGCAATAACAACAGCAGCAACAATAGCAGCAGCAACAGCAGCAGCAATAACAGCAGCAGAAATAACAGCAGAAATAACAGCAGCAGCAGCAATAACAACAGCAGCAACAGAAGCAGCAATAATAGCAGCAGCACCAGCAGCAGCAATAACAGTAACAGCAGCAGCAGCAATAACAGCAGCAGTGAGAGTAACAGCAATAACAGCAGCAGCAGCAGCAATAACAGTAACATCAGCAGCAATAACAGTAACAGCAGAAATAACAGCAGCAGCAGTAACCGCAGCAGTAACCGCAGCAGGAGCAATAACAGCAGCAGCAGCAATAACAGTAACATCAGCAGCAATAACAGTAACAGCAGTGGCAATAGCAGCAGCAAAAACAGCAGCAGCAATAACAGTAACAGTAGCAGCAATAACAACAGCAGCAGCAGCAATAACAGTAACAGTAGCAGCAATAACAACAGCAGCAGCAATAACAGTAACAGTAGCAGCAATAACAGCAGCAGCAATAACAGTAACAGTAGCAGCAATAACAGCAGCAGCAGCAGCAATAACAGTAACAGTAGCAGCAATAACAGTAGCAGCAATAACAGCAGCAGCAATAACAGTAACAGTAGCAGCAATAACAGCAGCAGCAGCAGCAATAACAGTAGCAGCAATAACAGCAACAGCAGCAGCAGCAATAACAGCAGCAGCAATAACAGTAGCAGCAATAACAGCAGCAATAACAGTAACAGTAGCAGCAATAACAGTAACAGTAGCAGCAATAGCAGCAGCAGCAGCAGCAGCAATAACAGCAATAACAGTAGCAGCAATAACAGCAGCAGCAGCAATAACAGTAACAATAGCAGCAATAACAGCAGCAGCAGCAATAACAGTAACAGTAGCGGCAATAACAGCAGCAGCAGCAATAACAGTAGCAGCAATAACAGCAACAGCAGCAGCAGCAATAACAGCAGCAGCAATAACAGTAACAGTAGCAGCAATAACAGCAGCAGCAGCAATAACAGCAATAACAGTAGCAGCAATAACAGCAGCAGCAGCAATAACAGCAATAACAGTAGCAGCAATAACAGCAGCAGCAGTGAAGCAGATCTATTCCGCCAAGACCAAATATATCAACATTGTCATACCCATTACCAAGCCAAACACTCTGAAGTGTCATGACAGATATATATTCAAGCTTGTGTTCATGTCTTTCTTTTATCTTGACAGCTCTCATTAATGATGACATCACTGATGACATCACTTGCTTGAAGACTTTGGCGAGAAGCCGCGGCAAGTTGTAAGTTTCACACACTCAAAAGCAAGTGCACAAATGCACATACGATCAGTTACAGATTCAACCCAAATATCTTGTTTCCAGTGGCTTCAATCCCAAAATAAGATTGCTCGCTAAGATGTGAGTATGAACACCGTGATTGTTCCTGTAACTGACCTCCAGCTCTGAGCTCCACTACATGTGTATTTATGTGCTTCAGGTTGACAATGATGCTGGTGAAGGAGTGTCGCTCTGTCGTTCCTTCTAAGTACTTCGCTGAGTGTTCTTAAAACATCCCAACAGATGAAGCTTCTCCATCTGATGGCTGGAACGACCATCTTCACCGCTGAAGCCGTTTGTCAATCACATGCAGGAGACTCAATGGTTACATTTTCACATACTTAAACTAAAAATAAAGTCAAAATTGGACCTTTAGTTTGTTTGTCAGCTTTGAGATCATTTATATGTTAATGTAAACACTGACAACATTGAATTTGAAATTATTGATCTTCTTGGAAAAAAAAAGGTTTATCCATATTTTTGTCCCATAAAATGCTCTATAGAAAGAAAATATCCCATCCTCTAAAATATACATAAAAGGCTTGTTTATGACAAGAAATAGCTTTTAGCGGGATTCATGCCTGACAAACTCAAAGCTGCTGGAAAAACAAGCCAATTCTTGGGCTCTTTAAGTTTTTATCTTCTCAAGGTTAGATGAGTTCATTTTGAGTGGTTAAAAAAATATACTTTCTTAAGGCACGGTTGCATTCCACTGCAGTCCTGGCACTTCTTGGTTTCATTTAGCTTTTATTTGTGTCTTTATCATATCTCTGTGATCTAAATCACAATCATTTTGTTGGCACTTTGAAGATCTCTCTTTGATCTCATCCTACAGTAGCTTTCAAACGTTTAAGGTCAGTAAGATTTTGTTGTTTTTAATACTTTTATTCAGCAAGGATGTTTATTGATCATCAAATCATCATATCAGAATGATTTCTGAAGGATCATGTGACACTGAAGACTGGAGTAATGATGCTGAAAATGCAGCTTTGATCACAGGAATAAATTAACATGTATTCACATTTAAAACAGTTACTTTAAATGGTAATAATATTTCACAATATTACTGTTTTTACTGTATTTTTATCAGCCTTGGTGAACATAAGGAACTTCTTTCAACAAAATCTTACCGACCCCAAACTTTTGAACGATCGTGTACATCTTTAGCTTCCCTCTGACGTATCTGTCAAACAAAACATCTGCTAAGATAATAAATATATTTGGACTCAAGATGAAGGATGTGTTCTGACAGTTTTGTAGGGATGTTTTTAAAAGCCACTGTGAAGACTAAACCATCAGCATAGCTTATATTTAACAGTATACGCAACTGTCTTTAATGTACTGTCGCTAAAAATAATGTCAAAACAAACCTCAAGGCTCAAGTTTTTCTTTTTTTAAATCTCAGATATGATCTTTTTTTTTTTTTACCAGAACCATGTGTGTAAAGAACTGAAAGCAGAAGATAAAAAGTTCAATAACAGATCAATAGCTCTCTGAAACAGATCTGCGATGACAGAATCCGCTGGTTTGACATCATCTATTGATGTAGACTTTGAATGATTTTTCACACAAAGCCTTCAAACCATTTCATTCCCCACGAGCCCCGGGCGCTGTAATGACCCCGCAATTTTCTCTGTGGTTTTCAAGTGGCCCATGGACGATCAAGGGCTGACCGTTCGTTCTCGGGTCACTCGACAAAGGTATTGGGCCGTAATGAGGAGGAGGAGGGTTAGGGTTGGAAAACCTTTACACCATAAGGAATAAATTGAAAAGCAGTGAAATGGAAAATACAAAATGGAAGGTTAATAATTCAGGATTGTTTATTGGAGCCCTTTTTGCATCTATGCATCGATGAACAGGTTGAGCAATATCCAATAAATCAGTGGCATATTTCATATATTTTCATATATTACATTTCAATGTATTTCAACCTTAATATTTTAAAAACACGTCAATTGGGAAATAACCAATGCCTCCAGAATGAAATAATGTAATATCCATAATTTCTGTGTGTGTGTGTGTGTGTGTGTGTGAGAGTGAGTGTGTGAGCGAGCAAGCGAGCGTGCGTGCGTGCATGTGAGTGTGTGTGTGTGTGTGTGTGTGCGTGCGTGAGTGAGTGTGTGAGTGAGTGAGTGTGCGAGTGAGTGTGTGTGAGTGACTGTGTGAGTGAGTGAGTGAGCGAGTGTGTGTGAGCGAGCATGTGTTTGTGTGAGTGTGTGTGTGTGAGCGAGCGAGCGAGTGTGTGTGCGTGCATGTGAGTGTGAGTAAGTGAGTGAGTGTGTGTGAGTGTGTGTGTGTGTGTGTGTGTGAGTGGATGAGTGAGTGTGTGAGTGAGTGAGCGAGTGAGTGTGTGTGTGTGTGAGTGAGCGAGTGAGTGTGTGTGTGTGTGAGTGAGCGAGTGAGTGTGTGTGAGTGAGCGAGTGTGTGTGAGTGAGTGAGTGTGTGAGTGAGCGTGAGTGTGTGTGTGTGTGTGAGTGGATGAGTGAGTGTGTGAGTGAGTAAGTGAGCGAGTGAGTGAGTGTGTGTGTGTGTGAGTGAGCGAGTGAGTGTGTGTGAGTGAGTGAGCGAGCGTGTGTGTGTGTGTTTGAGTGAGTGAGCGAGCGTGTGTGTGTGTGTGTGAGTGAGCGAGCGAGCGTGTGTGAGCGAGTGAGTGTGTGTGAGTGAGCGAGCATGTGTGGGTGTGTGTGTGTGTGAGCGAGTGAGTGAGTGAGTGAGTGAGATAGTGAGCGAGTGAGTGTGTGAGTGTGTGAGTGAGTGTGTGAGTGAGTCAGTGAGTGAGTGAGTGTGTGAGTCAGTGAGTGTGTTAGTGTGTGTGTTTGCACCCGCGTTTGGGCTCAGTTGGTTATATTAATCTATTTTCATAGAAAAATAACATGAATTTGCTTTAAACAGACAAATGCAGCTCCTAAAGCAAATTGTTTTAGAGACAAAAATGAAAAACTTTATTTGGTTGGAAGAGGGCCAGGTATATTAACAGAGAGACAAGCTTAAAAGCTATGACATTTGAGAAACCGTGGGTGTGAGCTGCCGTCATCACACCCCTGCCGGCTAAACAAACCTCACCTCGATAAAGATGGAAGATAATTTCACCAAAAAAAAAAAAAAAAAACATACTGAGAAAAGCAGTGGCTGTAAGCGAACAACACTTTGTGAGAAGAAACACAAATGTATGCTTTGATTCTTACCGTAAAGCATGAACACAAGTCAAAACAATGGTTACATAATTTACATAGACTTTGCGGGTTTGTTTTTTAAGAGTTTCTTGTGAAAAGATTATGACTAAACATGCAAGAAATAATTGTTTTTTAACTCACACCCCTAGTGGAAGGACTGTAATTATCATAGACATTTTTTCTGTAAAAAAATTAAAATAAAAATCACAATTGGATGCTTGTCCTATAACAGGATTTACTATTTATATTTAGTCATTTAGCAACACTTTTATTGAAAGTAACTTTTACTAGAGTCTACAACACCCGTAGTACAGAAAAGTATGAGAGGAAGTATCTTTTTCATAATTCATAAGTGCATAATTCTGATAGAATGCAATGTATTAGAAACTTTTTTATAACATGTTAAAATGAAATGTGATTAATGCAACAGTGATAGCATGCAAAATGGTAAATATTGTGATGAAAAACAAATATTTAAGGTTACAAAATTACGTTTTTTTATTTTATTTTTATGTTATTATTTAAGTCTTTTATTTTATATTCCAAGTTTTTCGGACACTGACACTCAAAAATTATTTAGGCCGAATTATAAGATTTCTGTATTTGAATTGCATATAACATTTTCATCAATTTGTATTATACAGTTTTAACATAAAAAAAAACAATGAATAACTTTAATGTGATGCAATTCTGTCAATACATAAATGAAACTTTGTAATAATACTAATCAACTGAATGTGTTTTATAAGTTTATATACAATGCAAAGTTTATAAAATTATCAATAAATCCAAGATTGTTCAAGTGAATATTGCCTGTTCCATAGCCATATTTTAAGATATTCATACTTTTTGACTGAATAATACATTTAATTGTTTTTACAATGCTGATTATGTGCAATTTAAAGAAATGCATTTTGGAAATATGATTATTTACACAGTCAAATAGATGCAAATAGTTAAACTGTGACATGAAAATATTAGCTGTTTTATTTATGTAGGCTATGACTGACAAATATGCATAACCTTAAGTTTATTATTTTGTTTATGTTAAAACTTTGTAATCCCAGTGGTATGCAATTGAAATACATGAATCTTAAATTAGGCCTAAATATGCCTGACCCACCTGATTGTCATTTTAAATGTGCACATTTCCCACGTCTATATGCATGAATAATCGCCTTCTCCATCTCAGATAACTGCAATTCATCTGTTAGTGGAATTTACCAATTAGACCAGATTGCTGTCCCTTCAGGCCTCCCTGATGTACATTCAAGCGTAGAGAGCTGAAAATTATTTTTTGCATATTTGTGCACATCTTAATCTGGAAAACTTCATCTGCCAAAAGCGAATGTCTCAATCACACATCTCCCACCCAGAGTGTGTCAACACATAAAATCATCATTCTGTGTGCAATGAGACCCATTATCATCCACTGTGTGATTGAGATGAAAAGAGATTGGCTTAACTGCAGTCGCTCAAAGACATTAACGCCTGGCGGGTCCCTTTAGGTCAATGAATATTGAGTCTTATCACCTCATAATTTAAGGTGAGAAACAATGGAAGTGCCTCTGTGACCCTTCACATCTGATTACAGTGTGGCGCTTGATTACAGTTATGTTTCTTCTCATTATGCATGTTGTATTAAATGTAAAGGTTGGTGTATTTACACTGACATTTAATGATATATAGAGTTATGAAATGTAAAATGCAGTCACATAAATGTATACCATGATGTCATTGTATTTTTAAGTTAAACTGGTCACCAAAGATGCCAATTTTACTGTGAAATAAATACAATGCCCAGTCGTGTGTCATCCAAAATGTCATTTTGAGTCTTCATCGTCTAATAAAATAACAAAACTATAGGACTGTCGTTTCTCCGTCCAATTAGTCCACAGGGAAATTATCAAAGTGGGGGGGTATGATATTTACGAATATGATAAACGTTGGACGTGTGAGTAAAAATTTGATGTGCACAGGTTGTTAAGCTTGTTAAATGTGTGCATTTGTGTGTGTCCACTCTGTTCAGATGTTTAAATGTATTACAGAATAAAAATAGACGGCAAATTAAGAGACGAAAACATAGACAAACACACGCAGCTTTGAAAAAGTCATTAGAGGAACACACACTGCGGCCACATTAGAGCAGTAAATGAGACTCTTGGGAAGTGATTATAAAATGCATTAAAAAGTGTGCACAAAGTGTGCTAACCTAATTAAAGGTACACGATGCAACTTTTCTTTGTTCATAATGAACTAAATGTAAATAATCAATCATTTCTTCTTCCAAAACGTGTTTTAGTCTCACCCTGATTCACTACGGTAAGCCTATTATAAGTGTTTATATTTTAGACTTGGCGGGATGGTTTTCTCGGGAAATTGCGTACATGCATCACTCACCCATGCGTGTCTCGTCATATCCGTAAATAGAGAAAAGTTGCTCCGGCTGCTTTGACGCCTGTGGTGTTGGACTGGGAGTGACATAGGTTAGTTGTCACAACGAGTGAGAAAGGTTGACATGGAGACTCTTAGGGCCCTATTTTAACGATCTGAGCACATGGTCTGAAGCGCATGGCGCAGGTGCACTTAGGGTGTGTCCGAATCCACTTTTGCTAGTTTAACAACGGGAAAAACAGTCACCGCACCCAGCGCATGGTCTAAAAGGGTTGTACCTAGTCTCTTAATGAGTCATGGGTGTGTTTTGGGCGTAACGTGCAATAAACCAATCAGATTCTCATCTCCCATTCCCTTTAAAAACCAGTTGCGCTCACACCATGGCGGATTCGCTATTTACATGGCGGAATTTGTGCGCGGAAAGACTGAACGCTTCTCCAGAGAGGAATCCTTTTATTTTGAATATTTAAACATTTTTGTGTGCTGCTGCGCGTCCCTGTGTGTGTACATAATAAGCAGAGTGTACGCGCGTTGTGCACCCGCATATAGGCGCACATAACTAATGCACTCTTTAAATAACACAAAAACTACTGCGCTATTGACTTTAGACCAGGTTTTTGTTGGTCAAGGGTGCAGTCTATTTTAGTTGCCTCAAAATAGCAACGCGCCAACAATGTGCCTGAACACACCTCATTTTCAGACCATGGGTGCACAAATGGGCGCAAATGCATTTGCTATTTAAACAACGTGACGCAGGATGTAAAAATGATAACTGCGTCAGGCTGAAACTAGCAAAAAACACTTGTCGTGCCTGGCACTGCATTGCACCGGCCGCCGGGTGTATAATAGGGCCCTAAATCTCCAACCTCCGAATTACTCGTTTAAAAAAACGCTGAACAGAGGAAAGTCTGCTGGTAAACAGAAAACGTGACAGAGCTCGTGATAAAACCAGAATCAACATTGTGAGATGGCTAGAACTGAGGGATTTGATTGTACAAGTGATTGGAGAAAGCTGTAAGTTGTTATTGCCCAACTGGTGAGTAAGGTATTTTATTGAACAGATAAATTGCCATATGTAGCTCTCTAACAGAGTTCATTGTTAAGTATTATCTATTGTGAAGGCTTTTTTTTCATTATGGTTGTTGTAGCGTTGTGCTGGAATTTATTTTCAAACCTTGTCTATCAATGGGTAAAACTACAGTAATGTCTTCAGCTAGTCAGCTTGCTAGGTTATTTCTCTTAAGCCTAGTAGTAAATGTTTTATGAGCAGTAGGATAATCTCTTTTTTTAGTTACGAGAAAGAACCATAGACTGTAAAAAAAGATGGACAACACGCCTTCACTCTCTTCCATTGGTAGTAAGTGAAGCCGCGAGTGTCCAAATATGGCGCTGACATCTTAGGTCTCGAGTCCGCGCAGTCGTGAGCGCGAAGTGGAGCTGTGATATCAAGGTCCCGCCCACACTCCCACCTTATCAATCACATGCCCTGAACTTTTTGTGAAATAGACAGTTATGGAAATGTAGAGATTAAAGATAAAGCTCCAATCTCCTCCTGAAGTTCCCGAAAAAAGTCTGTTGGTGCCTCAGTGACTTCTTCACTCAGAGAAGCTGTCAATCTCAGCTGTCAATCATAACATCATGCGCATCAAATAACTAACTAAAATCAAACTTATTTAAAGAACAAACACTTGAACTAACATCAGCGTGATAAAAACAGCCTAAAATGACAGAAACCATCTTTGGAAAAAATTATTTGAAGTGTAATTTGATTGTTTAGTTTGTCTATGTCCCATTACATTACACAGAGAGGGCGGGGTTTATGAGCTATACTGGGACCAACAACCTGGGGGCGATCGAGACGCTTTGGCTTCACTTTTCAGGACTCGTGTGGCACGCTTGGAAAGAACCATATTCACCCGCACTGTCACGCAGAGCCGAAGCACAACCAAAACCAAAGTTCCTCCGCAAAATGCATGCAGTTTTGTTTTTTAACCGCTAGATGGCTTTTAACCAGGTGCATTGACAAAAATGATGAAGGAACAGCTTGACACAAGAGTGTAATTCAATCAGAGCTCAATTAGACTTGAATCCACTCGAAAAAATGTGGTATGCTCAGAAAATGTCCCTCCAGTTTGCATCTAAAAATGAAGAATGGTGAATAATTTCACAGTCTAAACATGTTATTCATTCAGACATCTCAAAGCAGACTCATTAAATGCTGCTAAAGGACTATGAGTGGGTGAGTATTTTTGTATTAATGAGTATTTTCATTGCAGTAATATGTTCTTGAATAATCACAATAAAAATTTAATGTTAAGGGGCACATTTAAAAATTTCAGTCTGATTTGACCATATTTAAACTATGATTGTTTTGTGAACCTGTCTAAAAGAAGAAAAAAAAACAGTTACTGAAGAATGGACCAGTGCAAACTACATTAGACCTGACAGGTAAAATGCAGTCACCCATTTTACATGCAAAGAGGCTAACATAACTGAGCTCATTTACACACAGAACTTTGTGTCCTTCAGGATTCGAACAAGTTTCAGAAAGTTTTTTTCAAGTATGGCCCGTAGAAAGAAAGAAAAAAATATTGAGTAGACAAAAGCTCCATAAAACAGTTTTAAAAGTTGTGAGTTATGAAAATCACGTGATCCAGAACCTTTAGTGCATGTGATTGACTGTAATCCCCTCACAGCCTCATTTTCATCAGCGTTCAATTGGCATGTTACCTAACTAAGGTCTATTATGCATACAATCAGAGTAACAGGAATTAGAAGGGGGTGAATACTTCTGGAACGCAGTCAAATTACGTAAAATGTTTACCAGAAAATGCCAATGTGATTAAAGCAGCACTGCGGTCACGACCGCATAATTGCGACTGAAGGGATATCCAGTGACACGGGCCGCTTTAGCTTTATCAGATACAGACAGATAATAAAGGACAGACGATATTTGGAACATCCCTTCATCACAATACAGAGATTTTTGAGAAGAGAGTTTGAGTAAACATCCTCTTGTCTGTGGTCTGTTAATGCAGGCAGTACTGAGGAAATAGCATCTTAATTAGAGCAAAACCTGAGGACGCTGAGCATATAATGAAGAGGATGAGAGACGCAACCGCGGCACAGACACACACTCACTCACCCAGGTGCCAATGTTAAACAGCACTAATTAAGGTTACAACTGAAGCTGCAAAGAGAGATAGAGATAACTAAAGCAAACTAGATGATGTTTTTATACAGAGCGAATCACCCAGATAGCCACATTGTGTCAGTGTCTGGCACATGTGGAATGCTGATCTGGCTCACATGTGGCATGGAATGATGGCACTTGGGTGGACCGCTCCTGTTTGCCAGATCTGGGCCACAAGCAGGTCATAGCAATGCCACATGTCAGCCAAGAGCAAAGAAATAAACCAGAACTGGACCTTACCTGAGCCACAAAATCTGTGTATATTAAATATGGAGTCATCTCAGCCTTAATTAACAAGCAGAATCACTGAAGGAAAAAAGAGAACAGAAAAAGAGACGAGAAACACAAGAACTACAACTGACTTCAGCCACAGCCTTAGATGAAATCAACTGAAGATAAAAGAAGACATTAAATCTCTGAAGATCTCAGCAGAGGAGGATTAAACAACTCCACAAACAGCATTACCAGCTTCACACATTACTAACCAGACTGACTTTATTTCTGTCAGACGTCTACAGAAGTTGAGAATTAACTCTAATGTTTGTTTAATTTGAAGTTACCATAATGGTGATTAGTGTAAAAATTGTGTGGTGCCACCAATAAGTTGACATAACAAACCACATGTTGTTGCAGTATGAAATCCAGCAGTACTTCAGCAATCAGTGAAAAAATTTTAACATGAGCACAAAAAGCTTATCCACGATAACACACACACACATCAACAACAACAACAACAACAACAATCCACACATGATTAGTGACAATCAAAAGTGCTAAAAAAAAAAAAAATAAATAACATTGAAAAGTCAAAGCCAAAGAGCTCAACTACAGCAAACACTGACCACCATAATGGTGACTTAAAAATGGCGACAACTGACCGTCATTTAAATTTCATAGCGATACGAAACCGACCATCATTAAAATCTCATAACCAAACAAAACTGACAGTCTTTGAAATCTCATTAGAGAACAAAACTGTAACTGAACAAAACTCTGTTATTGAAATCTCATAACGAAATGAAAGCGACCATCATTGAAATTTTGTCCATCACTGAAATCTTGTAACCAAACAAAACCGGCTGTCATTGAGATCTCGCAATCGAACAAAAAAGGCCGTCTTTGAAATTTCAGCAAGGAACAAAAGCCATAACCGAACAAAACTGTCCATCATTGAAATCTTATAATGGAACAAAACCGACTGACATTGAAATCTTGACACAGAACAAAACTATAACCAAACAAAACTGTCCATCATTGAAATCTCGTAACCGAACAAAACCGACTGACATTGAAAACTGATTGTCATTGAAATTTCGTAAAGGATCAAAACTGTCCATCATTGAAATCTCGAAACCGAACAAAGCTGATTGTCTTTGAAATCTCATAACTTAACGAAACCGACTCTTATTGAAACCTTGTAACCAAACTGGCTGTCATTGAGATCTCATAATCGAACAAAAAAGGCCGTCTTCGAAATTTCAGCAAGGAACAAAAGCCGTAACCGAACAAAACTGTCCATCATTGAAATCTCATAACCGAATAAACCCAACTGTCACTGAAATCTCATAACAGAACAAAGCTAACCATCATTGAAATCTTATAATGGAACAAAACGGACAGTCTTTGAAATCTTGTAACAGAACAAAACTATAACCAAACAAAACTGTCCATCATTGAAATCTCGTAACCGAACAAAGCTGATTGTCTTTGAAATCTCATAACTTAACGAAACTGACCATCAATGAAATCTCACAACTGAACAAAACCGACTCTTATCGAAATCTTGTAACCAAACAAAACCGACCATCATTTAAATCTCGTAACTGAACAAAACTGTCCATCGTTGAAATCTCTTAATTGAACAAAACCGACTGACACTGAAATTACACTTGATTACGCCCTTAGAATTTATTAAGCTTGTGGAGACAAGATGCATGTAAATGATTAAGATTATGTGTCTTTTGTTGCTAGCAGGAACACCTGGAAACCTCGCTGACAGGTGTGCTATTGTGTACTGTACACAGTATAATTGATCGTAATATTTGTAATGCTGTGTAATGACTGAACCAAGCAATCATAGTTTCAAGGCACAGACTGATTCAGTAATCCATAGCACCGGTCAAAAGTTTGGAAACATTACTATATTTTATGTTTTTGAAAGAAGTCTCATATGCTCATCAAGCCTGCATTTATTTGATTAAAAAAAGTAATATTGTGAAATATTATTACAATTTTAAAAGTGCAAATAGCAACAGATGCTACTTACACTAAGTGAAAATAACATATTTTCTTAGCGATAGATGATATTTACACCAAGTGCAAGTAGCTGTAGCGAACCGTGACTCTTGGACCTTGGCCTTCTCACCCCCTTTTTTCTCGGGAAAAAGGTAAACTAAGCCTAAAATCAGCCTTAAAGCCAGCTTACAGTGTTCTCTTTTATAATACTGCATGTTACCTTTGACAAGAAATGCCACAAGCAAACATTATCACAAAAAAAACAGTAATAAAAATGCAAATTATCATTACAAATAATTGCATCACACAATCGGTGTGTTATTTCAACGGAATATGGTGACAACTGGCCACAAAACCATCAAATTAAACAAAATTTAATGTAAGCCGATGCATCATGACAGCGCTCAGACCAAAGCACACATTAGAGACAGATACTTTCCGCATTAAAAAACTTCCCGTTGATAATAAATCACATCATTAGACTGGCACTGCAGCCGATTAAATATATGTAACAGACCGTATTAAACTTATGATTTGGGGAAAATTTAACTATTATGCAGAACAGCAAATGTGCATGGTCACTCAGATAGTAAATTTACAGACTGACCAGTAATTCACTAATTCTGCAAACTAACTGTTTTCTCAACGAAAGCTTAACATATAAAACCGTGGCAGCGGTGGCCAGAATAAAATCAGTCACATAACCTATTAGATTTTAAAAAACTTAACCAAACAGCAAACAATTCCAGCAGTAAAGCTAGCTTCTTGATTGATGCTGTCATCCAGTTGTATCGCTTATAATTGCTGTGGCTGAAATGAACAGCTTTGGCTTTCTGCTCAAAATTAAGCTCTGGTAGTGTAGGTCTTCCTTTTCCGATCTCCAGCTTTTCTTTAAAAGTTAATCTTGAAAACGGCGTAAATAATAAATTAGCAATGTTGTCCTCCTCATTATTGTTAATTGCGGCTTCCATAGCGAATAGCGCTAGCTATTTTATCAGCGTGGTTTTTTTTTCCGATCGTGTTCCTCACAGCGGGAGGAACGCGTCATAATCATAGCAATAACAAGTGCCACCCATTAAAAGGAACGATGTGATTGGTCAATTTTCCAGTCACTTGAAATTCGCCTGTCATTGACTTGTTATGGCTTGGGCCTCTGTAATCTCACAGCTGGAAAACCAATCACAAAGCTGAAAGCGTTAGGCAGAAAAATCCTAATGGAGTAAACGGACATCTATACCAGTGGTTTTCAAACCTGTCCTGGAGGCACCCCAGCCCTGCACATTTTGTGTGTCTCCCTCATTTATCACACCTGATTCAACTCATCAGCTCGTTAGTAGAGACTGCAAGAACTAAATTGGGTGTGTCTGATAAGGGAGACATGCAAAATGTGCAGGGCAGGGGTGCCTCCAGGACAGGTTTGAAAACCACTGGTCTATACAACACAACATAAACTGAATCGGCAGATTTGAAGGGTTTATTTCCTCAGAAAGATTTAGATGTTTATTGTAAAATTATAAATTACTAAAATAACATTAGATCTGATGACTTTTTATTAAAAAAGTTTTTACCTTTTAAACTATTATTTAAAAGTTTATAAATATTATTTTTACAATAGTCTAAGCCCTCTCTGAGGGCCTAGAGGGCCCTGACGGTTCCCCCCTGGAAAATAGTGATATTTACACCATGTAAAAGTAGCAGTTCTTTGCAATATGTGCATATATTAATTAGATGCTATTTATACTTCATTTTAAATACTATTTGCACCTTAGTATTAACAGGATATAATAATAACATGGTGTAAATAATAATATTTATTAAAATTATTAAATGGATGCCACCTTTGGGACAATAAAAGCCCTCCCTACACCTACCCCTAAGCCTAAGCCTAACCCTAACCCTAACCCTAACCCTAACCCTACCCCTAAGCCTAACCCTAACCCTAACCCTAACCCTAACCAATAAATATTATTATTAAACATTCCGTTAGGCACTTTATTTCCACTTTTAGAACATTTTCTTTATTTTTATTGAAAGTAAATGCCTTTCCGATGTGATTTGTGATGGGAAAAGGCAGATGAGCGAGCTTGGCAACAGGCGGATTCGAACCCGGGTTGATCGCGTCAAAACGTAGATTCTTGAGCATTACGCTTTACTGACTACACCACTACAGGAGTTAAGAACAAAAGCGCGTCTTCTTTTAACCTGTGATACTGTGATAAGATCAGGATTCTTTGATGAATAAAAATGAAAAAAGAACAGTGTTTATTTAAAATAAAAATATTTTGTAACAATATACACTACCGTTCAAAAGTTTGGGGTCAGTTGTTCTTCTTTTAAAAATAAACAAAAATAAAACAAAGAAATTAATACTTTTATTCAGTAAGGATGTGTTAAATTGATGAAAAAAGTGATAGTAATGGCTTATATTGTTAGAAAAGATTTTTATTTTGAATAAATTCTGTTCTTTTTAACTTTTTATTCATCAATGAATCCTGAAAAAAGTATCACAGGTTAAAAAAAATATTAAGCAGAACAACTGTTTCCAATATAATATAATATAATATAATATAATATAATATAATATAATATAATATAATATAATATAATATAATATAATATAATATAATATAATATAATGTAATATATCAGCATATTAGAATGATTTCTGAAGGATCATGTGATTACATACCATTACATATAAAATTCATAGTTTTATCCTTTATTGTGCACATGTATTGCACATACATGTTCCTATATAAATGTGAATGTGTGTGTAACAGAGTCAAGCTAGTGAGAGCTGTGCAAGTAAACCTTACTCCCCTGATCTTAAGAGGCGCTCTGGCGATTGACACTGGAGGCTATTGTCTTTAGCTCCTTGTTAGAGTGCCCGCACAGAGTGGTTTGTTACAAGATTTCTATGATGGTCAGTTTTGTTTGGTTACAAGATTTCAGTGACGGTCAGTTTTGTTCGGTTACAGAATTTCAAAGATGGTCTCTTTCATTTTGTTATGAAAATTCAGTGACGGTTGGTTTAATTCCGTTACAAGATTTCAATGACGGTCAGTTTTGTTCGGTTACAGAATTTCAAAGATGGTCTCTTTCATTTTGTTATGAAAATTCAGTGACGGTCAGCTTTGTTCGGTTATGAGGTTTCAATGACGGTTGGTTTTGTTCCATTATGAGATCTCAATGACCGGCGGTTTCATTTCATTATGAGATTTTAATAACAGCCGGCTTACCATAATGGTAGCCACCATTAAGAATAATACAAAAATAATAACACATTACTTCTATAACCAGAGATTTAGACTCTGAATGAGATCAGTGATGGTCAGCTTTGTTTGGTTATGAGATCTCAATGACAGTCGGTTTCATTTCATTACAAGATTTTAATAACGGTCGGCTTTGTTCCGTTGCAAGATCTCAATGACGGTTGGTTTTGTTTGGTTATGAGATTTCAATGACGGTTGGTTTTGTTCAAGGCAATTCGGTTTTGTTATAACATTTTAATAACGGTCGGCTTTGTTCTGTTACGAGATTTCAATGACGATCAGCTTGGTTTTGTTGAAGGCCATTCAGTTTTGTTATAACATTTCAATGATGATCGGTTTTGTTCAGTTACGAGATCTTAATGATGGTAGGTTTTGTTCTTTTATAAGATTTCAATGACAGTAGGTTTGACAGTGTCAGTCGGTATTGTTCAATTTCGAGATTTCAATGTCGGTCGGTTTAGTTTGGTTGCGAGATTTCAATGACGGTTCGTTTTGTTCGGTTATGAGATTTCAATGATGGACATTTTTGTTCGGTTACGAATTTTCAATGACAGTCAGTTTCTTTACAGTATGAGATTTCAAAGACAGTCAGATTTATTTGGTTACGAGATTTCAATGATAGTCAGTTTCATTTCATTACGAGATTTTAATAACGGCTTTGTTCTGTTACGAGATTTCAATGACGATCAGCTTCGTTTAGTTTGTTTTGTTTTGAGATTTCAATGTCAGTCGATTTAGTTTGGTTGCGAGATTTCAATGACGGTTAGTTTTGTTCAAGGCCATTCGGTTTTGTTATCTTATGATACTTCAATGACAGCCGGCTTTGTTTGGTTACAAGATTTCAATGATGGTTTGTTTTTTGTTGTTTAATGATATTTCAACAACAATCAGTTTTGTTCCATTACAAGATCTCAATGAAAGTCTGTTTCGTATCATTACAAGATTTTAATAACGGTCAGCTTTGTTCCGTTACGAAATCTCAATGACGGTTGGTTTTGTTCGGTTACGAGATTTCAATGATGATCAGCTTTGTTTTGCTGAAGGCCATTCGCTTTTGTTATAACATTTCAAAGATGGTAATTTTTGTTCGGTTACGAGATTTCAATGATGGTTGGCTTTATTCGATTACGAGATCTCAATGACAGTCGGTTTCATTTCATTACAAGATTTTAATTATAGTCGGCTTTGTTCCGTTATGAGATTTCAATGATGGTCGGTTTCGTTCTTCTATAAGATTTCAGTGATAGTAGGTTTGTCAGTGTCAGTCGGTATTGTTCTTTTTTGAGATTTCAGTGTCAGTCGGTTTAATTTGGTTGCGAGTTTTCAATGACGGTTAATTTTATTACAGTATGAGATTTCAAAGACTGTCGGCTTTGTTCAGTTACGATATTTCAGTGACGGTCGGCTTTGTTCCATTACAAGATCTCAAAGACAGTCGATTTTGTTCGGTTACGTGATATCAATGACGGCTGGTTTAGTTGAAGGCCATTTGCTTTTGTTATAACATTTCAAAGATGGTCATTTTTGTTCGGTTACAAGATTTCAATGACGGTCGGCTTTGTTCGGTTACGAGATTTTAGTGACGGTCGATTTTGTTCTGTTACAAGATCTGAATGGAAATCAGTTTCATTTCATTTCATTTCAGATTTCAATGATGGTCGGCTTTGTTCGGTTACGCGATACCAATGACAGCTGGTTTTGTTCAAGGCAATTCGGTTTTGTTATCTAATGACATTTCAATGATGGTCGGTTTTGTTCGGTTACGAGATCTCAATGATGGTTGGTTTTGTTCTTTTATAAGATTTCAATGACAGTAGGTTTGACAGTAGGTTTGTCAGACAGTCAGTTTCTTTACAGCATGAGATTTCAAAGACGGTCGGTTTTATTCAGTTAGGAGATTTCAATGAAAGTTGGCTTTGTTCGGTTACGAAATCTCAATGATAGTCGGTTTCATTTCATTACAAGATTTTAATAACGGTCGGCTTTGTTCTGTTACGAGATTTCAATGACGATCGGCTTCGTTTTGTTAAAGGCCATTCGGTTTTGTTACCTAATGATATATCAATGATGGTCGGTTTTGTTCGGTTACGAGATTTCAGTGATGATCCGTTTTGTTTCATTGCGAGATCTCAATGACAGTCGGTTTCATTTCATTACAAGATTTTGGCTTTGTTCTGTTACGAGATTTCAATGACGGTTGGTTTTGTTCACAGCCATTTGGTTTTGTTACCTATTGATATTTCAATGACGGTCAGTTTTGTTCGGTTACGAGATTTTACTGACGGTTGGTTTTGTTCAAGGCCATTGTTTTTATCTAGTTACATTTTAATGACAGTCGTAAAGTTATTCCGTTACGAGATCTCAATGACGGTTGGTTTTGTTCTTTTATAAGATTTCAATGACAGTAGGTTTGACAGTGTCAGTCGGTATTGTTCAATTTCGAGATTTCAATGTCGGTCGGTTTAGTTTGGTTGCGAGATTTCAATGACGGTCAGTTTTGTTCAGTTATGAGATTTCAATGATAGACATTTTTGTTCGGTTACGAGTTTTCACTGACAGTCAGTTTCTTTACAGTATGAGATTTCAAAGATGGTCAATTTTATTCGGTTACGAGATTTCAATGATAGTTGGCTTTGTTCAGTTACGAGATCTCAATGACAGTCAGTTTCATTTCATTACGAGATTTTCGGTTGAACAGTCGGCTTTGTTCAGTGACAGCAGGTTTTTCAGTGTCAGTCAGAATTGTTCAATTTTGAGATTTCAATGTCGGTCGGTTTAGTTTGGTTATGAGATTTCAATGATGGACATTTTTGTTCAGTTACAAGTTTTCAAAGACGGTCGTTTTGTTCGGTTACGAGATTTCAATGACGGTTAGCTATGTTTGGTTATGAAAATTCAATAAAGGTCGGTTTTGTTTCGTTGCGAGATCTCAATGACAGGCAGTTTAGTTTTTATTACGATATTTTAAAAATGGTCAGCTTTGATCCATTATGAGATCTCAATTTTGTTCTATTACAATATTTCAATGATGGTTGGTTTTGTTTTTTTACAAGATTTCAGTGATAATCAGTTTTGTTCAATTATGAGATTAAAATGAAGGTTGGTTTTGTTCAAGGCCATTTGGTTTTGTTATCTAATGACACTTCAATGACAGCCAGCTTTGTTTGGTTATGAAATCTCAACAAAAATCGGTTTTACTTCATTACAAAATTTGAATAACGGTCAGCTTTGTTTTGTTACGAGATCTCAATGATGGTTGGCTTTCTTCTTTTATAAGATTTCAATGACAGTAGGTTTGACAGTGTCAGTCGGTATTGTTCAATTTCGAGATTTCAATGTCGGTCGGTTTAGTTTGGTTGCGAGATTTCAATGACGGTCAGTTTTGTTTGGTTATGAGATTTCAAAGATGGCCGGTTTTGTTTGGTTACAAGATTTCAATGACGGTCGGCTTTGTTCGTTTACGAGATCTCAATGACAGTCGGTTTCATGTCATTACAAGATTTTAATAATGGTCGGATTTGTTCCGTTACAAGATTTCCGTTACAAGAAATGTTCCATTGTAACATTTCAATGACGGTCGGTTTTGTTCGGTTACGAGATTTTAATGACGCTTAGTTTGTTCAAGGCCATTGGGTTTTCTTACCTAATGATATTTTAATGACAGTCGGCTTTATTCCATTACTAGATCTCAGTAACGGTCGGTTTTGTTCCATTATAACATTTCAATGATGGTTGTTTTTTTTGTTTTTTTTTACATTATTTAAATGATAGTGCCCAGTCAACACTTTGTCTCACAGTGATCTCACCATGTGGTCACAGTGTGAGGTCAGTGATCTAAAAGTGTAAACTCACAGCACACTCACTGTGTGCTCATACTATGGCCACAATGTGAGGTCACCCCAGCTAGAAATTTTATTGGACGTGGACTCCAACATCACTCAGATGTCAAATTTTAGTTGAAAATAAAAATTGGGTGGACATCTAAAAAAATTTTGACGTCAATGTCATTAAACAACTCCACAAACAGCATTACCAGTTCACTTATTACTAACAAGATTTTATTTCTGTCAGACATTGTAGTAGAAAATTCTGGAGACAAGTCCAAATGTCTCCAATTCAGCACTTGAAGAAAAGTCAGAGTCGGAGTTCCAGGTCACAGAAGATAACTTTATTGTAGAAACAACAAGTGAGATGCCAGCTGAACATCTGAGTCATCTATGGTAAAACTTCATACTTTATACTGTTTTCTTACCATTTTGCATCCAATGAGCATCCTTCTATGTATCTTTCTTTTTCTGTCTCCACCTCACAGTTTTGCCACAATTAAATGCGAACCCTAGCACTTTTCAGGAGCAGCTGAGTAACAGTGTGAGAATTACAAACGCAAGGTCACTGGATTGACGTCAGCTGGGACATTTCAATGTAACATTTATATGACAGTTTCTCAGCGCTTCACACTTGTGCCCCATATAAGAAGTATAATTTTCCTGTACTTTCCATACTTTGATGGACAACAGACCCTGCTTTTTTATGCACAGCCTAGTTCTAAATGAATTTCCTCAACGACATCTACAGAAGTTCTTATTGAGATTAACATAGGTTTAGATGTTGATGATTTATTGAAAATAATAGTTTTGTTTGATGTCACCATTATGGTGGTCAGTATTTGCTTTAGTTGAGCAGTCTGATGCTTGATATTTTAATGAATGTTTGTTATGGAAAAAACAGCAAGAGAAAATGTGACCAGGTGATATTAGCTACTTGATGATGCTGGTAAAGATATAATTGCCATGTAGTGTTTTTAATCAGCTGATCTCATCTAGACCGTCATATGTGTCATTAATCTCACATTGCTGATTATAGTAATGTTTCTACAGCATGATATACAATAGTGTTTTAATAAAAATTAAAACTTCAAGTTGCATAATTTGAAGGAAACACCAGACATTTTGAGCTACTCACTTAAACATCAAGAATCGGCATATGAATCTCAACAACGGTGACATGCTTCATGCCGCAATGCATTCTGGGAGCCACTGATGAGTTTTGCATTATGCATTATACGACTGACAGACTGCAACGGTTGGAGTTAAAAATCTTAATTTGTGTTCTACTGAAGAAACACAGTCACCTATATCAGATAAACATCAAATTTTCATTTTTGGGTGAACTATCCCTTTAATACTCAGTCATTACTTGACTTGTTAATTCAACACTGGGGATTTTGCTGTGTGGTTCAGGTATTTTGGAGCAGGGTTGGAGCTAAACTCTGCAGGACGTTAGATCTCCAAGAGCAGGGTTGGAGACCCATGGTCTAGATCAGGGGTTCTCAACCCTGGTCCTCGAGGGCCACTGTCCTGCAGAGTTTAGCTCCAACCTTGATCAAACTCACCTGCCTGTAGCTTTCTAGTAATCCTGAAGAGCTTAATTAGCTGGTTCAGGTGTGCTTGATTTGGGTTGGAGCTAAACTCTGCAGGACAGTGGCCCTCGAGGACCAGGGTTGAGAATGCCTGGTCTAGATGATATCAGCTTATCAGAGCACTACATGATGATTATATCTTTATCACCCTCATAATCAAGTAGCTGACATCATTTGGTTACACTTGGTTTTGATGTTCTTACCATAACAAACTGTTACAGCAGCCAGAGAAAAACTAGCATTTAAACAGCAAGAGTCAAACTGCACAACTAAAGCAAATAATGGCCCCCTGACGACTATCTTTGTTGTGCAGACCTTGGCAACCCTGGTTAACGCTTTCCCCACAAGCATTTTTTTTTTTAAAGTTGCCAGCCACTGCATTTTTGATCATTTTCACAAATTTTCATGGCCCCTAGAATATTTTCGTCCAAAGTTGCCATTTCTTAATTGAACACTAGCACAAATAAAAGCACAAAGCCTCCAAACATTTCATTATGAGTTCATTTCAAGCTTTAAATGAACAGTAAAACTATCACAAATGATAGTTGTCGACGATCACTTGTGCTTGTGTTACTCAAAGTTTGACATAATTGGCATTCACATGACCCATCATGGTGTGACACGTTCAAATGCATGACTGCAAAAGACAGGAACTTAAAGGCCCACAGAAGTGACTTGAAATGCGCAGCATTATTCAGTGTGTTGATGTAATTTCCAAAGAAACAAAAAGACAGGACGGGACATATTGAACAGCTCCTCCCCTTTTTTAAAATAGCCAATAGCGTTTAGTTTATATCACAGCTCGGCCAGAGCCGTTGAGCTCAGTAAAGCCGCAGTTTTCTCCTAACCTCCTCCAAAAATACAGCATTCTGTGCAGAATTCAAATGGCTCTGATATGTTTGGTCTGCGCCAACTCGCACATATGATCCACTCTGTGCTATCGCTGCGGTTCACGTGACACTAATGACTTGATGCGCCTCAATGGAAAGCATATTTATACTGTCTGAATCGTTCCCAATCCCCTATATAGTGCACTATGTGCCATTCACCATGTAGAAAATAGTAAATGTGTAAACAAGTGACCTATTTATAATGTAGGGGGTGGGGCTTCAGATTCTAGAGAGCATTTGATTGGACAGAAAATCTGATGGGAAGCTGAAGTGCAGAGTGATGTCATCAAAATGTCAATCCATATTGGCGGAAGTGAGAGACTGTTTTGAACGCTTATATCTTCTAACTGTGAATTTTGTCATTGTTTTGGAGCACACTAGCTTATAGATAACATATTCATACTAAAAGCCAAAAAACTTCAATTTTGATTTCATGGGGACTTTAGTCTGCCATCTATCAAATGTCTATATATAATGCACAGGCATGAGGGTGAGTAAATGATGACAGAATTTGTATTTTTATGAGAACTATTTCTTTAATTTTGAGGCTCAGAAAGAAGGTGGAAAATGTTCATGAAAATCTTTTTTTCTCTCTCTCATTTTGAGTAAATGTGCAATGTAAAATGTAAAATTCTGCTGAAAAATGTAAAGCTATAAAAGTGTAATACATGGCTGCTTTAAAACTGCTGCTATTGCAGTGATTTTCATCATCATCATCAGCTTATGTCTGTCTAGATGTTCACTTTGATTCAGAATAGTTATGTTCAAGGAACGGATGGCTATTTTTCACTTGTTTTCTGCTTTTTCTGACCCCTTTTTCTGTCTCAAGAGCACCCAAGGTCTTATTACGTTACTCTGATCCATATGTTTTTCTCTCTGTCTGTCTTTAGTCGTGCATCGACTGTCATCCATTCAGCTGCTGTCAGTAAGTGTTCTATAGTGTCTTCCAAACAAAAGAATGTGAGAGGCGTGGAAACGTGGGGTTTGAAATGGTTCTTTCAGAAATGTAAGTACACATCATTCAGCTTGTTCGAGTGCTTGTATTTCCATTAAGTGTGTTTGAGCAGAGAGAGTTTTAATGAAGCAGCGCACAGATACACGCTTCACTCGTATTGAAGACAGAGAACTATTTTTAGTGTATAATACCTACAATACGTCACCACTGGTTTAGTGACGCAATAGAAAATAAAACTGACAATAGTTTCCTTTAAAACATATGCATTAAAGGAATAGTTGATGCATTTACATGAGATTTTTCTGAATTTTCGAAGAATATCCAGGGCACTCTTTTAAATATATAACAAAAGTGTATGCGCAATGGGACTGTCAAGCTTCAAAAAACAAACAAAAAGCACCATACAAGTACCATAAAAGTAGTCCATATGACCTGTGGTTTTATATTTCAAGTTCTCTGAAATTGTATTATATAGTTACAGACTGAAATTTAACCCTCATCCTTCCCTCGGGTCATTTTGACCCGAAACTCATTTAAAAAATTTTTTTAAAAATTGAGTGTTTATCAGAGTGATCCAAGACAGGACTTTTGTTGCACTTGAACCACAAATACACAAAAAAAAAATGACTGGATTTGAGGAGTTTTGTGGATGAAATTTAAAAAGGTAACAATCAATTTGACCCCCTTAGGAATGAATGGAGTGCGAGGAATGCTTCAGTACACATAGAAACCCCTAAAAATGCTCAAAATTCAAACTAAAAATGCTAAAACTTTAACAAAAAAATAATTTATAATGTCTACATGGGCATCTGAATGCATACGGAAGAGAACTGACTTTAATGCAAGATATCTTGAGCTGAATTAAAAGGGTTATACATGAAATTGTGTTATTTTGAATTTAAGTTGAAAGAATGTGAAGAATGTGCTTAAATGATTATTCATTTATTATTTATTGATAAAATCTAGTCATTTAAAGGTAAATAAAATAAAATAACAAAAAATCTCCAAAACAATTATTTAAAAATAGAAAAAATATTATCAAAGTGAAATTAAAAGAAGTGTAATTTTAGGGCTTTGGGTAATTTTGACCCGCGAGGGAAGGATTTGTTAGGTCATTGTTCACCCAGAACATTCGCTCTGTAGGTCTCCTTGGCCTGTTCATGGGATGAATCATTCTTTTGAGTCGGATCGTTCAATGAATCACACAGTAAATTCCCCGGTGTTGAATTAACACCGTTCGGTGTTCATATGGTAACCACCAGCAGGGTGCATTAAGCATTAAACATGTCACCATTGTTGAGACTCATATGCTGATTCTTGATATTTGTGTGCATCAAAAAAAATGTTTTATTTAAAAATCAAAATGTTGGATGACTGCTCTGTGGCAAATATTTATGGTGAAAATCTATTAACAAGCAACCAGATTTTGTTAGGGATGAGTTTAGTCAATCACTTTTATTAATAATGATAACCATATTTTATTTATTCATATTATTTTTGTGTATGGTTTTCTTTGTAACAAATCATGTGTTTTATTAACACAGTTACATAAACTGATATAAAAAAAAATAGTCAAACTACCTAACTAAAGGAAACACTGATCACCATAATGGTGACCAAACATTTTCAATAAATCATCAACATCTAAACCTCTGTTATTCTCAAAAAAAACTGTAGACAAATGACAGAAACAAAGAGACCTAATGTCTTTTCAGTTGATTTCATCTAAAGCTGTGGCTGAAGTCAGTTGTAGTTCTTGTGTTTCTCTTTCCTTCAGTGATTCTGCTCATTATCATCAGGTGTCTTCAATAATCAAACAATCATCACTCAATTAATCACTTAAGTATCTAATTAACTCTAACACTGCTTCAGTGTTACTTTAACACCCTGCTGGTGGTTCCCATATGAACACTGAGCGGTGTTAATTTAACACCGGGGAATTTACTGTGTAGTTCATCAGTTCACAAAACAGGGTCTCAATGATTCATTCACAAATTGGACTGATCTGGTTCTAGTTAAAGTGATTATCAATATCAGTTTAAATTTCAGTCTTTCCCTCAGACAAATCCAAAGTATATCTTTGAAAGACTTGAAATATAGCGAATGAATCATATGGACTACTATAACGCTGAAAAAATTGGTGTGGGATTTGAAGCAATTTTCACTCAGAAATTGTTAGTAAATGGCGAGTAACACATTGAATTAAACATGAAATTTTAAAGTAGAAAGACTGAAATGGTATTTTCTTGTAAAATGTATTTGAAAAATATTTTTTTTTACAGGCAAAGAGGATCGATAAAGAAAAAAGGTGATGAACAACTCAATAAATAGTAATAAAATGAATACTGTGCAAGCAATACAATAATGCAAAGATAAAGGTAGCGTGTGCAGCTGCCGTAGCTTGCGTAAGCATATGTTTTGCATTCAAATGTTTGTTTAACCGATGACATTGCTAATTTCCATCCATTACCCAGAACCCCAAGCATTCAGGATGGGCTCTTGCTGTGTCTGCTTCTAATCTCCCTCAGTAAATCCAATCCAAATGCTGTAATGTCTTTACCGATGAGAAGCGGAGAGAAAACAAAGAGGGAAAACATGGTGAGAGCCTGAAGAATGAGGAAAGGTCTTAATTGCATTTCCTTTGTCCATGCGATACATTGTTCAATAGGCTATTTTGAAATTAATCAATGCATGATTTCTAGGAAAATAAAACTTTTTTGTTTTAAAATAAATAAATGTAAATAAAATAACTATCATCTTAGGAGGGAATGGAACAATGCAAGGGACTGTAATATGATTGACTATTGGGGTACAAAACAAATGGAACTGATTAGAGCAAAATTTTACAGGTTTTGGCCTCTGAACATCCTCAGTTCATTTCAGACTTTAAAGGAATAGTTTACTCTGTAAATTACATTTTTGTCATCATGTACTGACCTGCATGTCATTGTATACCTGTATGACTTTGTGTCGAGATCTTGGGCAGTAATTTATTGCATTTGCTCTAAAAAGTACAAAACAAGAGGCATAAGAGGCATCCATCTGACTCGTGCAATATATATATAGCAAGTCTTCTGAAGCCATAACAGCATCTGACGTTGTAGTTCATCATCAACTTTTAAGCATGGATACTTATCCAAACATCTCCTTTTGTGTTTCACTAAAGAAAGAAAAAGGTTTTGAAAAACACAAGAATATAATATCGATTCCTTTAATGATTTGTAAATACGACTGAAGAACTGTCTGGTGAACCTGGTAAACTCAAATTAGCATTCTGTTCAAGAACACCGAACTGCAGAAGATGAAATGCTCAGAACTTTTTGTTCTGTTTCCATGGCTCAGTGTGATGACCAGGGTCGCTCTGACCCTGGTACAGGAAGGATCGCAGGTCATGTGGAGGAGACAGAGGAATAGCATACTGAGGAGATGATAAAGGAAATTACAAGGAAAGAAAAACAAAAACTATTTAGACCTCAGCATCAGCTTATTCGTATTTTTGTAGGTTTTAGAAAGCTAATCATGTTCATACTGTAGCCTACATATCTTCAAAAGTGCACTGTATCCACCATGTATCCATGTATTTTACAATGTTGAAGAAAGCTGTTTTCTGTGAATGTGCGAAAGTAAATGGTCCTACTCGACCCGCTCCAAGTGGGATTCAAACCGGGGTCTCTGGCGTGCGAGGCGGGCGCACTAACAAGGACGATAAAGTCCTACTGTCCTATGCCCGTTACACTCACCCCCCTAAACCTCACTCCCATCCGGGTCACGGCACCAAATGTAGCCAGTCCTACTCAATCCGTTCTGAGCAGGATTTGAACCGGGGTCTCCAGCGTGGGAGGCGGGTGCGCTAACAGGGGCGCTAAAGACAGCAGCCGCTAGCATCAGTCGCTAGAACACCTCTTGAGATCAGGGGGGTGAGGTTTAAACGCACAGCTCTTACTGGCCTACATCGGTTACACTCACCCCCCTAAATTTAACCGATCCCATTCTGAGCGGGATTCGAACCAGGGTCTCTGGCATGGGAAGCGGGCGTGCTAACAAGTACGCTAAAGACCGCACCGCCTCTTGAGCCCAGAGGAGTGAGGTTTACACGCACTGCTCCTACTGTCCTACACCCGTTACACTCACCCCTCTAAACCTCACTCCCATCTGGGTCACGGCACCAAATGTAACCGGTTCTACTGGACCTCTCTCTGAACGGGAATTTAACCGGGGTCTCTAGCGTGGGAGGCGGGTGTGTTAACAGGGACGCTAAAGAGATGTTAGCGTCAGTCGGTAGTGCGCCCATGGGCGTTGGAAGCAAAAAAAATGTGGGTGGGTCCTCCCCCAGAAAAATTTTACTGGAATAGATGCCACTTACATTAAGTGCAAATAGCCCACCTTGTTTACTAAACATCTGATTGGGCCAGAAAAATTTACGGAAGACACCATAGTTTTTAAAGTGGCAATAGTGTAGGGGTAAAGCACATGGCAGGAAGTTTTGACGCAAATTAACCCAAGGTTCGAATCCGCCTTTTGCCGAACTCGCTCTACTCCCTTTTCCCATCACATATTAGATCAAAAAGGCATTTATTTTCAATAAAAATTAAGAAAATATTCGAAAAATGGAAATAAAGCGTCTAACGTGTGTTTAATAATAAAGTGTTTATCGGTTAGGGGTAGGTGAACAGACATTGAGGCTGAATTAGAGACAGTAAAAGTGAGTGGGTCCAATATCATTGGTCTTAAAAAGTGGGTGGGTCTTGTCCCATACAATGGTTCCGACGCCCATGAGTGTGCCTCTTGAGATCAAGGGAGTGAGGTTTATATGCACAGCTCTTACTGGCCTATATGTCCGTTACACTCACCCCCCTAAACCTCACTCCCATCCAGGTCACGGCACCAAATTTAACTGCTCCTACTCAACCCATTCTGAGCGGGAATTGAACCAGGGTCTCCGGCGTGGGAGGCAGCGTGCTAACCATAGACTGTAAAAAAAGATAAAAAACTTCACTCTCTACCATTGTAGAAAAGTGAGGCTGCCAATGTCCAAATATGGCGCTGACATCTTGGAGCCCAAGACTGTGCAGTAGTGAACTTGGGACCCGAGTCTGCGCAGTAGTGAGCGTGAAGTGGAGCAGTTATGGAAATGTAGAAATTAAAATTAAAGCTCCAATCTCCTCCCGAAAAAAGTCAGTTGGTGCCTCAGTGACAGCTTCACAAAGAGAAGTTGTCAATCTCAGCTGTCAATCATGACGTCACACCCCCATTTTTATAGCATCAAATAACCAGACTTATTTTAAAAAAAAAAACGCAGCCGCTAACATTAGTCGCTATAGCGCCCTTTGAGGCTAGGGGAGTGAGGTTTACATGCACAGCTCTTAAGCCCAAAGTATACTTCAGCCGTCCGTGATGTAATTTTTGTCATCAGTAGGGTTCGCAGACGTCCGCACACCCCGTCCGCGTGCAGCCCAATTTTTGAGCCCGCGCGGACAGTACGCGAACAACAGGCACAAGAAAGACAGAAGAGTCACAACAATTGTACTGCGCATGTGTCAAACTCGGCCATTCGTGCTCATCCGCTGTTGAGTATACTTTAAAAGCTGTGTGGACATGACTGCGCTTGAGATGCGTCCAGACGCGGAAATTGAAGTATCCCTGGGTCTTTACTGGCCTACATCCGTTACACAAGACATTAGCCGCTAGGTAAATAACTAGAAGAATAGCAAAGTGCAGCAAACGGTCAAACATACTACCTATTTGTGCTACAAACCAGTGTTATTATGATGATAAATTAAATAGCCTAATACCAGACTGTTTTGTAGGTTAAATAACTGGAAGTAAATGACACTGCAAGCCTCGCACATTAAAGTTACAAATGACCGCGCCCATAACTTCGGTTATCTGCGTTCAGCTCCGTCTCACGGACAGTGTAGTCGTAGTTGTTTGTAATGCGTCATGTGTCCAACGCGCTCACAGTCAAAGAAGTATAAAGTGTTATGGTGTGTGCACACCAAACGCGAATTTAATCATTTGCGCGAGTAGATTGCATACAAAGTCAATGCAAAGATGCGAATAGACGCGAATTCACACCGGGCGACGTGAATGACACGAAGTGGGCGACGCGTTTGCCGCAAATTTTCACCTCAATCGCGTCTTCCGCGCAAGTTGAAAAATTTCAAATTGAGTGGAAAATTCGCCTGACGCGTTGTCGCGCAAGCCAATCAGTGAAGAGCTTATTGACACGTCCGGTTTGACAGGTTATCAAACTGGGCACCAGTCATCCTCAAGTAGTGCTGGAAGCGGCTGTCATCCAGGCACAGTTCCTGGAGAAGACGGTGAAATTCACAGAGTTGTGTGCGCCTCTGGATGGTGCTGTGAACCCAGACACGTCGGCATTTGGCACTTCCACAACAGATACAGAGCAGCAATGGTTGTTATCTCCAACATGTTTGATGACGGAAAAAATGGCAGAAAGAAATGTTGTTGATGATGTGCATGAAAACACTCCTCATCGCGCAGCATTTTTATTTGCGCAAGTGACGCGAAAAACAAGTTATCCCGCAAGTAAACTAGAGCGAGTAACGCAATGCGAATATTCGCTTCACTTTTGGTGTGCACACACCATTAAGGGTAAACTATGCGCAAAACAGAGCGGGGCGCAGACCACAAATTTGGTGTGTATAAAAACACCACAGAGAGACTGTCAATTAGTGGAGCAACAAGGACATTTTCTCTCGCTACATCCCACTCATTTTCTCCGCCTAATTTAATTACAATCAAACCAGCGTCTGTGGGCGGGCGACTCGGGAGGCATTGTGAATCCTGCTTTAGCCTGTACTTTTTAAAATATCAGAGAGTTATAGAAGATCACAGTGCAAGACACCCACATAAACATACACACGAGGAGGGCACTGCTTTCTTTCTGGATGTTTACGTGTCTGGTCTGAGGAGCGTATAATGAGTCTCCTGCGGCTTTAGTCAAGTGCTCCCGCCGATCGTCCCAGAATTCAATCTGACAGGGTGTCCTGAAGCGCTGCCCTAAATAAGACTATACCGTCCTGTTTCGTTTCAGATCAGGTGTATGGTTTGTTCTAATGCTGGTTTAGGTCAGGACTCATTTTTAAATGCTGGTCCTGGATCAGGTGGAAATGAAGACGCCTTCCCGCGGTGTTCTGAAAAGGTCACACAGTGAGAGGTCCTGAGTGTTGCTGCCTTCATCATCATGGTGATTACTTATATAGGCCTATACCCTTGAAAAATTTCAAGCTAATATAGCCTTATATCTGAGTTAAGTTATCACCAGCCTTGTGATTCCACAGAATAAGATCCAACATTTTTAACTTAATCCAAAGGATTTCTTAAAAAATGTTCTGATTAAAAAACATGAGCAAATTCATTTACACACAGACATCAAGAATCAGCCTGTGAATCTCAACAGTGGTGACCATCAAAAAGCATGTTGCAGTGCATTCTGGGAGCCATCAATCAAAATTCTTCCATGGCTCCCATCATGCATTGCTGCATGAATAAATTATGAGCTTAATTGTCTCAGTAATGTCCTTTATTATCATTTCCTTTATTTTATTTTTTGCTGTTTTTATGTGACTTTTTAGTAGCTTGTTTTCTAATGTTCAGATTTGATCTGTTTACCAGAATATGCTGTTTGTCAAATGTTGAGATTCCTATGCTGATTCTTGATGTGTGTGTGCCTAAAAGAAAGGGTTTTTTTTTTTTTATCAGAACAACTTTTAAGAAATCCTTAGAGTTATATTGAAAACGCTAGATCTTATGTTGTAATCAACAAGGTAAACCTAACTCAGAGACTAGTCTCTAAATGAGTTCAGTTAATTAGATCAAGTAATGATGACATCAAAACATAACTAACACCACATGATCAGCTTTTCTCATTGCCTGTCTGGCTGTCATAATTTAGTTACAACACTAAACAAAATATAGTATTAAAAAGTCAAGGGTCAAGAGCCCAACTAAAGCAAACACTGATCACCATAATGGTGACTTAAAATTTATTTTTTTTAAATTATTTTTTTATTTTTATTTAAAATTTATTTTTCTCCTTTGGTGATTCTGCTTCTTAACATCAGGTAACTTCAATAATGGTCAATCATTACTCAATTAATCACTTAATTATCTCATTAACTTTAACACTGCTTCAGTGTTAATTTAACACTCTTATTTTAACACTTTAACACTCTTGAGTGTGGTTTCGCATATACTCCCAGGAGAGTTAATTTAACACTGGAGTTTTTGCTGTGAAGGTCTCAGTGATCTGCATAAAAGACTTTCTACTACTGTGATTTAGTGTATGAAGAAATAGTTAGCTGTTTTTCCAACTCTACAGCTGTTTTTCCAGCTCTACAGCCATGGACAAATACCCATCCAAAATCAAATGCAGCCACCCATATCTCTGTGTTTTCCAAGTTTCTGTTGGAAGTGGTGCATATTTGTTGCTGAATGTTAGTTTTGTAAAAACACAGACTCTTCTGGGGCCCAGTGTGAAGTGTGAACGTGTGTGTCTGTTTGGATTAGCTTTTATTAAGAAAACAATGTCTTGCGAAAGTTTAAATCCCAATTGTTTAAAATGATATTTCCATGGCTCCTTGTATGACCACTGCAGGTTTTGTTTTTGCTACTGAGAGGAACAAACCGTCCAGTGTTAATGTCAAGAAAAGAGAAGAAAAAATATTCAGTGTTTTTACATTGAACAAGTATTTTTAGCTATAGAGTACACATTTGAAGGTGATTCCATTCAATAAATCATCAGCTCAAAGATCATTGAAACCTCAACCCAGTCACTCAGAATGATCGTCAATCATCAAACTCTGGCAGAAAGAGTCTTGTCTGTGTGTGACCTGCATGTGTGCAGAATGAGTAGCAATCAAACCAGCTTCAGGCTCTGGCAGACAGGAAACTCTGCATTAGGAAGAAGAAGCGGTAGCTTTTTTAATGAGGTTTCCAAGGTTGCTCTTGTTGAGTTTCTAGCTTGGCAGCTTATGAATTCTCAAATTCCCCCATGTCGGTTCCAGTGAGTCTGAATTCTGGTGGCTTGACCTTCAGAACAGACACAAAGTGAAAGGTGTGAAAAAAAACTTCCTGTAGGTGTGTTAAGGGTGATTTGTTTAGCAGGCGATTCCAGTTTCCCATGCAGGAGGATATTCATCAAAAGCAGTAGGAACAGAAGCAGACGAGGAGTTAGAATGAGGAATCTATCAGAGCGGGGATTCATTAGACAGGAGCATTTGTGAGAACATCCTTTATTGATTCAAAAGTATGCTGGGTATCAGTAGGCTTCCCCAGCTTACCTCAAACAATGGAAATCCCTAATCTTTGTAGCCTTACTTGAAATTTGTGTGCAAAGCGGTTGTGTAAATTCACTGGTATTTTCAGTCGAGTCTCCAAAAAATCTAGCAGAAAGATCTCATGGCTGTAAATCATGTCAACACATTGCGTCCACTGGTCAAAGAACATCCTAGCAAGATTAATTTCCCTTCAAGCATTACCTCAGTTCTCATCACCTCTAGCTTCTTTGGGGTGTTTCAGTCCTCTTCCTCATGCCAGAAGGTGAAGAACCTCATCCAACAGCACTGAATGTTCCTCATCAGAGTCTGTTTGCAGCAATGAAATGTCCAGATATTGTGCAAGAGCTAAATGTTTGGAAAATGTTAAATGTCTCAAAGTTACTTCCAGACAAATAATTTAAAGTCTGTCTATCTGTCTATCTATCTATCTATAATTACTGGCATATTGCTTGAGACTTACTGATATCAATATTATAATTAAACTTTATTTGGAGTACTTCTTTATTGCACAGTGCACATTTCTTAATATTAAGCCTAAAATATGTTTTAATATCACTATTAGTAAGGATAGTATGATCTCTATAATATCAGTCTTTAAATGCAAGATATTTAAAGTGTACCTAAAGTATACTTGCAGTATATCTTTAGTTGGACCTCAGCACTATTTTTCGGATAACTAAAGTGCATTATGTACAAAATTAGTTGTTCCAATTTAGCAGACTTTAAGTATAGCCATTTAGTATACCAAAAGTACAATTGTAGGGTATTATGTTAAGTACATAAATATGTAAATGTATACTTAGCATAAAATAAATGTATTTCAAATACATTGTGGTACATTTATTTTTCACTAGGGTTGTTTGCTGTTACTTAGATAGACTTAAATCTTAATCCTGTTTGCTATACCATTTGTCTTTTTCTCCATGCCCTGAATGCCCTGAATCGTATCTGGTTTATTAGTTTCTGGTAGCTTGCTTTCCTGCGTTATTGCCTGTCAGATCTAAACCTGAGATTTGTTGCCATCAGGCAGGAAAATGGTCGGCTTGTCTGGTAAGAACAATGCTTTATTACTTCGCAACTTTGTTTTTTTTCTACTATATTCATGATTTGAAGTCTATAGCAGTCTTGCAGCATTTGTAGCCTCTTCTGTTTGGCACAAAATTAATTTTCAGATAAGAATATACTGTTCCCGAGTGAGTTCTTTAGGAGACACTTGAGATAGGGCAACAGCGAAAGCCTGTGACGACAATGTGGAGTGAAAACTAAGACACACAGAGTCTTTTTATCCTCCCCAGGCAGCTGAATGTGGAATGAGGGAATGTAAAGCGGGAATTGATTTAGGGAGAGATGGGAGGGAGGGAGGAAGGGAGTGTAATGGAATCACAGGTTGAAAACTTGATTGAGGTGGAAGGAGGCAGAGAGAGAAAAGCTGTGAAGCTGAAGTCTGAGGATGAGACCTGATCTGAAGCAAGAGCAGTTCATACACAATGACAAACAAGACCAGTAGCCAGTTTTTATTTTAAACAATTATTTTTTTATTCTATTTAGCCCTTTATGATGTGATGCTGCCTCTTGGCAATAGGACTAAATTTGGCTTGAGGCAAAAAAAAAAAATACAACAGTGACTTACTGCTTTTGCATACAAACATAGGATTGGAAAAAGCACGTCATTATTTATGTTACAACAGGCAAGCGTATGTGTATATAGCATATCTGTATCTAACCCTATGCATCTTGTCTGGGGGAAAAAACGGAAAACTTTTTATGTGCTTTACACGACCACAGCGTTTTTCAAGTTTTTGAAGATGATAGCATTGTCGCCCCCCATGTAAACAACAAAAATTTGTGAAAACGGCGACGTCATGCATATTATATGTTAAGTCTAAAGGTGTTTCTTTACAAAGTGACCGCCATCTCGCCATAATACAGCGGGTTTTTTTAGGTTTTCGCGGATCCGTGTGAACGGGGATCGCTTTGACAACGCTGTTGTCTGTATACGCGAAAAAGCAAAGGAAAAACGTTTTTTGTTTTTAGTACATTTAGTACCCTTAGTTTCTCCATATTCAAATTTGGTACAACGACAACACACTTGAGGGCCAATGAAGTTTAAGCGTAGTTTTTACAGTCAGTCCAAATGAACAATAATAAAGTGTCCGTAGTTTGAAAGACCAGGGCAAACGTGAAGATTTTCTGCGAGTAATCACTTAAAATTTGACCTGTTCATCATATAATGCTTTTTTATAGACCACATGTAGCCCCGCCCCTTTTCAGCCCTCTTCTGGTTTGTATTTTCACAGCATGAAGGTAAGATCTTACGGATTTATGAACCGCTGGTTTTAATATCTTCCCGTTCTGACATTTATTATGACATCCGCTTCAAACATTATTATGCTCATGATAACTTCAGTTAACTCTACAATCAGCAAATCCACTTCACCAGCTAATTACTGTTCGACAGCGATGCCATATGAATATACAGATCTACCGCAAAAATGGTAGTTCAAACATAACATTTTTAGATTAAGACTAATGATGAAAATACTAATTTTAATGTTTTACACTCTCATCTCATCTGCTGCTTCATATTTATACAAAGTGTCTATTTACAATTAGTGTTATAGCCGTTGCTCAAATGTTTTACATTTAGTGCAAATAGTATTTTACTTCTATTTAAGCTGTCACTTTTATCAGTGTAAACCGTACGCTTATTGTTTGCTATTTATAAAGAATGTAGGCTACCACTATTTACACAGTATAACTTTTTATTAGTGTAAATAGTTGCTGTCCTTATTTAAATACTGAAAACTTTTACATTATACAGTAAATACATATACACATAGTTACATAGATACATAGTATATTAAGATTACATGAATTTTCAAGGCTTCAATGGTAAAATTGGGTCAGAAATTTAGCTTTATTAAGTGGAATACAACCCTTTAAAATAAATAAACATGTCAATGGAGGAGGGCCAACAGAAACATTGAACTTCTTATAGTTTGTAAAAACTTGAAGACTGTAAACACAAAATTGCAGTTTAACATTTTCATGTACACTGAACAAAATTATAAACGCAACACTTTTGTTTTTGCCCCCATTTTTCATGAGCTGAACTCAAAGATCTAAGACTTTTTCTATGTACACAAAAGGCCTATTTCTCTCAATCTGTCTAAATCTGTGTTAGTGAGCACTTCTCCTTTGCCGAGATAATCCATCCACCTCCCAGGTGTGGCATATCAAGATGCTGATTAGACAGCATGATGTATGTATTGAGGGGGTCCGGCCCAGGGGGTTCCCGGGGGGTCAAAAAAAAAGTCAATTTGCCTCACGCAGTAGAACACATCTCCTTCGCATAGAGTTGATCAGGTTGTTGATTGTGGCCTGTGGAATGTTGGTCCACTCCTCTTCAATGGCTGTGCGAAGTTGCTGGATATTGGCAGGAACTGCAACACACTGTTGTATACGCCGATCCAGAGCATCCCAAACATGCTCAATGGGTGACATGTCCGGTGAGTATGCTGGCCATGCAAGAACTCTGATGTTTTCTCATGAAAAATGAGGGCAAAAACAAAAGTGTTGCGTTTATAATTTTGTTCAGTGTATGTAAGTTATATAAACTGTGAAGCTGACGGCGGCCTGCATTAATGGCTTTTGCATTGGGCCCCATACAATCCCAGTTACACCATTGGCGTTTGGACTATATCAAGATTGATTAGTCACATAGCGGTTCAAAAAGGTCACATCATCTTATGAGCAAATATGGTAGATTTTAAATTCCATACTTCAAGGAGGTCCTACGTGAGCCAAGTAACTGTCATTGGGATGAATGGAAAATCTAACAGACTAACTCTTTCCAGATATTAAAGACCTCCTTGCATGTACCACCATATTTCTAGTGTAAAACATAAATTTTTAAATGTTCTGTTTATTGGAAATACATGTGCATTGACAAACTCAATACATGTGCATTGTGCAACAGCAGAATATATAACTTGATTTCAGATTTTAAGCTGACACATAAAGAGTGAAAGATACGCTCAGAGTAGATGGCTAATGGATATCAATAATTTTTATTTAGACAAAAACATATATGTACAACTTTAATATGTTTCTCACTATTGAGGTCTTGTGATTGATTTCACGTGTACGATGATAGTAATGGCTGTTTGCTGTTCAAGCGCACTCCTAATCTCAGCAATATGCCATCAATATAGATTTCTAATATTGAGTTTTAACATTCTCATATAAGAGTGCAATATATGATTACAATGCTCTTTTTCAGGGAACGGTGCCATTTGTGTGCTGTGCTTGTCCCCATTACTTGATGAACTGGATACTGAACAATTATTTTATAGTTTTATATTATAGTTTTCTGTGATAAAATAATATGCATGTTCCCATTCATCATTACATTTTAGAGGGGTTATATATATATAACCATCCTATATATATATATAGGATAATTATAAAAATTAAAGTCAAATTTTTATTTCTCCGTCTTGTTTTTTACATTTACCCAGAAAATGAATTCTAAACTTTACAGCACAAATTTCACACGTGTCTGATAAGGATCCAGAAACAAATGAATAAAAAGTGAGTAATCCATAAAAAGTAATAATAATAACAACAACATTGCAAAACATGGCATTTGCTCAGCATCTCTTCAGCACAGAGTGATTTGTTAATGCGTCATTCACAGTTTGATGGCTCTGACACGTGCCTAACACAAGTCTAGAATCAAACAAGTCTTTGGGTTTAATAAAAGAATTTGGAATTAAAGAATTTCAATTCCAGAATTAAAGAATTTTAATAAAAGTATTGATCGTAATGCTTGCTGGCTGACATGAACAGGCTTAAAATATGCCTGCTGAATTATGAGTGTCATCAAAGTTTATATCAGAGGCACATTTAGCATTAACAAAGCAATCCACATTCTTTATAGCTTTTATGAACAGCTAAATACACATGCCGACACGCAGAACAAATGACAAACACGGCCGCCGTTACACAAGGAAGATCTCTGTAACTAAGGCATTGAAGCCGTTTCTAGAAGCTTCCACCAACGGTAAGGATGGCAGAAAACACTGGATGGATGCAAATAAGAGCATTTGTATATCAAACGTCAATAGAAATGACTGCTTATGAAAGGCAATGATAATATTTGCTGGCGTGAAACTGGCAATTTACAATATCATTACATAGTGAAATTAAGTCATATGAATAATTATAAGCATTTAACAATAAAGCAAATGAACAGAAATAATCCCCACCAAGGGAAGAAGCTGAACAACAGAGAAAGCAAACAACAGAAATCAGCAGGTTGTGTCTCTACGGCCTCCCGACGCTTCACATTTTCCAGTGTGTGTCTTTATAGTTTGATCCGGGACAAGAAAAGGCACTTTGCTACATTTGGCAGAGAGTAGGGGACAGTTTGAACACGTCAATACGGATCAGGAAACGCTATCTTGACCCTTATACTCGACAACCGTTGAACACCACACCCTAAAGTACTTCAAAATCCCAGATTCCCAAACCCCTCGGACATGTGAACGCTCGAAACGTCCAGAACCAATCTTTCACATCTCATTCTACCTGTCATTGCAAGTCCCCAGATGAGGAAAGGGAAGTTTCTGCCCAGAGACGAGGCACTCCCAGTGTGTCATGGGTCAACAGCTGACTTGCATTCATTCTCTTGATATATCCAACCATAATGGTGTAGAGTTGCTGACCCCCGAAAGAAGACGTATAAAAAATAACAAGGCAACGCCACTGTTTGCCTTGCAGATGTTCAATTGTCAACAAAGAACTTGTCCAAATTGCATTAAAAAGTTATTCTCTTCAAAGCTAGCATTTGTTTGGCAGGTGTACGATTATCAACAGAGAGGATCGTTTACTGTGTTTTACACACACCTCCCTCTGAAAACCTGTTATTTTACTATCATTGATATAATGTACTTGGGCCCTGTTTACAGCTGATATTAAGAGGAGTTTTGGTCAATCGGATCACAAGTAGACGAGGGAGACACATTCCCTTTTACACCTGGTGTTTTAATCCGTCTCTTTTCTCCACTTTCAAACACTTCTGTCCTGATTTCTTCAAGAGGAGGGTCTATGGTTGGGTAAATGTATGGGCTTTTTCTAGTGCTGTTAATTGATAAAAAAAAAACGAATTAATCGCACATTTTTTCTGTAATTAATCGCGATTAAAAACATCAGCGTTTTTGACAGCACTAGTTTTTTCAGATCTTTCAATCTAATGGACAAAATAAGCTCACGCAATTTACACATGAACGCACTGACAGAAAAACATACGGAGAGCATCAGCTGTGAGTGTGTGTTAGAAATCAGGAACATTGTGCTTGGTAGGTTTTTCATCTTCAAACCAAACTTGGGTCTTCAGCCAACAAAGTCTAAATTCCCGTCTGGCTAGCGCGCTTCCCATAATGTTTACGCATTAGGTCAGTAGCAGAGTAGACGTCTTTTGTGGCTGTTTGAACACATTCGACGACATGAGCGTTTGCACTATGAAAGCAATCCGGCCGAATGCGTTTTTGACTACCTCTGGAAGTGGTCGAAAGTGGACAAGCTCAAAATGTTTTAGACCCTGTTTACACCTGTATTTAGCGTCATCCACTTGTGATCTGATCGACCAAAACGCATCTTAATACCAGGTGTAAACAGGGCCTTGAAATCGGATTCATTTTGATCTGTTTAAAAGGGAATGTTTATCATTAACTGGGTGCCAGCATGTTTGTGTGACATCTTACATTTCGCAAAATCAGAGAGTTTTAGGTATCAGCACAAGTTTCCAAGGATTAAGTCAAACTTCTTGGAGATCGATTGCTCTTTTCCAAGTTGAATGGAATGCAGTATATCAGTCTGTGGTTGTGAAGGACTCTGGGACACGCAATCAGCTCTGGTAGGTAAATATAATACTTTTTCTGTGTGTGTACGGTTTTATTTTCCTCTTCACATCAATCATTAATTTGATCGTAAAGGAGAACGAGTAAGAGGTGATTGTGTGTTTGATGCTGGAAATTGATTGAAATTTTTTGTTCTAAAGGTGTGTGTGTGTGTGAAAAGCAACATATCAACATTCATCATCTCTAAATCCCCTTCTCTGAAGTCTTCAGAGAAGAGAAATCCCTTTGGATTTGTTGGGCCCAAAAGTCTGAGACCATGCTGAAAATCTGTGGTTCCCAATGTAATTTAACCTGAAAATAAACAGAACGGTGTTTGGGTTTTGAAACATTTTAAACAAAGAAATGCTATGACGTAAAATAATGAAATATTTCAGACTCTGCGCCATTTATTTCTAGATCACTAATCAAATATTGCAAATATTGTGACTTTGATCATGTGCCATTTCCTCTGAACTGCTTCCTCTGGAACAGCTTAAATCATCCACTGCTATGCTAATATTATATTTTGTGTTTTAAGGACTTGTATTGAACTCTAAAAATGTGAAATAGATTTTCACTAGTGGTCTCAGGTGCAATTTTTGGTTTGTCATTTTACAGAGATTGCACTCACAAATAGACATTTCTAGATGTTGAAATACTTTAAAGCTAATAAATTCAAAATAGAATTTTCAATGATTTTTCTAGGCCATTTCCAGGTTTCCATAGCCGTGAGGACCCTGGTGTTTCCAGCACACATTGCACCCTCCACCCAAAACAAAAGTATCCTGGCATTGTTTGAATGGGCTCTGACGACCTGCCGAGGTCACAGGTCACGACTGGAGCTGGGAGTGGAGACGACGGGCACCGGGTGGAGACTGAGCTCTGCTGCGCGGGAATGCGGAGTTGCTGGCACGTTCGGGGGCGTGGCTTGAGGCTGAGGCCACACCTTCCACAAGAAGGCAGAGGAAGAGACAGGCGGACAGACACACATATTGAAGGCATGAACAGAGAGACGATAAGACAATAGAGCACAGAAAAAGAGACGGCAGACAGAGAGAGAAACAGCATTTAGAGTGTTGACTGGCCAATGATCTGGGGTCTTGCAGGCTGAGGGCTCTCAGATGCACTCATGCAAGACTCTAACTGCAGATCCTGCAGAAACACAGAACAGGACAGACAGTGGCACCTCTGCACTGCTGTGTGTGTGTGTGTGTGTGTGTGTGGTTGATGATGTTAAAGGGATAGTTCACCCAAAAATAAAAAAATTCTGTCATCATTAACTCACCCTCATGTCGTTCCAAGCCCGTAAGATGAAGATCTAATTGATGAAATCTGAGCACTTTCTGTTTCTCCATTGACAGCTACGCAACTGACACTTCAAAAAGTTCATAAAGAGATTGTAAAACTAATCCATATGAATTGAGCATTTTAGTCCAACAAGGTTCATTCTCATGTTACGCAGCACATTTGAGCTTCAGCAAGAACCAATGAGGTTCATTCTTGTGTTACGCAGCACGTTTGAGCTTCCACAAGAACCAATGAGGTTCATTCTTGTTACGCAGCACGTTTGAGCTTCTGAACAAATGAGGTTCATTCTCGTGTTACGCAGCACATTTGAGCTTCAGCAAGAACCAATGAGGTTCATTCTCATGTTACGCAGCACGTTTGAGCTTCAGAACAAATGAGGTTCATTCTTGTGTTACGCAACACATTTGAGCTTCAGCAAGAACCAATGAGGTTCATTCTTGTGTTACGGAGCACGTTTGAGCTTCCACAAGAACCAATGAGGTTCATTCTTGTGTTACGCAGCACGTTTGAGCTTCCACAAGAACCAATGAGGTTCATTCTTGTGTTACGCAGCACGTTTGAGCTTCCACAAGAACCAATGAGGTTCATTCTTGTTACGCAGCACATTTGAGCTTCAGCAAGAACCAATGAGGTTCATTCTCGTGTTACGCAGCACATTTGAGCTTCCTCAAGAACCAATGAGGTTCATTCTCGTGTTACGCAATCAAACTCGCTGCGAAGGGTGAATTCATATGGATGAGTTTTACAATCTCTTTATGAAGTTTCTGAAGTGTCAAAGTGGTAGTTGCGTAGCTGTCAATGGAGGGATAGAAATGGCTCAGATTTCATAAAAAAAGATCTTTATTTCCGAAGATGAACGAAAGTTTTATGGTTTTGGAATAACATGAGGGAGTAATTGATGACAGAATTTTCATTTTTGGGTGAACCAACCCTTTAATTTGCAGTTTCCCAGCTAACAAAAATATGTTCTAAAAACACTTTGCTACCATTCCCATTAAGTTATGAAAAGGTTATTTCTGAATGTTCTCTGAAAGTTCAAAACATCCAGTTTTTTTTTTAAATGTTTTAAAACGTTTTTTCTTGGTTATGCGAACATTAAGGGAACATTCCATTTTATCATTTTGCTAACAGTTACTTTAGATTTAAATAAGTAGTAACAATTAAAAATCGCTAAACGAACATCCATTTCAGGAAAAAAGTACCATGAATGATGTATAAATAACGTTTTGAGAACATTATCAAAGACCAGATAAATATGAATAATCATTCTTTTAATGTTACTGAAAGAATGTTTATTCATAACTTTGAGAAAACCTTGCCAGAACGTTCTGAGAACATTCCCTGTTAGCTGGGTTAGAAATTCAGAAATTCAGAAACCGATAATGAAAATTCTGCCATTATTTATTTCAAAACATGCTTAGTTTCCTCAGCATTTCTCCATTTGTGTTCCACAGAGAAAACAACAGCATGTGTCTGTTTTGAAACAACACCATGGTGAGTAAATAATGACAGAATTACATTTTTAGGCAAACTCTCCCTTTAAATTGCACAACATTCAGCCCTTCGTTTTCCCCAACATATTCACCCATTTACATTTTTGTCTTTTTTTCTTTCTTCCTGTTTCTCATTCTGTAGAATAACATGTTCTTACTGCTGCACAATGTGGTTCTAATTCAGTTTTGCCTCTGAGATTCCCTGCTGGTACTCCATAAAACTGTGAGAGCAAGAGAGAAAATAACCCTTTTCCACCAGAATGATGCCAGAGATGCTCGGACGTGGGATCTGTGAACCGCACTTAGAGCTGGCCTGCTTTACCACTGTCTTGAGAGACAAAATATTGAATATATAACAAATTAAATTAATATATTTATATATTTTTTTTAGATATATTCAAATAAAATCATTTTATTTCACACAGACGAGGAAAATAAAGTTCTCAGAGCCGCTGTGTAGCTTGACAAAAATAGGCACAATGTATACGTAAAATGAATCTATGTAATACTTCCGGTGTTTACAGCTTTGTTTTTTTTATAATGCGAGCGATGCACTTTTTGTTTTGTGCCAGAGCGATTTGTTGTTCTGAAAACTTCAAGTGGCGATGATTGATTCCTTGTTCGAGACTAGCAGGTTTAAGGGTCCTTTGTCGAGCCAATTTTTCTGCTGTGTAAACATGCAGAATGGAGCCAAATTGGTCTCTGGATCCAGCAGTGGTGGAAAAGGGCTAACAGAGAGAGAGAGTGAATGTGTGTCTGGTGTCTCCACCAATCACATGCAGTTTCCGTCAAAGCAGGGAAAGCCAGTCTGCCACAGAGAGACATCAGATCTGATATCAGCTCTGCGGGTGCAGTAATGACTTAAAGGGACTGGCTTTTTCTCATTGATCCTAGATCAGATGCCATGATGTCCATCAAAGGCGAGGAATTCTTCAGTCATACAGATCTGATTCAGTCTCTCGAGCCTATTTTAAAAAATCTGCTTTGATTTCCCCAATGAATGAACCATGGGATCGTCTGATCTCACTCTCATAATACACTGACTCACACACACATACTTATATTCCCTCATGGTCCACATGGTCAAGCTGAACTATAACACAGTGAGATGCTTCCATTTCATCATCTCTTCCAGTAGGGCTGGGGAAAAAAGTGTGTGTATATTGGCTATTTTAAAAACAACTTCAAGTGCGGTTCATCCAATTATTATATATCGTAAAATGTTTGAAGAATTATCTCTTGTTTGGCATCAATGAAAATATAAATGACTTTTTATTGATAAATACAATAATTACATTTAATGATTTTAAATGAATATCCCAAAAAATAGTGTGTGTAATAATGTCAAATAATTGAATTTCCATCAAAAATAACTACATTACTGGTCAAAAGTTTGGCCTGCTTATGTATGTAGTGACAAACTATTTTGATGGGTAGTGTTGTTGTTATTTATACCATTACTGTGATATAAAAAGAAACACTGATGTAAGATTTTGGTCAGCCCTTTCTTTCTTCTTCTTCTTCTTCTTTCACACACAGATGCTAATATACACGGACATTGGGAATGTTTATTGGGAACATATGAGTAGTGTTCTCCCTAAGGGCACTAAGGGGGTTATGACTGACGGACAGGAAGACGCACACATACACTCACAATCTCTCTCTCTCTCTCTCACTCCATTTACTGCTCACTAAATCAATTTCACTGAGATTGTCTCTTTGGGGAGTGAGGAAGGAGCAACATGTTGGCAGCTGTATCGAATGTGAAATTCTCAACATGTTTGTAATCTACAGAGAATTCACAAACACAGCGGCGAAGGCCAAAAAACCAATTGGCCCTAACTGTACTGATTGTTATTCTTCTTTGAGAAAACAGCTTAAAGGACTAGTTCACCAAAAAGTAACAATTCTGTCATCATTTACTCACCCTCATGCTGTCAAGCAATCCAATCTAGATCTAGAGCAATCTCAAGTAGATCATATGTCTTAAATGCTATATTATTATGTGTCTTCTGAATGGTTTTTGGGTGATTTTATTCTTTTTGGTCACAGTAGCGTGTGAAGATTCTGCTAAAAATCTCACGTGTTTCACCGAAAAGACAGTCATACAGGTTTGAAATGACATACAGGTGAGTAAATGATGACAGGATTTTCATTTTTGGGTGAACTATGCCTTAAACAACCAACTCAAGATAACCTTCGGTAACACTTTACAATAAGGTCCCATTAGTTAATGCATTTACTAACAATGAGCAGTGCATTTGTTGCAGTTTTTATTAATCTTTGTTATTGTTCATTAATAAAAACGCAACTTTTCATGTTAGCCACTAAATAATATTAAGAGGTACAACTTTTGATTTTAGTTATACATTAGAAAATGTTGAAATTAACATGAACTAAGATTAATAAATGCTATGCATTTTAGTTAAAGTCATGATGAAATCAAAATGGACTATTCTTATTTTTTTATGGAATATTGCAGTATGCCAGCAAGCAATAGCCGAATTTAACTAACATTAAAAATTGGAATCTTACTGTAAAGTGTTTCCAAACTTTCAAGATCTAAAACAACAAACACATCAGACAAATGCAAACAACAGAATGTCTAAGACTGAAAATATCAATGTTCTAGCAGTATAAACAGGGCTTGACATTAACTTTTTTGCTCACCAGCCAATGTGGCTAGTGGTTTTCCAAAGTTACTAGTCACTCAGCATTTTCACTAGCCACAATTTTGACATCGATACCATGGGGAAAAACTGCCATATAGATATTTTTAATATTATCTCATAATTTGGCAGCAGGTTTATTAGGCTGCTGTCACTTTAAGACCTGATGCGCGGATCCATTATACTGTTACACATGCGTTTGTGCATAACTGACTGTGTTTACTTACGTGAATACTCGCCAAGACCGGCAATTTGACATTATTTTGTGTGTATTTGACTGTTTAAGCGTAATAAGCAGCGGAAAAGAACTCAATTTAGTCCTGAGAGGCGGCTTTATGTGCGCGCACTTTGAGCGCAAAATCTGTGGGAATAAGTAAAATTATACGCAATACGCGCAATCCCACGGTGAAATTCAAGCCCTGTAACAGCAACAATATTCATCCAGAGCAAATGAAACGAGTGAGTGAGTGGAGGCGGGTTTGTGTGTCACTCGCTGTCGGAGAGATGAGAGAGAGAGAAAGAGCAGCTGGTCTCGTGTATCAATTCTGTGGAAAATGAGTATTTGAGTAAATGAGAAGCGTTTCAGATATTTCAGTATCAATATGTATCAAAAATCTATATTTTTGACAACACTACATAGCACTTTGTTTATTATTTCAGATGCCTTTTTAAAAGACTACAATTGAAAAATGTATAGCATATATTATATATAAAATTCAACCCGCCAAAGTGGCTAGTAGGAGTGACTGCGTTACACGCCACTGCTGATGTTAATGTCAAGCCCTGAATATAAACGTTCAACAAATTCATTAAACAACGTGTGACGTGCTTTCAGAGTGACTGTACCTGGCTGCCCTGTACGTGTCCGTTAAAGTCATTGTTCCGAGGTGTCAGGAAAGAGTCATGGGTCGTCGTTTTCTCTGTTCGCGGCACACTGGGATCGCCATCCTCCACACCATTCGCCTTGCGCACGCAGAGGACCTTCCGGAAGCTCTGCTTAAAGTTGTCAGACAGGAACCCATAGAGCAGAGGATTGGCACAGCTGTTGGCGTACGAGAGGATGACCGCGAAAAAGTACACCCCTACCATTACGCTGTTCTCCGGGAGTATGAACACCAGGTTTACGATGTTAATGATGTAGAACGGCAGCCAGCAGAGGACGAACACCACCACGATCACCACCACCATGCGGGTAACCTTCCGCTCGGAGCGTCTGCGCTTCGTAAATCCCGCCCGCACGCCAGACGACTTCACCTTGACCACGATGAGAAGGTAACACATGCAAATGACCAGCAGGGGGCCGAAGAACCCAAGCGTTGCCGTGTAGAGTATGAACGCCGTTGACCAAACGTCTCGCGGCTCCGGCCAACTCATGTTGCATGAGTTAAACATGTCCTGAACGTCTGAGAATATCACTACGGGAAGAACGACGACGAACGAAAATGCCCACACCGCTGCGCTAACTGCTTTAGCTACTCGTGGCCGGCGCCACTTAGTGGAGCGGATAGGATGTACTACCGCTAAATAGCGATCAATGCTCATCACTGTCAAACAGAAGATGCTCGTGAATTGATTCAGCGAGTCTGCAGTCATTACGACGCGACATAGGAATGAGCCGAACGGCCAGTAGGAGAGTACGTTTTGCGTCGTAAGGAAAGGCAGGCCCAAAATATACAGCTCATCGGCCACGGCAAGGTTTAAAATGTAGATGTTCGTAACCGTTTTCATTTTAGCGTAGCGTAAAACCACGTAGATAGCCAGAGTGTTGCCGGTAAGTCCAACGATGAACACGGTGAATGATATGACCGCGGTAACCATCGTGCTGCTCCCATGGAACGGCATGCTTTGATCTGACACATTGCCGGTGTAATTCCCAACTGGAGTTCCTGATAATCCCAGTCCAGTGGAGGATGAGTCATAATCCCCTGGGATGAACCCTGCCCACCCGGATTGGTTAAATGACCCCATTCTGGATCTGGAATGGACAGAGAGATATAAAAGGGTCAGAAACAAGTGGGAAAAGGGAAGAGTGACTGGATGGAAATGGAAGAGAGTATAATGAATCTCACTGGAGGAAGGGTACATAGTTTCACTTTATGTTTGTATGTGTTTGTCAGAGGGACAGAATATGGCTTGTGTAAACTGTAATTTTCTTGTATTACAGTGAGAGATCAGAGAGACTGAATCAGTGCAGATGATCACACCTCAGCTGTTAAGATCAGAGCCAAAACAGCAAACCCACACAAGGAGACTGAAGTGACACAACGCATACGCGCATCTCTCTCTCTCTCTCTCTTTCTCTGTCGCTCTCTGTCTCCTGTTTTCTTTCTCTCCTAAGTGCTGCATATAGGCAGAGCACGTTTTAGCCACACCACCACTGAGATTCATTTAAAAAAACTATATAAAAAGCCCTGCACTGAACCTTTTAGATGTCTTCCTATTCCAATACATCTGATTCAACTCAACAGCTCATTAACAGACACTCCAAGACCTGAAATGGATGTAATTAAGAGAGACATCCAAAAATGTGCTTGAGGACTATATAGGGTTGGTTTAGAATCACTATACTTGATATGACCGAATAAGCTTTGTCAAGCTATTGTACAGAGGCAAAACAGTTAACTATTGTTTTTGCAACAATTTCAATGAAAAATGCATTTGATTGATTCTGGCATTTCTATTAGTCCAGAGATCAATTTTCACAGTCCGTTTTCTCTGAATTTGAGCACAGATGAGTTAAAACTGTCTGGCGCAGCACATATCATAGTCTAAGAGACTTGATTTGATTTCAGCCAACCTGAAACAAAATTTCATATCCCTTATATGTATCACAACTCTGTAGCTGTACACTGTAAAATGCAATTCTAACTAACACTTTTTAGTTAACTTTAATTCATGTCTTAACTTAATTGTAATCTAGTAATCTGTACTATTCACACATACTATGCCTTGTTTACTCAGAAACCCCAAGTTAAGAGTAACTGATTGGTTTGAGTGCCATTTTGTCAAGCAAAAAAAAAAAGTTTGAGACGGGGCAAATCTTAATAGACTTTTCGCTCATGTCCTGCACTTCTCCAGTTATCTTTCTCTGTTTGCATTCACTGATTTCCCAGAGTCATCTTAAATGTTGAATTGTTAATACAACTGAAAAAAATTGAGAGAACATCACATAATTGATGTTGTTTTCCTAAAATGTTTTTGTTTGAACTCACCATTATGGTAATCAGTGTTCCCTTTGGTTTGGCACTTACTTAATTTATATTAATGCAATTCTCTTCCTACTGATGCAGCGATGCAACAAGAAATCACAGTTATTTGGTTTCAAAGGAAGGGAAGTAATAAATGGGTTGATTTTAAAAGGTGACCTAACTTCTAACTAAATCGTTAATGATTTAGTCAGAAGTTAGGTAACCTTTTAAAAGCAATATACTTATCAAATAGTGATCTTTAACAGTTTTATTGCTAACACTTATGCCTTTAACACCTTGTGAAACTTTTAGATGGGTTGATATAATCCCTCTATAGGCTATTTGTGACAATATCTTGCAATTGATCATGCTTGAGGCACACACAACTTTTCACGTCTTAAATACATTTATACAATTTATTACTTCTAATATTTATTTCTATAATAACAATGTAAAATAATGCTGAAAAGGCTGATTAATTGCCGTGGCATGTTGTCACGATATTATCACGCTGTCAAAAACTGACTCTCATAAATGTGACTATATAGTAATAGGGGCTATAGTATATCATTTTATATTTTAAATGTATAGACGTCAACTCAACATTTGCCCGCAGAACAAGAGGAAAAAACGCACTTTTGCTGAAGCGTCTCGACTGGATCTACTGGATCTACTACAAAACATTTCTACAAAACTATCTGCTTTCACCTTGATAAACTCAAGACTGTGAGAAGAACGTATGCATGCCGTTTTTCTCGCGTGGGTGCATTCTTCAGAGACATTATTTATGATTATTGTTTAGAAATAATACATTGCAAACTGCGTGAAAAACTAAAAATGCATATTTTAGGCTGTTAATAGGCTGTGGTGAGGTTAAAACAGAACATTATTGGTCAATTCTAAAGAAATTGTTTAAGATTTTGTGATTTTATGCTACAGTAAAGAAGCATTGCCATCAGAGTGTAAAACAGTCATTAAGTCATTTATTACTACAGGATGCCTTAATTTATATGGTTTGTTAACACAAATGAACTTAAATCAAAACCTCACCATAAACAAAAATGTTCCTCTGGGCTTACCTGAGTGTGTATCAGTAAAATGCAGGGAGTCGTGAAACACCCCACGAAGGAGACGAGAAGAGTAAGTAAAAATAACAAACACTGAAAAACATTGTGTATGTTGAATCTGTCAGCGCAGTATCTGTTGAATTAGCCACAGGACAAGCTCTTGCGTGCGCGCTCTCGCTCTACACCAGTGCCTCGCGACAGGTGATGGCATCTGGTGCCCGACTCACTTTGAGATCTAACTAAACCGAGAGAGAGAGAGAGAGAGAGAGAGAGAGAGAGAGAGAGAGAGAGAGAGAGAGAGAGAGAGAGAGAGAGAGAGAGAGAGAGAGAATGCGCGCGATCGCAGTTTAGTCGCAATCCTGCAGTCAAGCCGTGCGCGCGCTGATTATCCCACACAGAAATGCTTTAAACCACAACATGATAACATACATAACATTAGGCCACGTGATCATTAAAGGAAAAACAACAAAGACATTGATATTTTCATAATTTGTGAGAAAAGATGAGACCCCCAATTTAAGACTGTAAACACAAAATTACAGTTCTTGCGTTCAAAAACGGATGTTTTTGGTTAAGATTTTTGGTACTGTGACATTTTCATGGCAGTTAATCACGTTGTCTTTCCAAATTGTCTTTCATTACTATAATGTGTTCGAACTTTTGCTTTTGAGTTTGTAGCCTATGTAAAATTCTCAGTGGTTCATTACAAAGAATAGTGTCAAAATGCAGGAAATCTTAAAAAAATATAGGGAAAGAGATTTCTTATTTTTGACCTTTTCTTGACAGGTTTTGTGAGATTCACACCTTTATGCATCTCAGTGTGGCACTTCCAATATGAACTATCTTTATCCATTAAAATAAATGGCACGACCCACATGGAGAGCTGAGAAAGGTTTTATTCCTGACATGATCTAGAGGTAGATGTGCCTTTAACAAGCTTACAGTAGCTCGTAAGAAAGAGGTGCGAGACAATTTGAGGCGTACGGCTCACAGGTGTCTCCCTCCAAGCCTGACATTTGTACTGAGGCGGTTTGACGGTGACATATTACATAATTCACACTTCTCAGTGGGAAACAGAGGGTGTGTCTCAATCAGCTCCCTATTTCAGTAATCAGGGCACTGATCAGGGAGTCAGATATTTTAAAGGAATAGTTCACCCAAAATTGAAAATTATCCCATGATTTACTCACCCTCAATCAATCCTAGGTGTATATGACTTCCTTTCAGACGAATACAATCAGAGTTGTATTAAATAATGTCCTGGCTCTTCCAAGCTTTATAATGGCAGTGAATGGGGGTCGAGATTTTGAAGCCCCAAAAAGTGCATCCATCCATTATAAAAGTACTCCACACGGCTCCAGTGGGTTAATAAAGGCCTTCTGAATCTGAAGTGAAGCCATGGGTTTGTGTAAGAAAAATATCCATATTTAACACGTTATAAACTATAATCACTGGCTTCCAGCAACGGCTATATGCGCATTCATGAGAGAGTTGAGTTCCGGCGGAAGGGTGACCTTTGACCCGACGTAGGACATATGAGGTAGCGTAAACTTAGATGAGAATTGATACCTCTAACGAAAACCACTTAACTCTCTCGTGAACGCAAGTACGGCCGTTGCTGGAAGCCAGTGATTATAGTTTATAAAGTTATAAATATGGATATTTTTCTGACAAAAACCCATCCCACTGGGCAAAGTTATGTCCAAAAAACGTCTTTGTCACAAGAGGCGCACATCTTTGGATCATGAGAGAAACCAGATCTGAAGGAAAGACTCTTTGGCTCAGCTGGGATTCAATCCAGGATCTTCTTGCTGTGAGGAGACAGTGTTTTCCACTGAGCCACTGGTGCTGCCCTTAATCACAGACATAAAAGACAGACACTTTGACTATTTCTGTCAGAGGTCTACAGAAGCTCTTATTGAGAATTAACAGAGGTTTAGATGTTGATATTTGTTTCATTTGAAGTCACCATTGTGGTGGGAAGTGTTTGCTTTAGTTGTGCTCTTGGTCCCCATACTTCTTGTGTTAGGTTTTCTGTGGCTGCTGTAACTGTGTGTTTGTGAAACACAATAGTTGTGGCCGAGGAAGCCAAGATAAAGTGAGATCAGGTGTTATCAGTTCCTTGATGATGACAAAATCATCACAAAACAAGCATATCATCAGATTTCATTCCTTCAGGAAGCGGATTCTCTGAGCCCGTTGGAAAGCGAATTTCTCGTGTTCATAGCTACCCTTTTCAGAGCAGTTTTTACTCCTCTTAAGCAGACACGAAGAGCTGCAACTCTGCAAGAGATGTATCGACCCGTGCGACAGGTTCATCGCAGGAGGAGACACTCATGACAGGTATGTGCTATATTTAGGCATTCAGCATGCTCAGGCCGTGCTTACGGCCTATCTGACTGTTGACACTGCGATAGCCTGCGTCTGAAAGTGTGCGTTCGACTCACCGCCTTTAACGAAAGCGCTCGTCTAACCCCCGCCTCTCAACAACCCTGTTTTATTCGTCCATCACGAAATACGGCCTACCCCAGAAGCTCGTGATTCGATTTCTTTGGCGGTGGCCTTTTTGATATGATGTAAGAAAGGCCCCTCGTCTAACCCCCGCCTCTCCGTTTCTTCGGTTGCCGAGGCACCGCACGAAATGGACGCTTGGGATGACGTCGGCGAGCCGGAGCACATGGAGAGTGAGCAGACGGATATCCCCTTTTCTCTCTCTCTCCTCTGGTCGCGTTCGCACATTCGAAACCGCGACAGCGACGACCCTGTTTTGTTCGTCCGTGGCGAAACGCAGCCTACCCCAGAAGCTCGTGATTCGATTTATTTTGGCCATGGCCATGTTGATATGATGTTTTATCTACAGTAACGAGCTGTTAGAAGTGGTCACTCGCGCTGTAGATGGGGCTGGAATGGGACTGCGAGCCTGCGCAAAATCAGGCCCAGTCGAAGCTGGACGATCGATTTTTCACCAGTCGCACCCCAACCCAGTCCCGTAGGCCTCTACTCTTCTTCCAAGACCTCCACCACAAGGTCTCGAAGTCTTGGAAGCAGCCATTTTCGGTGCGCATTAAACTAATCCGCTGCCGCGGATTTTGCCACTGTTTATAATATGGCGGATCAGGTTACGCGATGATGCCGGCCGTTGAAGAGACTCTCGCGGCCCATCTCGCGCCGATTTTGGCTTCATCGTGGAAGTCACGCCCCCTGCTGCCATCCAAATCGTGTAGGATTATTACTTCTATTGGTTGGTAAATCCTACATGGCAGCTGGGCAAGCAGCAGCTGCCCTTCATTCAATGGCTGTGCTTTAGGCCTATCAAGCTAAAGACATGACTCCTGAGGCTGTTAAGGAGCGACTTGGCGCTGAGAGCTACCAAGCATACTGCCCGTGCAGTAGGCAGGCCCATGGTTGGTGTCAGTAGAGCGCCACCTTTGGCTTACTCTCACTGACATCACAGAAAAAAAAAAAAAAAAAAATTCTTCATTGTTACGCCCCCATTTTGTAATGACGAAAAGTCTATTTGGGGAGTCTGTGACTACTGTGGTCGAAGAGTCTGCCGTGTTTTGTTAACTCATCCCACATAGGTCCAGGGAGGTTGAACGGTAACCACCTCCGGCTCGTTCGCGCTCATCTTCTCTTCAGCGCTCCCGTGAGGTACAGCGAGGCGAACCATCGCCTATGGAACCCCCTCGCAGAGACTGGGATCCTAGGACACGCCCACCAGTTCGCCCACGACAACTCAGACGATTGACCTGAGCTCGGGCCAAGGCCAAGGCCAAGGATTGACCAAGGCTTCTCGTTCTCAGGCCCCCAAGCACAGTTCCTGAATCTTTCGCTCGTCCTCGGAGGCCAGGCCCTCCATTGGAGAGTTTGGACGAACCATGCAAGCGTATTCGCCTCTCTCACTATGGCCTCCTGGCTCCTGCCTTAACTGTTCCGCCAATAAGTGCGCCTCAGGCGGTTTTAGGTTGGGCCCCATCGACGAGCACCATCTCAGATACTCCGCGCGTCCTAGCCTTGAGAGTTCAGGAGAAAGCCCTAGGGTCACGTGCGCGTGGCCCATTTATAACGGCGTTCGAACCCCCCCAATGCTGGGGGGCCAGCCCGATCAGGCAGTCGGACAGTCCCCTGTATTAGAGGTCTCCGCCACTCTTGTGCCTCGGGGCTCTATACAGGTAGACCACCTTATGACAGAAAGCTCATTAGCTCCACATGTGCCTCCTGTTTCCAGAGGTTTTCTGCAGTTAGGAAATGTATTGGCGCCCACAGTATAGCAGGTGCCAAAACAGAGCGGTTAACACTCCTAGAGGAGCACTGGGCCGCGTGGCAACGCCTGCTCGAAATCTCGCAAATGGGTGTTACGTACTATATGCCACGGCTACACCATCCAATTCCGCAAAGGCTCACTTCTTTCCAGCGGTGCTCTTCCCACGACGGTGCGTCCTTGCGAGGCCCCGGCTTTGAGACTGGAAATTGTGTCTCTCTTAGAGAAAGGGGCTATAGAAGAGATACCCCCCCACTCAGGCAGAGGCAGGCTTCTATAGCTGTTATTTTGTTGTGCCCAAAAAGGATGGTGGATTACGTCCGATTTGGACTTGCGTCACTTAAATCTTGCGCTTCGAGTGAGCAAATTTAAAATGCTGACGTTGAAGTTCATTCTGTCTCAGGTTCGAACCAGAGATTGGTTTGTGACCATCGATCTAAAGGATGTGTACTTCCACATCCAGATCGTCAAGAGACACAGGAAGTTCCTCAGGTTTGCTTTCGAGGGCAAAGCTTACCGATACTGTGTCCTTCCATTCGGACTAACCTTAGGTCCTCGGGCATTTACGAAATGTATGGACACTGCTCTGGCCCCATTGCGGCTCCAGGGCGTCCGGATGACGAACTACCTGGACGATTGGCTGATATTAGCTCAATCCCAGGAATTGGCAATAGTTCATCGAAACTTAGTTCTCTACCATTTGAGGAGCCTAGGTTTACGCATAACCTTCAGAAGAGTGTTTTGCTGCCAAGTCAGCAGACAACTTTCCTGGGTGTGGATCTAGATTCTGAAGTGATGCAGGCACGATTGTCTCCCGCACGCATTCATTCACTACAAGACTTTGTCATTTCAAGACAGGTCGTCTAGTCCACGTCGGTCTATGCCACAGACTGATGGGCCTTATGGCATAGCAGCGTCCCCTGTAGTTCAGTTGGACCTGCTCCACATGAGACCATTCCAATGGTGGGTCAAGAGTCAAGGGATCTCACCTCATTGCGGACGTGCTGTCATTGCACATCGTGTGCATCGTACATCGTGGTTGGCACATAAATTGTTTGGAGTTGCTAGCAGTGTCCTGGCACTCAAACCATTTTTACCCCATCTGTAGGGGTGTCATGTATTGTCATGTCACCCCTTGTGAAGGGTGTCATGACATACATGTATGTCATGTATTGGTCAGGCCCATACATGGCCCAGGACCAGTCTTTTTGCCTTCCGCCGATTTGCTTGCTCTCAGCGGTGCTGCTCAGAGTGCGAATGGACAAGTAAGACACCTGTTGTTGGTGGCCCCTCGCTGGCCCACTCAGATTTGGGTTTCAGACCTGGTCAGTCTGTTAGTTGGCCCTCCGTGGGAGGTTCCCCTCAGTCCTGACCTGCTGACTCAAGCTCAGGGTATGATCCGGCACTCCCATCCGGACTTTTGGAAGTTGTGGGTGTGGCCCCTGAGCGGGGCGCGTTAAGGTGTTCTGGTCTCTCGGCTGAGATTACAGATACTTTTCTTCACTCAAGAGCCCCCTCCACGAGGCGTCTTTATGCCTTTAGGTGGAAGTTGTTTACCGCCTGTGTAGACAACGTAACCTAGACCCAGTTCATTGCCCTATTGGTTCAATACTGGAGTTCTTACAAGTTGTTTTTCGGCAGGGGTGGCTCCGGCCATTCTGAAGGTCTATGTGGCAGCTATATCTGCCGAGCATATACAGATGGAGGGTGCTTCTGTTGACGTTACCTCCTGGTCTCTCGTTTTCTGTAAGGGACGAGACGGCTTAGGCTTTTCCGCCCTGCCCGAGTTCCCTCATGGGATCTTCTCTCATCCTAGAGGGACTAACAGGTGACCCTTTTGAGCCATTGGAGTTGGTCTGTCCTCTCTTTGAGGATAGGGGATCTGTAGGCTTTTTCTATCAGTCCTTTTTGTATGGACTTTGTAACGGGGCTGGTTAAAGTCTTGTTGCGACCAAGGCCAGGTTATGTTCCCAAGGTCGCTTCGACCCCCTTTCGTTCCCAGCAAGTGGTCTTGGAGGCTTTTTCCCCTCCTGGCGCAGAGATTGGGAGCGATGTGCGACCCCTTGATCTTTGCCCAGGGCGGGCATTGAAGATCTATGTCGACCGTACATCCCAGTGGCGTAGATCGGAACAATTATTTGTGTGTTTGGCGGTAAAAGCAAGGAGCTGCCGTCACCAAGCAAAGAATGTCTCATTGGGTGATTGAGGCTATTTTAGCGGCTTCACTTCGCCTCTAGGTGAACATGCTCATTCAACTAGAGGAATGGCATTTTCTCAGGCTCTCTTTAAGGGCTCTTCTTTGGAGGATATTTGTGTTGCGGCAGGCTGGTCCTCTCCTAACACCTTTGTTAAGTTCTACGGTCTGGACGTGAAGATGGCTCCTGGCTCCCAGGTTATCTGCTTGAGCGGACGCTTTCCACAGTCTCCCAGCTACTCTCAGATATGTGAAGGCGTTATGGTATATTGTTCCCATAGTGACGGTTCGCAGCGTTGAGTGAACCTATGAAAGGGAACGTCTCGGTTACGTATGTAACCTTGGTTCCTTGAGTAGGGAACGAGACGCTGCGATTCCGGCCATTCCCCTATCTTCGAGAAGTAGCTTCCTTCATCTTGAAAATCTGATGATATGACGCCTAGCACACTGATATGAAGCATACATGACGTATTCTCGGGGCGGTGCTAAGCTTCACTGGCCAATCAATTGGCGTGATGGTATAAGGGCTTCAGACATTCGTCACACCGAAGGTGTTCCCATAGCGACGGTTTGCAGCGTCTCGTTCCCTACTCAGGGAACCAAGGTTACATACGTAACCGAGACGTTCTCACCCAGTTTTTGTCCGTCTTCGTCAATGTTAACATGTGTGTTCTCTGTGAGTTTTGGTTCTTAAAGTTCCTGTTTCCAGTTCTTCATTGTCTTCGTGAGTTTTGATCAACACGTTACGTGACAATAAGAGCTTTGAGGTGTGTGAAGAGTCAAGGTACACAGAACACATTGTTCCAGGTGTTAATCGCACGGAAACAGATGGAGTCTTTCATCACGACATCACTGGGGAAAGTTTTTTTTTTTTTCAAATACCTGGCATAAAATATTCCTACTACCTGACAGATATCGCTGAAATAAAAAAGCTTTTTGTATGAAATGTCTCTGGGACAGCCATGGACTGTATGAGAAACGTTTTATGTCTGTCAGTCATTTTGTGCAATGGGGTTTGCTGACATTTTTGGAGGCCAGGTTTTGCAAAGAATATCCATACTTCCCTTCTACATATTCAATACAGTATTCAAAAGGCAAGTCAAACGAATCAGTCAAATCTCTAAATAAACAGCTTTCATGAAACAGTGACAATGCTAAGATTTGTGAAGTGTGCAGGTTGCACTTTATTTTACAGTACGAATACCTACAGTGTACAAGTACTGGTTATTATAAGGTAACTACATGGGTTAAGGTTAGGTTTAGGTGTAGGTTCAGGGTTAGTACCTGGTTATTACCCAGTTATTGCAATTACTATGATACGTACATAATATGTACATGGGGAACAGGACTGTAAAATAAAGTGCTAGTAGTGTGTAACCTCGGCTGAGTAAAATATTTTCTCATTTGTTGTTAGTGCATCAAAGGACAATGACAAAAGATTGCAGATGCAGTATGTCTATGTCTTTATACCTGTGCTTCAGTAACAGGAGAGGAGTAAGTTTATCCTTACAGTATGTAAATACATAATTATGGTCACAGCTTGTGTGTGGCTGAAGGTTGCAAAACAGCTGAAATTAGCTACAGCACCAACAACACTGAAAAAAAATGCTTTCCTTTTGTCTTGGTTCCAGTCCAAATATCTAAAAATTCTTAAATCAAGATGCATTTACTATTTGGCGTTTGGAGTATGTCTTGTTTTCTGGAGAAAAAAATCTAAATTAAGTGAATTTTTGCTTAAAACAAGCAAAACTATCTGCCAATGGGGTAAGAAAAATATTCTTGTTTTCGTTTGAATTAAGATTATTTTTCTTACCCCACTGGCAGATAGTTTTAAGCAAAAACTCTTAAACATTAAAACACTTCCAGGTGTTGGTGGAGAGCATAAAAGACAGCTAATTCAATTTCTCTCAGTCAACACACACTCAAAGACAGTAGTGGTTTTGGCTGCTGAGAGAATCCTTAAGATCCAGAAAACACACACACACACACCAGAGATCGACTGAAGTCAAATCCATTCATGCGTGAGGCAGCTTTGAACTTGACAAGTACACAGTGGGATAATTACAGATATTGATTAACTAGAATCCACATGTGTTCCTGCAGATCTTCAGATTTTCTCTGATTCATCACCGTGTTTCCTAGACGGCTCTGACAAGCAGCGTTCTGCTTCAATAATCACATATTACAGGGTATTTTTAGGCTACAAATTTCCAATCTAATTTCACACTGAATAATGCATAATACAATACAATAATTTGAAGAATCCATCCTTTCAGTATTTAAATAAGAAGTTGACATATGAGTTTCAGTGACCCATTTTTTCATTTACCTTTGTTTTTTACCTTTATGTATATATATATATATATATATATACACCCATCAGGCATAACATTATGACCACCTTCCTAAAATTGTGTTGGTCCACCTTTTGCTGCCAAAACAGCCCTGACCCGTCGAGGCATGGACTCCACTAGACCCCTGAAGGTGTGCTGTGGTATCTGGCACCAAGATGTTAGCAGCAGATCCTTTAAGTTCTGTAAGTTGCGAGGTGGGGCCTCCATGGATCGGACTTGTTTGTTCAGCACATCCCACAGATGCTCGATTGGATTGAGATCTGGGGAATTTGGAGGCCAAGTCAACACCTCAAACTCGTTGTTGTGCTCCTCAAACCATTCCTGAACCATTTTTGTTTTGTGGCAGGGCGCATTATTCTGCTGAAAGAGGCCACAGCCACCAGGGAATACCATTTACATGAAAGGGTGTACATGGTCTGCAACAATGCTTAGGTAGGTGGTACGTGTCAAAGTAACATCCACATGGATGGCAGGACCCAAGGTTTCCCAGCAGAACATTGCCCAAAGCATCGCACTGCCTCTGCCGGCTTGCCTTCTTCCCATAGTGCATCCTGGTGCGATGTGTTCCCCAGGTAAGCGACGCACACACACCCGACCATCCACGTGATGTAAAAGAGAAAATGTGATTCATCAGACCAGGCCACCTTCTTCCATTGCTCTGTGGTCTAGTTCTGATGCTCACGTGCCCACTGTTGGCGCTTTCGGTGGTGGACAGGGGTCAGCATGGGCACCCTGACTGGTCTGCGGCTATGCAGCCCCATACGCAACAAACTGCGATGCACTGTGTATTCTGACACCTTTCTATCAGAACCAGCATTAACCTCTTGAGCAATTTAAGCTACAGTAGTTTGTCTGTTTGATCGGACCACACGGGCCAGCCTTCACTCCCCACGTGCATCAATGAGCCTTGGCCGCCCATGACCCTGTCGCCGGTTCACCACTGTTCCTTCCTTGGACCACTTTTGATAAATACTGACCACTGCAGACCGGGAACACCCCACAAGAGCTGCAATTTTGGAGATGCTCTCACACAGTCGTCTAGCCATCACAAGTTGGCCCTTGTCAAACTCGCTCAAATTCTTACGCTTTCCCATTTTTCCTGCTTCTAAAGCCTTGTTTATACTTTCGCCTGGCTCCGCACTGCAAGCCTCCGCAGACTGCACGCACTCTTCCCCAAACGGACGAGGCATTTATACTCGACACGCTCGCCATTGTAGTATTCTGTGAAACGACAGGGGGCGACTCGGAATTAACTGTTCTTAAAACTGTCGAAAGCAGCGGTGAAGAAGTTGTTTACCGGAACAACATGGCGTCCCGCGTGGAGTTGCTGAATGCTGAAGAAGAGTTGTTGTGTATGTTACTGTTATCTAAAAGACGAAGGAGAAGAAGATGGAATGTCTGTCCTTTAAATGCGACCAGGGAAAGAGATGGCGAATACAGTACTCTAGTAAAACAAATGCGTGCATTGGATGAGGAAATGCACTTCAGCTACTTCAGAATGTCTGCTCAGCGGTTCAATGACCTGTTGCATCGCATCAAGCCGTTTTTTGAACATAAAAGAAAATAACCCACATGAGCCCAGTAAGTTTACAAGAGAGACTGGCCGTCACACTCCGCATTCTTGCATCTGGTAGTAACCAAAAATGTGTTGCCTCCAGTTGCAAATTGGGTTCGACCACAGTTTCATTGATTGTGAGTCAGGTCTGCCAAGCCATTTGGACTGCGTTGAAAGGCAATTTTGTCTCCCCACCAAAAGACAATGAGTGGCTTGATATCAGGCAGGAATTTTGGAGGGTGTGGAACTTTCCCAACTGTTTAGGGTGTGTGGATGGGAAGCACGTCCTAATCAAGGCACCCCCCAATGCTGGAAGTGACTTTTACAACTATAAAGGGACCCACGCCATTGTTCTTATGGCAGTTTGTGATTTGAAGTATCGTTTCACCATGGTGGACATTGGCTCGTATGGACGTGCAAGTGATGGTGGGATTTTCAAGGACAGCATTTTTGGTTCCAGGCTTCTTTGCGGCACCCTTGAACTTCTACAGCCTGAAATCCTGCCAGGCACCAACTCCAAACTGCCACATGTGTTCCTGGGAGATGCTGCGTTTCCACTCCATGTGAACTTGGTGCGTCCATATCCAGGTAAAAAAAAAAAAAAAAACATCTTTTGTACCATAAACAAAGTTGTATGCAATATATTTATTGTGAACAATCTAAGAAAGAACAATATCTCAAATCTGTTTGTTTTACAGGTGGCAACTTGGATGATGCCCATAAAGTGTACAATTATAGACACTCACGAGCCAGGCGAGTCATCAAGAACACTTTTGGCATCCTTGCTGCATGCTGGAGGATTCTTGGACGGCCAATGGAGTTTCACCCTGAAAAAGCAGTGGATGTTGTGAAGGCTTGTATGGCTCTTCACAACATGCTAACCCTCACGGATGCTGCAACGTCTCCTGCATCCAAATATATTCCTCCAAATTTTGCAGATGGTACCACAGCAATGGGGGAAGACATGCCAGGAGAATGGAGAAGACTTGTGTCTGGGGACTACAACTTGGTTGCAGCAGGAAGAATGTCAACCACACGAGCATCCCGGGCTGCAGTCGCAGTGAGAAATTGCCTAAAGTCATTTTTTCTCACACAACAGGGTCTTGTACCTTGGCAGGACTCTGTCATCAGAAGGGGCTGTTACAAACTAGTAACAGAAAGTAATTGAACAGTGTTGTTATCTTGTTTGTTTGCTTTGTGTTTTAAAGTATATATTTTTCATTTTCATGTATAAGTTATCACAACGTTTGTAATAAAGCAATAAAACTTAAAGCGTAGTTTGTGTTTTCACAAAAAGCTCAATCAAAAAGCTCATAGACCAATCATTGATTGACATTAGAACAAAATATATGGATGTGAAAAGATATGCATAAAACTATATTGATATTTACCATCTTGTAAATTTAATGTCATTAAACACCAATTCATCTTATTATATACAAACCCGATTCCAAAAAAGTTGGGACACTGTACAAATTGTGAATAAAAAAGGAATGCAATAATTTACAAATCTCATAAACTTATATTTTATTCACAGTAGAATATAGATAACATATCAAAGGTTGAAAGTGAGACATTTTGAAATGTCATGCCAAATATTGGCTCATTTTGGATTTCATGAGAGCTACACATTCCAAAAAAGTTGGGACAGGTAGCAATAAGAGGCCGGAAAAGTTAAATGTACATATAAGGAACAGCTGGAGGACCAATTTGCAACTTATTAGGTCAATTGGCAACATGATTGGGTATAAAAAGAGCCTCTCAGAGTGGCAGTGTCTCTCAGAAGTCAAGATGGGCAGAGGATCACCAATTCCCCCAATGCTGCGGCGAAAAATAGTGGAGCAATATCAGAAAGGAGTTTCTCAGAGAAAAATTGCAAAAAGTTTGAAGTTATCATCATCTACAGTGCATAATATCATCCAAAGATTCAGAGAATCTGGAACAATCTCTGTGCGTAAGGGTCAAGGCCGGAAAACCATACTGGATGCCCGTGATCTTCGGGCCCTTAGACGGCACTGCATCACATACAGGAATGCTACTGTAATGGAAATCACAACATGGGCTCAGGAATACTTCCAGAAAACATTGTCGGTGAACACAATCCACTGTGCCATTCGCCGTTGCCGGCTAAAACTCTATAGGTCAAAAAAGAAGCCATATCTAAACATGATCCAGAAGCGCAGGCGTTTTCTCTGGGCCAAGGCTCATTTAAAATGGACTGTGGCAAAGTGGAAAACTGTTCTGTGGTCAGACGAATCAAAATTTGAAGTTCTTTTTGGAAAACTGGGACGCCATGTCATCCGGACTAAAGAGGACAAGGACAACCCAAGTTGTTATCAGCGCTCAGTTCAGAAGCCTGCATCTCTGATGGTATGGGGTTGCATGAGTGCGTGTGGCATGGGCAGCTTACACATCTGGAAAGGCACCATCAATACTGAAAGGTATATCCAAGTTCTAGAACAACATATGCTCCCATCCAGACGTCGTCTCTTTCAGGGAAGACCTTGCATTTTCCAACATGACAATGCCAGACCACATACTGCATCAATTACAACATCATGGCTGCGTAGAAGAAGGATCCGGGTACTGAAATGGCCAGCCTGCAGTCCAGATCTTTCACCCATAGAAAACATTTGGCGCATCATAAAGAGGAAGATGCGACAAAGAAGACCTAAGACAGTTGAGCAACTAGAAGCCTGTATTAGACAAGAATGGGACAACATTCCTATTCCTAAACTTGAGCAACTTGTCTCCTCAGTCCCCAGACGTTTGCAGACTGTTATAAAAAGAAGAGGGGATGCCACACAGTGGTAAACATGGCCTTGTCCCAACTTTTTTGAGATATGTTGATGCCATGAAATTTAAAATCAACTTATTTTTCCCTTAAAATGATACATTTTCTCAGTTTAAACATTTGATATGTCATCTATGTTGTATTCTGAATTAAATATTGAAATTTGAAACTTCCACATCATTGCATTCTGTTTTTATTCACAATTTGTACAGTGTCCCAACTTTTTTGGAATCGGGTTTGTATATATGTATTGGTGTAATGCAATTTCACGTGTTGACATTAATTAATGTAGTCACTAACATAAACTAACAGCAATACGTTTGTTACAGCATTACTATTTGCTAATGTTAGTTATTAAAATGCTGGTTTTTATTGTTTATTTGTGTTAGTTCACAGAAATGACCAAAGACTTTCAATATTTTTCCTATTTAAAACTTGACTCTTCTGTAGTTACATCATGTACTAAGACCGACGGAAAATGAAAATTGTCCCCAGCACGCTGCCTGTGCAAGCAGGTTGTCACGTTGGTTATGTTGACGGAAGTTAGCCTATTTTCAGGCGCTGCGTAATATCATTGTGCCGCTGCACCCATGGTACGGCAACAAAGTTCCTTGATTATTACGCAGGAATGAGAGTATAGTTCCTAGCCATATCGGTCTAGAAAATCGCAACTTTTCATTTTCCGTCAGTCTTAGTACACGATGTAACTACAGAAGAGTCAAGTTTTAAATAGGAAAAATATTGAAAGTCTTTGGTCATTTTTGAGCGAGATGCTAACGGTCTAATCAGATTCAATGATCTATGCTAAGCTATGCTAAAAGTTGTACTGCCAGATCCGGAGATCGGCTGAATGGATTCGAAAACGGTAAAACTCAACTGTTTAACTCTAGGGGAGTTGGAAAATGAGCCTATTTTCAAAAAAAGTGGAGTGTTCCTTTAAGTCCCATTCACAAAAGGAATGGATGGTCGCCCATCTATGCAAATGTATCTTTATGTATAGAGACAAAAGAATGAGGTTAATCACTGTCTGACACCATCAGTGTAGTGAAGCAGTTTATTTGTGAAGACATATACACTCACCTAAAGGATTATTAGGAACACCATACTAATACTGTGTTTGACCCCCTTTCGCCTTCAGAACTGCCTTAATTCTACGTGGCATTGATTTAACAAGGTGCTGAAAGCATTCTTTAGAAATGTTGGCCCATATTGATAGGATAGCATCTTGCAGTTGATGGAGATTTGTGGGATGCACATCCAGGGCACGAAGCTCCCGTTCCACCACATCCCAAAGATGCTCTATTGGGTTGAGATCTGGTGACTGTGGGGGCCATTTTAGTACAGTGAACTCATTGTCATGTTCAAGAAACCAATTTGAAATGATTGGAGCTTTGTGACATGGTGCATTATCCTGCTGGAAGTAGCCATCAGAGGATGGGTACATGGTGGTCATAAAGGGATGGACATGGTCAGAAACAATGCTCAGGTAGGCCGTGGCATTTAAACGATGCCCAATTGGCACTAAGGGGCCTAAAGTGTGCCAAGAAAACATCCCCCACACCATTACACCACCACCACCAGCCTGCACAGTGGTAACAAGGCATGATGGATCCATGTTCTCATTCTGTTTACGCCAAATTCTGACTCTACCATCTGAATGTCTCAACAGAAATCGAGACTCATCAGACCAGGCAACATTTTTCCAGTCTTCAACTGTCCAATTTTGGTGAGCTCGTGCAAATTGTAGCCTCTTTTTCCTATTTGTAGTGGAGATGAGTGGTACCCGGTGGGGTCTTCTGCTGTTGTAGCCCATCCGCCTCAAGGTTGTGCGTGTTGTGGCTTCACAAATGCTTTGCTGCATACCTCGGTTGTAACGAGTGGTTATTTCAGTCGAAGTTGCTCTTCTATCAGCTTGAATCAGTCGGCCCATTCTCCTCTGACCTCTAGCATCAACAAGGCATTTTCGCCCACAGGACTGCCGCATACTGGGTGTTTTTCCCTTTTCACACCATTCTTTGTAAACTCTAGAAATGGTTGTGCGTGAAAATCCCAGTAACTGAGCAGATTGTGAAATACTCAGACCGGCCCGTCTGGCACCAACAACCATGCCACGCTCAAAATTGCTTAAATCACCTTTCTTTCCCATTCTGACATTTAGTTTGGAGTTCAGGAGATTGTCTTGACCAGGACCACACCCCTAAATGCATTGAAGCAACTGCCATGTGATTGGTTGATTAGATAATTGCATTAATGAGAAATTGAACAGGTGTTCCTAATAATCCTTTAGGTGAGTGTATATACATAATAACTTTAAGCAAATACTGCTCACTCTTGTAAATGAATTCTAATTTTAAATAAACTTTACATACAACAACAAAAAAAACCTTCACATACAATAAAAACAAAGTACTTTAAAAATCTTGGGCAAAAAATTCTAAAAAAAGTCTATGAATCGTTGTCCCTCAGTGCCTCAAAAAGCATCTGATTCAGTTTTAACTTTACATCAAGCTTCTTCCTTGGATCCACTTTCGCCAGCATGTCAGCCATAACCACAGCAAATCTGTAGTCTTCGTTGTCCTGCTGCATGGCACTTTGCCTCTCCTGGTCCAGCCTCTCCAATCTTTTAGCAGTGTGTCTTCAGTGTTCCGTTTTCTTTTATGGGACGAAGTATATGGTGACTGGAAGGCATGCTGTGCATTGCTTCTTGGAGACGGTGTTTGCTGGGAGGGCAGAGATGGAGTTGGAGATGATGGTGGACTGTGTGATGTTACAGGAAGTGGAGAGATGTGAGGTGGTGATGGCGTAGGTGAGGAGCTGTCCGAGGTTGTTGTCTCTGGTGTTTCAGACCAGAGTGCGTGATGTTACAGGAAGTGGGGAGATGTTCCAGGTGACTGCGTGGCCATGGAGCTGCTCCTCTCTTGTGTCTGTTCATCTCTGCCGTTCATGTTATCTTCCTCCTTAAAACATGCAATAAGCAAAAATAAATTAAAAACACAGTTTTTGAACACACATTATAATGCTACAACAGTACAAGGCTATTGAATGTGTATATATGCAATGTATTCTTAGTTCCACTGAAACATTACTAGCTGCTACATGAACAGTGTAATTATATTACTTTGCTAATAACTTTTTATTAAAATCACATAAAACTGCTTCTTTAATTATAGGCTACAGTTGCAAAACTGACCAAAGGAATTTTAAGGGAGAAGATGCAAACCGTGCAATGTTAAATCAAGATGCTAAATCCACTAGCCTATTGTTTTATATAGAATTGTTCTTTGTAGTGTATAGTGTTTCATACAATTACGTCAGAACTAACTGTAATTAAATTACAAAAATACGAGTAATCCCCTACTTAACATTTTTTAAGTAATAAAACAAAAATGACCCGCCTGGGTCACCGCTTCTTCTATGGACTTTTTTCTTGGCTTTAACAAACTTGTCTCTCAGATTTTTCCATGTTTTCCGACAAATAACTTCTTCCTTCCCCAAAAGTCTTTGAAATTTCTTTCCAGGAATTCTATGCCATCTGGCTGTCTCTATGACCGCGCATAGAAGGGTCATAAATATGCCGGTGTAGTCGTACCAGTTCGGACAAAGTCGCCTCTAAAGCCTGGTTTATACTCGACGCACAAGCGCGAGGGTGCGCGCGGCAAAAATGACGTTAACGCGGAGTGGGCGGTCGTGCGCGTTGAGAGCGCGAGACCCCATTTCGCTTGGCTGTGTGCACGTCAAATTTTGTAACTTTGCGCGCGGCTCCGCAACCGAAGATGCACGAGTTCGAGGCGAACCTGGCCGAGCATGACGTCTCATCACACCGGCACCCAGTTTGCGCGTCTAAGTCAGTTGCTTATATTTACAAAATGAGCCAACAATGGCAGAAATAAGCCCTTTTAATGAAAATAAAGATCCACGTTTAATAAAAATGTTCACGAAACTAAATGAAAATGTTTAGAGAAATTAGAAAATGTTTAAGAGATCGTTAATTTAGTTGTATACATGTTCTCCCATCCATATATTCTGTTCTAATGTCACAAGTAATACTGGGTTTACTGGGTTTTACACGATTCTTTCGTAGTGTGGTTTTGGTAAAGTTTACTAAAGTAAACATTGTCACGTGTGTAACGTTACTTCTTCTCACTGCTGTTTCCTGGTGATTTATAGAACAATTACTCCGAGTCGCCCTCTGTCGTTTCAAAGAATAGCACAACGGCGAGCGCGTCGAGTATAAACACCTCTCCAAACGGACGAGGCGCGCGCGCAGTCAGTTTGTTTGTTAAAACAAACCCCACTCCGCGTTGACGTCATTTTTGCCGCGCATGTGCGGACGCGTCGAGTATAAACCAGGCTTAACACATCAGCTTTGAGGACAAAATGTTTATTTGCTGCCTAATATATCCCACCCACTAACAGGTGCCGTGATGTAGAGATAATCAGTGTTATTCACGTCACCTGTCAGTGGTCATAATGTTATGCCTGTTCGGTGTCTATACATACACACACACACACACACACATACACATACATACATACATACATACAGGGAGAGAGACGTTACAAATCACAAGTGCCCTTCAGCCCATTTTCAACTGCTGATAGCCTCCCCTACTGGCCAAAACTCAAACTGACTCTATTCTTATTTGGACCAGGTTCTTTTCTTCTTGTTTTTAAGGCTGTTCTATTCCATATAAACATTTTACAGCATAAACGTGTAACGGATTAAGCTACTCTGTGAAACACAGAAGGTTGTTGCAGAAGACAGCAGGTTATGGGTTACTGACAGGTGCTGTAAATCATGTTTAGCAGTGACCTTTGTGGAGAACATAATACTATCTGCAGACATATATTGAGTTTGTTTAGACAGGTGGCATCTTCCACAAAATTATTGTTGATCTCGCTCTGCTTCTCCCTCAGTGTAATTCAGTTATATTGCAGTTAGCATGGAAAATTATCTTAACTGCTGACATAAGAAACATAAGGACAGCCAGAAGTGAGGTTATATCACTGGACCAATGGAATTCAATACATGAACATTGTTGCAAGTCTTTCAGAACATTAGAATAACACTTCTGCAACATTACCACAACATTAAAGTAGTATTAATAATGCTCGCTGACACATGCATGGTCGTTTCTGGGGAGTAAAATATTCAAGCTGACCTTCAGAGTTTGATATGTCATAAGATGTCCATGTGTCATTGGGTTTCATGGGTATTTTGCTTGGTTACTGTCACTGTGGTGATTTGTTTACTGTTGTAGTGTAGTTGTAATGAATGAAAATTAAATTGATATGGACAGCTTGAGCTGTTCTGCGTCTGATATTTACAAATGAAATATTTGTCAGAAAAATTCCAGTCATGTCTGTGATTAAATTTATTTAATATAACTTTGATCCAGCTGAAGGCTGAATTCCACTGAATTGTTCATTTGTAGATGCCACGTCAATTCTTAGTAATAGTTTGCTTTGCTTTTTTGTTTTTAACTGTTCAAATACTTCTTGCTGCAACTGTAAATTTTTCAGTGAGGTAAAAGCTGGTTCCCTCACACCAGATAAAAACCAGCAGATTTAATCAATGCATTGTGTTGCAGATAATGTTCCAGCCTAATAGCGAGCTTATTTACTCACCAGCGCCATTTTAATCACATTTAAATAGCTTGGCGAGCAACGATTTAGGATCCTGAGTGCAAAAGTAAAGAAGTGTGACATTTCCATTTCCAGGCGTTCTGTCACATCTAATATGAGGTTTCTGCTCCTGCGTAAAAGTTATGAGATTTCAAATGAATGCCATTGTTTTCATTTCAGACCAGAGTGGTGCCAGTTATGTGGAATTTCTCCTCGTGGGAATACGTGATCGCTGCAGCTTTTACCTGCATTGCAGGTCATTTTTTTCTCCTCTGGCTTGACCAATCATGACAATCACCATGACAACCCACTTACTTAAGTTCTCAACCACGCTTATGTCATGTTGCCGAGCTCACCTGCCCGGCGGACCCGAGCTCAGCGATGAGTTTGTGCATATGACTGCAGTGATCTGCTAAACGCTGATCTCGAATCAGTCAATTGTAAAGATTAGCACTGATGCAGATGATCTTCTCACTCGACATTAGCAAAGCAATTTTGGCAGAAATGAATAGGCTGATGTTTAGTATTTAAAATGACCCTATTATAGTTTTTTGAATATTCCCTTTCATACAGTGTGTAATACAGCTGTTTGTGAATCAGGGGCGGTTCTGGGGGGTAGGGGCAGGGGGGGCAGAGGGGGCCAGTGCCCCCGTGTCAACAAGCTTGGCCCCCCCTCTGGCCCCCCTAAATTTGCACCAAACAATTTTCTGAAACTGGTTGCAATGTGCAGTTTTTGCTGTGGCAGTATTTGATGAAAAGAGTAATTTATTGTGGGCTATAATGGTTGCTACACTACGTGTGCATTGGTTATTACGTCAACCACATTTACAGTATAATTTTATTATGGAGAGTGATGGAGATGCAACATTGTTAACATTAATGTTAACATTTTTCTTGTATTTAGCCCTCAGGTATTCCTTACTAATTGGTCACACTCATACTCACTGGTGGTCAAATGTGACCATACACCCTATTTTTCAATTAAATATCCTAAATGTTCTATATTTTAGTTCAATAATATTTATTGAATATTTTGAGGAGATCTTTTGGTACTAAATACTATTTGTGCAATAATTATGGTCCATTCATGACCACTTAAAACTTTTTTCTTCTAATATTTTTTATTATTTATATTACAATTAGTGTAGTAATTAAGGTTAAAATAGAGAATTCCAATGCAAAGAGGCAAATTAGAGTCATTTTGTGGCTGGAAAAAGAATAATTTTCATTTGTAATGCCATTACCCAGTAGGTGCCTGTATGGCTCTTTAATAAATATACACGTAGGCCTATCTAGTCTAGTTGCTCAAAAAAGTATTGCAGATCATAACTGCTTACTTATTTGTAGGTTTTGCATTTGAATAAATATTTAGACATGATCAAACACTAGATTTCTTTAAATGTGAAATTTTAAAACGTTTAACTTACATCCTAATATTTTTAATGATACTTATATAAGCACACACAAGTGAATATTAATGAATGCGGGCAAATATAGTTTAACCCAAGAAAAGTTTAAAATAGTGCTAAAATGGCAAACTTATTTTTCCTTATATGTACAGTAGGCTATACATATGAATTGATACTGAATCAAGATCGAAATCGATATTTGTGCCAATCATTACTCCAGTCTTCAGTGTCACATGATCCTTCAGAAATCATTCTAATATGATGGTTTGATGCTCAAGAAACATTTATTATTATTAATTATCAATGTTGAAAACATTTTTGTGAAAACCATGATACATTTTTTCAGTGTTCTTTGAATATTTGAAATAGAATCTTTTGTAACAATGATTTGCGTGGCTACCTGCAAATACGACAACTTTTGGGCTGTTCGACTCTTCAAAGACACGTAGTCTGAGTACACAACAAAAATATCCATATGAACAAATAAACGACATCAACATTCACCTGCCGCTGACGTGGAGACTGGCAGAGCACACAGGCTCAAAATAAATGGATCAACGTAATAAAGAAAGGTTAACTTAATAAACAAAGCAGGTGGGAGAAGACACGGAAGGATGGATGGAAACCTCCTGCATCCCATTAATCAACTCTGCAGCTTGGGCTTGAAATCTTTTTATTTTTGCCTTGTCACAGTGCAGGATGATGAGACAAACTAATCTGCAGATCAGGACAGTGAGGCACCTGTCCGCTGTAAGACGCATGTTTGAATGGGAGGAATTCAAGCAGCGCTATCATTGTTCCTCACACTGCTTTTCAGTCATGTAGACTGTTGAGGAGGTGTGTGTGTGTGTGTGTGTTATTGCATTTATAAGTGGTCAGATTTCATCCAGCGGACAATGGAATGGTCAAAAAACATCCAAGGAGGGACAATAATTTACATTTACACTTCCTCGTGTAGACACCAGAATATCACAGAGACTTTCGACATACCAACCACTCAGAACGCCTTAGCAACACCCTAGCACCTAACCAAAACACTTTATCAACCACATAGCAAAGTGCTACAAACCACTCAGAACACCCTAGCAACATCCTAGTGACTACCCAGAACAGCCATGCCTAAGCAACTACCCAGAACACTATAGCAATGCCCTAGCAACTACCCAGAACATACTAGCAACCACATAGCAAAGTCAACAACCCAGAACACTTATAGCAACGTCTTAGTAACTACCCAGAACATCCTAGCAACCACTTAGCAACATACTAGCACTACCCAGAACACCCTAGTAACCCCATACCACACCCTATTAGCAATGCCCTAGCAACTGCCTAGTAACTACCTAAAACATCATAGCAACCACAAAGCAATGTCCAAGCAACTACCCAGAATATCCCAGCAACCACATAGCAACGTCCTAACAACTACCCAGAAGACCCTAATAACCTCATAGCAACGCCCTAGCAACTACCCAGAGCATCCCAGCAACCACATAGCAATGTCCTAACAATTACCAGAAGACCCTAATAACCTCATAGCAACGCCATAGCAACTACCTAGAACACCTTAGCAATGCCCTAGCAGCTACTTAAAACATCATAGCAACCACAAAGCAATGTCCAAGCATCTACCAGAACATCCCAGCAACCACATAGCAACGTCCTAACAACTACCCAGAAGACCCTAATAACCTCATAGCAACGTCCTAGCAACTACCCAGAGCACCCTAGCAATTTCTTAGCAACTACCCAAAACACCATAGCAACCATATAGCAACATCCTAGCAGCTACCTGGAACACCCTAGTAACTACATACCAATGCCCTATTAGCAACGCCCTAGCAACTACCCAGAACATCCCAGCAACCACATAGCAATGTCCTAACAACCACCCAGAAGACTCTAATAACCTTATAGCAATGCCCTAGCAACTACCCAGAACATCATAGCAACCTCTTAGGAACTACCCAGAGCGCCATAGTAACCACACAGCAACGCTCTAGCAACTACCTGGAACATCCTAGCAACCACATAGCAACATCTTAGGAACTACCCAGAACACCCCAGCAACCACATAGCAATGTCCTAACAACTACCCAGAAGACCCTAATAACCTCATAGCAACGCCCTAGCAACTACCCAGAACACCCTAACAACCACATAGAAACATCCTAGCAGCTACCTAGAACACCCTAGTAACCACATACCAACGCCCTACTAGGAATGCCCTAGCAACTACACAAAACATCATAGCAACCTCTTAGGAACTACCCAGAGCGCCATAGCAACTCCCTATTACCAACGCCCTAGCAACTACCTGTAACATTCTAGGAACTACCCAGAACACCCTAGTAACTAACCACATACCAATGCCCTAGCAACGCCATAGAAACTACCCAGAACATACAACTACATAGCAACATCCGAGCAGCTACCTGGAACATCCTAGTAACCACATACCAATGCCCTATTAGCAACGCCCTAGCAACTACCCAGAACATCCCAGCAACCACATAGCAACGCCCTAGCAACTACCCAAAGCATCCCAGCAACCACATAGCAAAGCGCTACAAATCACTCAGTAGACATAGAAACACATGGCATTGTGGCTGTGAATTTTATTCATAAACTTAGTGAATTAATTTAGAGTAAATGAACAATGTGTAGTCAATTTGTAAGAAAGTGCAACAAACTCTGAAACTAACAGTATGGATAAGCCTGGATCAACTTAACCTGAGAATCTAAATTGTGTGGTTGTCTGAAATGAAAACGCTTTCCGTCTGTTCTCCACTTCAGCATCTCTCTCCTCCTCTGCTTTTATCACACCTCTCTTCTCTGAGCAGTCTCTCGTTCTTTCATCTTGAGGGTGGATCACAGACATCTGCGGTGTTTAATGACATCCACTGGGACGACTGACTCGCAGCTGCTGCTAACTGCCATCACAGCTCCTGAAGTGCAGCACATGCCGGGGACAACATTTCTGAAAGGACAGACAAGGTGAGTGGGAAGACTTTGCTTGGTTGAGATTTTCTCACTCTCATGTCCTCAGATGACTTCCTTTTCCGGAAATTTGACAGCAGTCAGGGCTGTAATGATCACACACTGAGATGGACATGTCATTATGTGTTTTTCAATTGAGTCTCCTCCAGTCTCGAATAGTTAGATGCATCTTTGTGTTCTGTTACATTCAACGTGACCAACACAGACTGTTCTGAAGATCTGAAGTTCTTCTGCAGGGCTCCCCCTAGAGTTTAAACACACAATACACCCTTCAAGTCATGAATAATTCATCCACATACTGCCACAGATCAGATTTGTTCTAGTGCAAAACAATGTGCATGAATGATGAATTAGCCATATTTGGTATAGGTGTCTCTAAGGAAAAGATAAGAGAGAGAGTCTGTAGTTTATTCATGTCTGAACCTTATTTTTAAAACGAATAATATCATTTAAGAGTGTATTCCTATAAACGGGAATATGAGACTCTCATAAATATGCTCTGGTCAAGCTCAGATTCTTAAACTTCATCAATAATGACTTGATTATTTATACAATGGCAATAAAATGAACAGAATGTAAATATAGAGCTAAAGTAGCACTGGCTCAATGAGGACGTCATCTTTTGAAATGTTGATATTATCACACTGATTTCTGTAATTCAATCAGACAGAATGTTTTTTAAATTTTTGATGGTAAAGACCCCCAAATATGATGATTGTGAGGGACACCGTTGATAAATATAAAGGCAGCTGTATATTTTTATGAGTACGAATCTATTTGTGAGGAACCAAATCAAATAATTGTTTCCAAAATTGAATAAGTGGCTTTTACATTGTCATTATACTAAAACAAATTATTAAAATATTATCTGGAAAATATTCACTTTTAATTATGCTGACTGCAGATTTAGATTTAAGAAAAAGTAATAATTATTGCTGTCAAATCTATTAATTATGATTAATCACATCTAACATAAAAGTTTGTAAATTATATATATATATATATATATATATATATATACACCAATCAGGCATAACATTATTTTTTATGTTGTTGGTCCCCTTTTTGCTGCCAAAACAGCCCTGACCCGTTGAGGCACGGACTCCACTAGACCCCTGAAGGTGTGCTGTGGTATCTGACACCAAGATGTTAGCAGCAGATCCTTTAAGTCCTGTAAGTTGCGAGGTGGGGCTTCCATAGATCGGACTTGTTTGTTCAGCACATCCCACAGATACTCGATTGGATTGAGATCTGGGGAATTTGGAGGCCAAGTCAACACCTCAAACTCGTTGTTGTGCCTCCAAACCAATCCTGAACCATTTTTGCTTTGTGGCAGGGCACATTATCCTACTGAAAGAGGCCACAGCCACCAGAGAATACCGTTTCCATGAAAGAGTGTACATGGTCTGCAACAATGCTTAGATAGGTGGTACGTGTCAAAGTAACATCCACATGGATGGCAGGACCCAAGGTTTCCCAGCAGAACATTGCCCAAAGCATCACACTGCCTCCGCCGGCTTGCCTTCTTCCCATAGTGCATCCTGGTGCCATGTGTTCCCCATGTAAGCGACGCACATGCACCCGGCCATCCACGTAATGTAAAAGAAAATGTTCCATTCTTCCATTGCTCTGTGGTCTAGTTCTGATGCTCACGTGCCCACTGTTGGCACTTTCGGCGGTGGACAGGGGTCAGCATGGGCACCCTGACTGGTCTGCGACTATGCAGCCCCATACGCAACAAACTGCAATGCACTGTGTATTCTGACACCTTTCTATCAGAACCAGCATTAACTTCTTGAGCAATTTGAGCTACAGTAGCTTGTCTGTTTGATCGGACCACACGGGCCAGCCTGCATCAATGCATCAATGAGCCGGTTCACCACTGTTCCTTCCTTGGACCACTTTTGATAGATACTGACCACTGCAGACCGGGAACACCCCACAAGAGCTGCAGTTTTGGAGATGCTCTGACCCAGTCGTCTAGCCATCACAACTTGGTCCTTGTCAAACTCGCTCAAATCCTTACGCTTGCCCATTTTTCCTGCTTCTAACACATCAACTTTGAGGACAAAATGTTCACTTGCTGCCTAATATATCTCACTCACTAACAGGTGCCGTGATGAAGAGATAATCAGTGTTATTCACTTTACCTGTCAGTGGTCATAATGTTATGCCTGATCGGTGTATACACACACACACATACAGTATATACAAACTTTTGTTAGATATGATTAATCGCAATTAATAGATTTGGCAGCACTAGTGTTAATAAGTAAAAATATTGAATAATTTGAATGTCCTGGTTTCTGCATGGTCTATAGAATGCATGAAGAAATATATTTATTGAATGTGAATGTAAAAAAGAATTATGTTTCAGAACATATTTCATATATCTTAAATGCAACACATTCACTTTGTTTTGTCAGAATATACAGACATTTTAAATATATGTTAATGAAGATAATATTGCTTCACAAAATAATTGTGCTTACATACATGTGTAATTTGAAATTGTCAACAAGAAACCACTGAAATATTTCTTATTAAATTACCAGCGTTTCATTTTTCATTGCATCACCTTGGAACATGAGAAAATGAGAACATCAGCTCAAACAAAAGCACTGAATTAATGTAAAATTTACACCTTCACTTAACACTAAATAATATTTCCATCTTTACTTTTTTGTATTTCAAAATTCATCTTATCCACAAAACATATTTGGACTCTTAAAAGTCACAGTTAATGCCCGGATGCCATTGTACAAAATATCAAATCAAGTGTCAACATGATCCTCTAATCACAGTCAAACACAAAGTATTGCAATTATGCAAAAAAATAGCAGGTTATGTCAAAGGAATAATGTAAGTTAGGCTTGTAAGCGGTGCTTGGAGGATGTTTCTTCAACTTGCTTCTTGCTTTGATATTTTTTCATCCAATGCAATTACATTTTTATTTGTGCTGGGTTATTTTTGGGACATTCAGATGTGCTGCACTGCATCTTGCCATTTTTAAATAAAGTCAATGATAACGTCTAAAACACTGAGTTGTGGCAATATATTGGGTTTTAATAGTGTTTTGTCAGATGAAGCCTCGTCCAGTGGAGAGCGGCGGCACTGCAGGATGGGAGAACGAGAGGAAGTTCTTCAGGAACTTCTGGCAGAGCAGAATCCTGAGTTTTCCCCCTCCTCTGGAGAAGAAGTGAATCTAGTTCCGTTAACGGAGGAATAGAGGGGGGACGTCATCGAACTTGGGGGAAAACGCGATTTCCGACGCTTTCTTGCTTTCTACGCCGATTCTCGTATGGAAAAACTGGGAAAAGAGTGAACTTTCCTCCCCGCGTCCCGAGGAAAACTTCACCAACAGAAGGGGCGATGAGATGCGAGTGAGCTATGCCTTGTAGAAATGGACAGATTGTGTTTAAGCGAAAACATGGCGTCTGTCTCCCAAAGTTTGGATTATTTTCCAGTCTGCTCTTTGCACTCTGCTGCCTCGAGGCGCGCTCGGGCATCACGGCAGACGGGAGAGCGTGCAGCCCCTGTCCGGGTAACTGCTCGTGCACGGCGGTGGGACCACAAAACTCGTGCGTGGTTAATTGTTCCAACATCGGACTGGATCAGGCCCCAGCGGCGTCCGACCTACCGAGCGACACGCACACTCTGTAAGTGACCGTCGCTCGCTGAAAAGCCCCGGGCGGGTTGGTGGGTGATGTGGGTGTTTGTTGTGATCTGACCGAGGTGACGGGTGGGTGGCTGAGGTGATGGCTGGTGTAATACTTCAGACTACCACTGTTTATCTGTCAATCATAACTCGGGATGTCTGGGATGGGAAAAGGAGGAATCTGGAATATTTTGAAAGTCTGGTTTAAAACACGTGCCAAGCTAATAGAAATGTAGTCTTTGTATTCATGTTGTTTTCACGTTTTTGAAAATACATTTTGGAATTCTACGTTATAAATTTCAAGTGGTCTGGCCATCTAGTACAAATTCACCTCAGTACACTCTTAAAATTAAAGTTTTAAAAGAACCAATAACAGCATAGAAGGTTCTTTAGATTATTAAAGTGTTCTTCACACTAAGAAAAACATGTTTCTTTTAAGAACTGTTCTCTGAAACGTTCTTTGTGGAACCATAAATGGAACCCTTATTTTTAATAGTGTATTATTTCATAGATGCACAGTAATGATGAGGGTTATGTGACATGAAAATCACATGTGACAAAAATGTTTTTGTCACATGACAACAAAATGGCTTCCTGCATAGGGTTAACGCTACATTGACTTTGTTTTGGAGGCCAACATTTTTTCAAAAGTTAATATTTTAAATCTTTAATATTTTGTATTGTGTATTTTTTTTTTCCAAAAGGAAATACTTGTGCTTTTTCAAAATTTCAGCCATTTCATGAGACTTTTTTCTTTTTCTTTCTCTCTTTTTTTGTACAACATTTTTACTTTAAAGTCGGCATGAAACGGAAGTTGCGAGTCTTTTCTTTCCTGTTGTGACATCCGATTGAAGTTGCTTCTCAAACAAGAACAAATGTAGCTTGATTTTGTCCATGGGGAATTGATGGATGGTTGTGGTTTGCTATTGGTCGATCTCATGTGAGTGACTGGTTGTCCCGCCCTCGTGCCAGTAAACACGTCATCAGAGAAGAGATGTCGCTGCAAGATCACATACAAAAAATATTCCACTAAAAAACAATTGTCAATTTAGATTTAATGACTTTAAGCCCAGCACAAAACATTAAAACAGTAAATTACTAGTGCTGTCAAATCAATTAATCGTGATTAATCACATCTAACATAAAAGTTTGTAAATATATATGTTCATGTGTGTATATACATATATGTACATACACACGCATACACACAATATATGTGTGTATATATATATATATATATACACAAACCTTTATGTTAGATGCGATTAATCGCAATTAATCGACTACCTATTACTCATTACCCAACCGAACTCATATGGGATTGTTTGTAATTTTTCTCAGTGTGTAAAAACTGCCAAAAAGTGATACTTAGTCTTTCTCTAAGTGGATAAAAAGGCGTCTCAACCCAAGAGACCCAAGGGAACGGTTGAGATAGCTACTCAAGTGTATTCCTGGATTTAACTCACACAGACAGCTTGTGTAGCAGCAGATGCATGAAGAGTTCCCGCAGGTTGACTCGCGGCGTGTCATGCATCAGCGTCCTTGCGTTGAGAACACGGTGTTCTTTACTCCTGTTTCTGCGGCGCTCGAGCTCCAGCATGTGTTATCCATTCACATAAGCTACAGATGTATGCGCAGACAGATCTGATACTCTGATCTCTCGTTTTTTGGGGGGCATAAAGTTTAAGAGCCGAAATCTTTCATCAGGCAACTGTTGTAAAATTGGCAATAATGATAACAGGCTACATTTACAGGGCTCTTCTATAGGGGGCTTGTTGTTGCATGTTTTTCTCCAGTGAATATTTCTCAGGTGGTCAATATTTCTTTTTGTATAAACACAAAGCAAAAAGTCTTTACTACAGAAAACGATTGGATTTCCACTGTTGGATTTCTACTGTAGTTGCCCATGAAAAAAGATCCAGTTCATTGAACACAACTAATAGAAGGGCCAAATATAATGATATTGAAATGATGATATTGAAACTAGGGATGCGCCGGTCCGATACTCAGTATCGGATACCGCCATTATTTGCCGGATCGGGTATCGGCCAGACAGGACCAATCCAAATCCGATACTGTGCGTATAATATTCTGTGTTATTGTTAAGCCCCAGTGCCCCACAAAAGACACAAAAACATTATAAAGCATCATCAACTCTCCGTGCACTATATTAAGTGTTCTGAAGCCATTCCATAGTTTAATGTGAGGTACAGATATTATATTCAAGTTCACGTGAATGCTTTCCGCTGCGGCTGTCAGTCATTCTCCATTCAGCTTTCAAACTGCGTGTCGCGTTCGGTTACGACAGTCAACACAAAACTCTCTCCAAGATGATTCAATGTTCCTGTTATTATGCTTGATCTGTAGATAACGGTTTATGGTTTCGCATAAAATGACTTTGTTTGATTGGAGTTTATTGCTGTTTCTAAATCGTGTTACTTTCTACCGGGTGTCTGTTAGATCACAACACTGGACTAGAGATTGTATTGTTCTTCACATGCACGGTAACTGAAATTTTAAACTGTTAAAAGAAAAGGCTAAATAAAATTTTGCATAGATAGATACACTACGCATCGATATATCTTCCCTTTGTGTTTTGAACTTTTTAATGCGGACGGAGCGGGAGCGCTGCGCGCTGTGACTCCATGTTGCTTCAAGCGCATCATCCTGCACACGGGATGCGCAGACGCGCTTTGTGCCGCTCTGTATTGGAGCCTTTAGTATTATAATACTTTTGCGCAATGAATAATTATTAATAGCCTTTCTTGTTCTGCCCTATCTATAATATGTTGCTGCCTCATTAAAAAGCTGCGCTATACATTTAAAATAAATGTCTTTTAATTTCTTAGTATATAGGCCCTATTTCTATAAATATATTTACTTGTTTTTCATGAATGTATTTTACAACGTGTAACATTTTACCAGATTTAGTGCTACACTTATTCACTTTTATTTGCTCCCCACTAAATGTTTAGATTTTATACAATTATTGTGCACTCATGATTTTTCTAGTCACTTTTGCTGCTGAATTATCCACTAATCTAGTTTATCCACCATCTAGTTTATAGTATTATTTTTGTCATAGATTGTGATTTATATATTTTTTAATTTGTTGTTTTTCTTTATAATGAAGTTGTCTGTATTTAGTAGATTGTGTTTAACACACAAAAGAGTGATTATCAGTTCAACACACTGAGGTATAGAAATTCTACATTGAATTTTTAAACAAAACTGTGCTGGCATCGGATTGGTATTGGTATCGGTCAATACTCAGAATTTTTGGGATCGGATCGGATCGGTTCTGAAAAAATGGTATCGGTGCATCCCTAATTGAAACAAGCATTTGTGCAATTGGACTTTCGTCTAGAAATCTTGTGAGATCTAGCCCTGTCCTAGTTCATGAAGGAACACACATCTTTTATGGACAACAGGAGCTGCTGTGAACATTTTTGCATTGTTTTTTTTTTTTACAGTTCTACTCTGCCTATAAATGTCTGATAACATAAAGCAGCTGAAGTTTTAACCAAACATACTGGAGCTTCTCTGTTTAGAGGAAGCGAGGGATGCAGAAAGAAAGATAAAGTTAGTGAGTCTTGAGTTTTTGAGCTGCTGATCAGACCGAAATCTCCAGAGACAGTCGCCGTTTTTAATTCGATTATGCTATTCGCAATGCCTCATGGGATTGTAGTTTTTTTCTCACTAAAGCCATTAAGTACACCATCTTTGTATTTTTGTCTGATTTTCAAATACTTTTCTGCTTCAAAGAGGACGCTCGCACACACTCGTCGTGAGGTACTTTAGCGCAGAATGTTTAGATATCTGGCCTCGCGTGAGCCTCGTCTCTCAAGTTCACAGGACGAGAGTGTGTGCGAATCGAACCTGCCTCAGTCATCTTCTTTACTTTCCACACTTTCAAGTCGTGTGATTGCATATTGGAAATCCATTTCGATCTGTTGGAGGTGCAGTGAGCATCTACACACTGCCAGACGCTTTGGGGTTGCTAAACTTTCTCTGTTGTTCCTCCTCATGCAGTGATTCGCTGATCCGCTCATGTTTAATAGCATCATGATCACAGATGATCAGCAGTGATGTAATGTGTCCGTGTCCTCCTCTGCTGCTGTGACTGTATTAGGCTGGAATGGTCTTTGCTGGTTTGTACTGGTCTGTATATTATTGGCCTTTCTATAGTTTGCACTGTGCAGTGGTCTTTACTGGGTTTTGCTGGTCTGCAGTGGTTTGTCTTTCAAAGTTTTCTTTTATATTTTATAATGTTTTACACATGAAAAGTTTGAAAGATTTTGCACAAAGTTATTTAAAGTTAAAAGAATTTGGTTGATCTAAGTTGAATTTCCCCCCAAATAATAACTGTTTAATAGTCAATTAATTAAACAGATTTTTTTTTTATAATAGTCGTATAATAAAATATTATAATATAATATAATATAATATAATATAATATAATATAAATAAATTAAAATTAAATTAAAAAAGGAGGTGCATTCTTTGCATTTTTGTCTTCACTGATTTGTGTTGGTTGATATTGGTTTTTACTAGTCTGGTGTTCTGTGGTGTTCTGTGGTGGTCTGCGGTTGTCTGCGGTAGTCTGTGGTGGTTTGCTTTGGTCTGTAGTGATCTATGGTGGTCTGGGTGGTCTGTGGTGGTTTGCTTTGGTCTGTAGTGATCTGTGGTGGTCTGGGGTGGTCTGTGGTGGTTTGCTTTGGTCTGTAGTGATCTGTGGTGGTTTGCTTTGGTCTGTAGTGATCTATGGTGGTCTGGGTGGTCTGTGGTGGTTTGCTTTGGTCTGTAGTGATCTGTGGTGGTCTGGGGTGGTCTGTGGTGGTTTGCTTTGGTCTGTAGTGATCTGTGGTGGTTTGCTTTGGTCTGTAGTGATCTATGGTGGTCTGGGTGGTCTGTGGTGGTTTGCTTTGGTCTGTAGTGATCTGGGGTGGTCTGTGGTGGTTTGCTTTGGTCTGTAGTGATCTGGGGTGGTCTGTGGTGGTTTGCTTTGGTCTGTAGTGATCTGTGGTGGTCTGTGGTGGTTTGCTTTGGTCTGTAGTGATCTGGGGTGGTCTGTGGTGGTTTGCTTTGGTCTGTAGTGATCTGTGGTGGTCTGTGGTGGTTTGCTTTGGTCTGTAGTGATCTGGGGTGGTCTGTGGTGGTTTGCTTTGGTCTGTAGTGGTCTGGGGTGGTCTGTGGTGGTTTGCTTTGGTCTGTAGTGATCTGTGGTGGTTTGCTTTGGTCTGTAGTGATCTGTGGTGGTCTGTGGTGGTTTGCTTTAGTCTGTAGTGATCTGGGGTGGTCTGTGGTGGTTTGCTTTAGTCTGTAGTGATCAGTGGTGGTCTGCCGTGTTCTGTAGTGATCTGTGGTGGTTTGCTGTGGTGGTTTGCTTTGGTCTGTAGTGATCTGTGGTGGTCTGCAGTGGTCTGTGGTGGTTTGCTTTGGTCTGTAGTGATCTGTGGTGGTCTGCGGTGATCTGCGGTGGTCTGTGGTGGTCTGTGGTGGTCTGCGGTGATCTGCGGTGGTCTGTGGTGTTATGTGGTGGTCTGTGGTGGTTTGCTTTGGTCTGTAGTGATCTGTGGTTGTCTGCCGTGTTCTGCTGTGTTCTGTGGTGATCTGCTGTGGTCTCTGGTGGTCTGCGGTGGTCTGTGGTGTTCTGTGGTGGTCTGTGGTGATCTGTGGTGGTTTGCTTTGGTCTGTGGTGGTTTGCTTTGGTCTGTAGTGATCTGTGGTGGTTTGCTTTGGTCTGTAGTGATCTGTGGTGGTCTGCGGTGATCTGCGGTGGTCTGTGGTGTTATGTGGTGGTCTGCGGTGATCTGCGGTGTTCTGTGGTGGTCTGCGGTGATCTGCGGTGGTCTGTGGTGTTATGTGGTGGTCTGCAGTGGTCTGTGGTGGTTTGCTTTGGTCTGTAGTGATCTGTGGTGGTCTGCGCTGTTCTGCGGTGGTCTGCGGTGATCTGTGGTTGTCTGCCATGTTCTGTTGTGTTCTGTGGTGGTCTGGGGTGGTCTGTGGTGGTTTGCTTTGGTCTGTGGTGGTTTGCTTTGGTCTGTGGTGGTTTGCTTTGGTCTGTGGTGGTTTGCTTTGGTCTGTAGTGATCTGTGGTGGTCTGTGGTGGTTTGCTTTGGTCTGTAGTGATCTGTGGTGGTCTGCCGTGTTCTGTGGTGATCTGTGGTGTTCTGCGGTGATCTGCGGTGATCTGTGGTGGTCTGTGGTGGTTTGCTTTGGTCTGTAGTGATCTGTGGTGGTCTGCGGTGATCTGCGGTGGTCTGTGGTGATCTGTGGTGGTTTGCTTTGGTCTGTAGTGATCTGTGGTGTTCTGCGCTGTTCTGCGCTGTTCTGCGGTGGTCTGCGGTGGTCTGCGGTGATCTGCGGTGGTCTGTGGTGGTTTGCTTTGGTCTGCGGTGGTCTGCAGTGTTCTGCGGTGGTCTGCGGTGGTCTGCGGTGATCTGCGGTGGTCTGTGGTAGTCTGTAGTGGTTCATCACTGATCAGTGTTAGTTATTGTGTCTTCTTTTTACCCAGGTTTGCCGTTTGCTCTTCTGTCTGAACTGGAGATATTACTGTGTGGAAATGAGAAAAAGGACTGAATTCCTGCTCTCAAATGGTTCAATCACGCCAAGAAATCATGTTTCAGTCTGAGCGCATCTGTGTACGTGTGTTTTACAGGCTGGGGTAAAACTCACTGACCATATGCGGTGGGAAGTTTATTTTGTTGCCATGACAGTCTCACATCATGACATCACCCGTACACAGAAGCACAGACACCCACAGTAATAAAGACAGGCAGGAAAGCAATATTTTACCCAAACAGCATTTGAAAATGGTTTAAATCTTTATTAGCTGAAAATAAGTGCTCAGGAAGTTAAAGATCCACATTCACCCAAGTGTTAAACTGAGTGAAGTAGTGATGATGGTCAACAAACACTACTCATGATCATTAACTAAACCTTTTTTTCCACATTTGTCAAATCAGAGTCTGATCTAGAGTTCGACTCCTGCACACACAGAATCAACAGGTTCAAACGCTCTAGTTTCCAGGGAAGTTTGTGCCAGACACAGTTAGTCATTTGTAGCGTGGCTGTGTTTATTTAGTAGAACACCGATTCATCATTAACTCGCTAGTGCTAGTGTAGTTATTATATTTGGGAATGTTTTTGATCATCTTAGTGTGCTTTTTTTCTTCTCTTCCTCCTTCACTCCTGTATTTATCTATCGTTTCATTCCCATGCAAGTAAAAATAACCGCGCTCATGCATTTCCCTGTACTCTCACATCTCTTTCCGCCGGCAGTGCATGAGAGCCCAAGGCAGTAAAGTGTCAAACCCTGGCAACACTGAGGCAAAAAAACAGCTTGAGTTACTACACAATGGCCAAATGGAAGAATAATAACACACTGTGAAGGCTTCGATAACCCTGAGCGTGTGTGTTTTCTGCACGTGTATTATTTACATCCTTGATGAATTTGTCCCTGACTTGCATGTCTGTCTTTTTCCACTGGTTCAGGACTGGCTTTTAGTGTCTTTGCTGAAAGACCCCATGAAATGAAAACTAGACTTTTGTGGCTTGTAGTCCATGTCTGTTAACCCCATTTCAGCTGTTATGTTGAGGTTTTTTAATTATTTTTTTCTTTCTTAGACACAAAGTACTAAAGTATCGACCATAAATAATGTGGATTAGTGTCATTTATTGGTTATTCAAGTCTGCTATAAGTCATTTTTGTACATTCACCTGAGAAAATAGCTAACAAAATTGGCACAAAACATGTTCTGGGTCATTATTGTGTTTTTTTTTTTTTTGTTTGTTTCTTTATTAGCATCTGTGGCTCCATGAAGAACCTTTAACATGGAATCCACAAAAGGTTCTTTATAATGGGGAAAAAGTTCTTTGCACCAAGAAAAAAAGGCTCTTTGGGGAACCAAAAATGTTTCTTCTATGGCATCGCTGTTAAACCCCTTTCGCAACCTTTATTTTTAAGAGTGTAGTGTTATATGAGAGTATAAGACAAATTTTTGATAACATTCTTGTCAGATTTGAAATATGTTCTTGAAACATGATGTTCAAGTTTCAAGTACACTGTTTCCTTAACTTTTTGAGGTAACTCAGTTAAGTTGCAATTACTTAGAATATTGTATATATAAGTATTTTAGTTATATTAAGAATATTAAGTTATTTGAACTTATAACTAATAACTTTATGAAAGTAAGGTGAACTTACGTTTTCAGTATCAAAGATCATAACCTAATTTGGCCTATTTTTATTAGTTCAACCGAATAAATCATTATTTTATTTCAGTGGTTTCAGTCATGTTTCGGTTGACAACTTTTTCATTCACATTTAAATGAATTTAAACTGCAAATAATAAACGATCTGATGTCAGCCATTGAAACATATCAACGGCCAATCAAATCAAATCAATTAAAGAGGATTAAACAACTCCAAAAACAGCATTTAAGTTCACCTTACTTTCATAAAGTTATTTCAACTAAACTTTTTAAGTTCAAATAACTTTGTCAAATTGAAAATGCTTATTATTCTAAGTAAATGCAACTTAACTCATTCAGTGCAAAAAGATAACTCAAAAAGTTACAGTGAACTTAGGTACTGAAAACATAAAGTTCATCTTACTTTCGTGAAGTTATTCCAACTAAACTTTATAAGTTCAAGTAACTAATACGTAATATTCTAAGTAAATACAACTTAACTGATTCGTTTAAAAAAGATAACTTAAAGAGTTAAGTGAAGATGTTTTTTTTACAATGTAGTTTTTGAGATTTCAATAATATTGTTATTTATATACTGTTATAGTATTTATTATATTTTGAATTAGCTTTTATTTTAATATTTCAGTTTTTCAATATTATTCAATATTTCAAACATTTTCATTTTTAGTAATTTTGTGTTTTTGTCATTTTTTTTATTTATTTTAAATATTTCTATTTAGCTTTAATTTATTTTTATTTCAGTTTCAGAGTAATTTTAGTGCTTCAATCTAAACTTATTTTATTTCAGTTTATTTACATGCCAAGGCAACATTTCTACTTCTCGTTCAAGTCAAGTCACCTTCATTTATATAGCGCTTTTCACAATACAGATTGTTTCAAAGCAGCTTCACAGTGATAATAGGAACTTAATGGAAGAGAGATTGTTTTGGCTGTGCATTAGCTTTAGAAAAAAGTTATTGTCCAGCTAAAGTAAGTTTTTGATTGATTCATTTCCGTTGTAAATAATAATTAGTTATTTACTTTGGGGCCACTTACATGACACCATTTTCCGGCATCCACACGGTAACAGCGCCCGGCGGCTAGAGAACGCAAACCCCGAAACAGGTTTTGAAATGATACCATTATCATCTTCGTGTAAACTTCTGTGAGAATGGTGACAGCATGCACATAAGCATTACGTGTTTAGTCTGGCAAGCGTGTTTAAATACGTATGTGCGCAGGCGCGTAGTTTTTCTTTACCAAATAACTGCTAAATTACTTGTCTGGCATGCATAATACACATTGCTTTTAGTCGTTTCTGATAATTTTGATAACTAATTTTGATTTAAGCCCTGAAAAAAACAGGAAAACACATATTGTCCGATTTACTTAATCTTATTATTTGCGATCTACACAACAAAATTGTGTTTCTCTTCTAAACGTGATTTATTTGCTTTCGATTAATGTAATTCTCTAAAATGTGCAATCTACTATATTAAATTATTTGGGGTGAATGTGAACCAATTAAGTACTCGAAAATGATTTTTGCTGAAACTATAGTTCCCAGCATGCTTTGCTTGGGACTTGACGAGTAGAGTAAATTTGTTGAAATGAAGTGTTGTTTTATGTGTTTTTGGGCAAAATAGTGGAGAAGAGCGGAGCGATTGCTTAGCCTGTGGACTGATACAGCACATGTCATTAGCTTAAAGAGCATTTCATACTTAGCACTTGGCATGTTCATTATGTGCTATTGCTGGCTAATAGCTAGTTAGTACAGTCTTATAAATCAGTCAAGTGACAACAAAAATATACAAAAATAAAATAAACTTGTGTTTTGTGATTTGATAAAAGAGGCAGGGTCTTAAGCCCCCCTGTGCACACCACTGTTGCTAGGGAGCCATATTAAAATCATTGTGAGACTACTCAAGAAAAATTACTTCATTCTATGATGTTGAAATTATGTGAACAAATTATGTTTGTTTAACTTAATTGATTCATGTGGAACCGATGTACATGATTAAATCATGTAAATCCAACACACCTTTTTTTTCAGTGAGTGGAAGTTTTTCACCTATTTATCTTATTTTACTTCAGCTTCATTTCAATTAACGGAAACAATTTATAATTGTTTTAGTTAACGATAACAATACTGTCGAAGAGCAATGATTGTGGACTTCATTGAGGTTTACATAATTTCCACAGCAGAACATTCACTGACAGCTCACAGCAGATATAAACATCCTTATATATGAACGCTTCACACATATAAACACACTCAAACACACAATCTCGCTCTGTCTCCAATCGATGACTTCCTCTCTGCTCCAGATCCTTGAGCCTCTATTTCCTGTGTCTGGAGCTCTCTCTCTCTCTCTCTCTCTCTCTATGTTTTTCTCTCTCTTCTCCAGACAGCTGGGCTTCTCCTACTGTGAGTATTTAAAGGGGTCGTAGTATAAGAGCAGATAACACGTTATGTAATAGAACCATGTAAATAAAGTTGGAGCTGAAATAGTTTTGCCTACTGTGTCTAGATGGTCTGCTGTGAGGACAGTTTGGTAACGTTTCACATTTGTCCCTTAAGTTCATGACCTTTTTCCACCTTCCACCAAACAGGGTGTTTTTTTTTTTGTTACTGTATCTTTAAGACTACGGTCTATAAATGACCCCTGTTGACTGGCTAACCTGTCTCATAGACGAGCATTGTGTTGTGAACATTGAAGATGGTTGATATTTATTGAACTTTTTAATATCAGGACTGGAAGAAAGTTGCGTTTTACATTTAAATTTAATGGAATGGCAAATCTCAGTAACATCATGTTTTAGCCAAACTACACCTCAAAATAATAATAATAAAAAAACAATGAACACGTAATAATACAATTATTTTTTATAAAATAGAATATGAAATACATGATATTTTGCTTCAAGAAAAAGATTGAAGAAATACAAATTGGCATGATTATTATATTTACATAATATATTTATCTTTATGTAATGTATTTTATATAGATTATTAAAATTATATAAAATATTTATATTATTAAATATATTCATATTTATGTAATTTTTATACTTGTTTTATTGATATCATAATATCATATTTATATTTTTTATATTAGTATAATATATTTATATAGTTTGATATTATATTTATGTAATTTACTATATATTATATTACTAAAATTACTGTTATTTAAAACAGTAACAATACAATTATTTTTTATAAAATAGAATATGAAATAAATTATATTTTGCTTCAAGAAGAAACTTTGTACAAATTGACATGATTATTATATTTACATAATATATGTATATTTATGTAATATATTTTATATAGATTAAAATTATATAAAATATTTATATTATTAAATATATTTATATTTATTTAATGTTATGCTTATATTTGAATGATATCATAATATTATATTTGTATTAGTATAATATATTTATATAGTTTGATATTATATTTATGTAATTTACTATATAAAATTACTGTTATTTAAAACAGTAACAATAAAATGTATTTTTATGAAATAAATAAATTATATTTTACTTCAAGAAAAAAATTGTAAAAATTGGCATGATTATTATATTTACATTATATATTTATATTTATGTAATCTCTTTTATATAGATTATTAAAATGATATAAAATATTTATATTAAATATATTTATGTAATTTTTATACTTATATTTTAATATCATAATATTTATATTTTTTATATTAGTATTATATATTTATATAGATTGATATTATTTATGTAATTTACTATATTATATTACTAAAATTACTGTTATTTTTATTTAAATTAATATGGTACAGCACAATTTATTTTGTATAAATATTTTACCATTTAAATAATATATTTTTCACACATTACAGTAATGTTTTTTTTCTTGTAAGGTAAATGATAATTTTGAATTAAATGTGCTTAATTGTCATGAAACTGTCATGGCAAATGTCAGGCATCTATTTTTTAATGCAAAATAAAAGATTTTGTTTTGTCCTTTGATGTTTGGGCTTAAAAATGACCTGGACGTGTTCTTGACAGGCTTTGTGAGATTCATCCGGTATGGAGGGAGTTTTGCTGATGTATGGTGTCACTTTTGGATATAAACAGACTTTTTGAGGTGCCTTTGTGGTGGTTGGGCTTCACTGATTCAGAGTCATTTGGCTGTACAAACAGTGAGTCAGCGGCTCATGTAGCAAATGATTCTCTGGCTCAGTGAGTCAATATATCACTCCACAAATGATTCAGTGAGTCAGTGTGCAGCTGGTCTGTGGTCGGTGTGTGTGTTGTTTTGATAGGTGTGATATTCTTGATGCGATCTCTCACACACTCCTAAGTGCTCACTTGTTACTCTTTTCTTAAAGGACTAGTTCTGTAAACTATGTTAGCATTGGCAGAAGTTTGAGAAAGTGAAGATGTAGTTTTCCTCACTGTAGTTAGATGATAGCAGTCATTGCCCTACATGTGTATGTGTGTGTTCATGTTTATGAAATCAGTCAGACCTGTTTAGTCTCTTTAAACATCTTGAGCTCAGATCACGTTTGATGTAGTTTGTTGTATGTATGTGTGTCTGTAGGCTTGCGGTTGTGTGCGAGAGCCAGCTGGGATCCAGACGGCTCATGCACGTAAAACGTACAAATGGACAGAATGTCCCGGGAAGGACAGAAGAGCTTTTTGCTGTGAAGGGCTGGCAGTTATTCCCAAAAATGTCTTTATAATCTTCCATCAAAATGTAATAACCTACTCTGTCTCCCAAGATACCTTTTTTTTGTCATATAAGACAAAAAATATAAGACAGCATCATACGTTTCCTCCACTGAGAATAATGCAATCTCACTGCAATGAGCTGAGTGAGAGAAAAAAAACAATTTGAGATGGTGAGATGAGAGAAATGCCACTTCAATATACTTCTAATTTATTCATCACCATAAAATATCAATAAGAAATACATGTCAAATTAACATGCACTATTTGACCCAATATTTCTATGTATTTTTATGCTAATGTATGCAACATGCTACATTTTGTATAAATATTTTACCATTTAAGTAGTATATTTTTCACATATTACAGTAATGAGATTTTTTTTTTCTTTTAAGGTAAATGATAATTTTGAATTAAATGTGCTTAATTGTCTTTAAAATGTCACAATGCAAAAAAAAAAAAAAAGATCTTAAAACAGGCTTCTATTTTTTAAAGGGGTCATGAATTGCATTATTTTATTGTTTTATAATGTTTCCTGGGGTGCACTTATGTTACTTTGATTTTTTACACCAAAAATAATTTATAATTTAGAAATAAAAGGCATTTTTCCTACCCTGATTTGAACGCTTTGTTTGAAGGGGCGTGTCTGCTGTGAGACTTCAGTGTAAACGCCCACTGCTGTGATTGGCAGGTGTGAGACTTAAGTGTAAACGCCCACTGCTGTGATTGGCAGGTGTGAGACTTCAGTGTAAACGCCCACTGCTGTGATTGGCAGGTGTGAGACTTCAGTGTAAACGCCCACTGCTGTGATTGGCAGGTGTGAGACTTCAGTGTAAACGCCCACTGCTGTGATTGGCAGGTGTGAGACTTCAGTGTAAACGCCCACTGCTGTGATTGGCAGGTGTGAGACTTCAGTGTAAACGCCCACTGCTGTGATTGGCAGGTGTGAGACTTCAGTGTAAACGCCCACTGCTGTGATTGGCAGGTGTGAGACTTCAGTGTAAACGCCCACTGCTGTGATTGGCAGGTGTGAGACTTCAGTGTAAACGCCCGCTGCTGTGATTGGCAGGTGTGAGACTTCAGTGTAAACGCCCGCTGCTGTGATTGGCAGGTGTGAGACTTCAGTGTAAACGCCCGCTGCTGTGATTGGCAGGTGTGAGACTTCAGTGTAAACGCCCGCTGCTGTGATTGGCAGGTGTGAGACTTCAGTGTAAACGCCCGCTGCTGTGATTGGCAGGTGTGAGACTTCAGTGTAAACGCCCGCTGCTGTGATTGGCAGGTGTGAGACTTCAGTGTAAACGCCCGCTGCTGTGATTGGCAGGTGTGAGACTTCAGTGTAAATGCCCGCTGCTGTGATTGGCAGGTGTGAGACTTCAGTGTAAACGCCCGCTGCTGTGATTGGCAGGTGTGAGACTTCAGTGTAAACGCCCGCTGCTGTGATTGGCAGGTGTGAGACTTCAGTGTAAACGCCCGCTGCTGTGATTGGCAGGTGTGAGACTTCAGTGTAAACGCCCGCTGCTGTGATTGGCAGGTGTGAGACTTCAGTGTAAACGCCCACTGCTGTGATTGGCAGGTGTGAGACTTCAGTGTAAACGCCCACTGCTGTGATTGGCAGGTGTGAGACTTCAGTGTAAACGCCCACTGCTGTGATTGGCAGGTGTGAGACTTCAGTGTAAACGCCCACTGCTGTGATTGGCAGGTGTGAGACTTCAGTGTAAACGCCCACTGCTGTGATTGGCAGGTGTGAGACTTCAGTGTAAACGCCCACTGCTGTGATTGGCAGGTGTGAGACTTCAGTGTAAACGCCCACTGCTGTGATTGGCAGGTGTGAGACTTCAGTGTAAACGCCCACTGCTGTGATTGGCAGGTGTGAGACTTCAGTGTAAACGCCCACTGCTGTGATTGGCAGGTGTGAGACTTCAGTGTAAACGCCCACTGCTGTGATTGGCAGGTGTGAGACTTCAGTGTAAACGCCCACTGCTGTGATTGGCAGGTGTGAGACTTCAGTGTAAACGCCCACTGCTGTGATTGGCAGGTGTGAGACTTCAGTGTAAACGCCCACTGCTGTGATTGGCAGGTGTGAGACTTCAGTGTAAACGCCCACTGCTGTGATTGGCAGGTGTGAGACTTCAGTGTAAACGACCCACTGCTGTGATTGGCAGGTGTGAGACTTCAGTGTAAACACCCACTGCTGTGATTGGCAGGTGTGAGACTTCAGTGTAAACGCCCGCTACTGTGATTGGCTGACATCTTTGCATATGAAATAGCCAAGTATTACATGTGGAACTCTCTCGAAAACTTTTAGCACGTTTTTACTATTACAGCTCTCAAGGTTAACTAATCGTGAAAAGTGCTGATTGTAGTATTATATTTAGATCTATGGCATTATTTTCAGATCATGGCATGAAAGATTGCAGTGATGAGCATTGTAGCCGATCACAGATATGTTGAGCGCATGAATGCAGTGATCTCTTCATTGCAACTCGATTTCTGCACACTAACGAATGCTTTCAACATTACTAACATTACTAACAGTGCAAACACAATGTAAATTTTAGATTTTTTATGTTGATTATAATGGGAGTTTTGGTGCAAGTCCAGAACTCAGTCACTGATAAACTCGCGCTGTTTGATTGACAGCTCCAGCGATTGTAAAGGCAGCGTTCTTTGATCGCTTTCTATATATAATTTAATCACAGTTTAAATAAGATTATTTTGCGTGTTGTGGCATTACTGTCGAGTTCATAATGTAAAAGCCTGCGTCGAAATTGCGACTGATTTACCAAAGAATCCACAGTGAAATGTACCAAATACAAATAAATAATGCTCAACTGAGACATTCACATTGTTGAAAATAAATAAGCACATTCCTAGCATTAGGATCCTTTGGAAGGTAATGTTATTTGTAGTCCAGTGATCCTGTATCGCTCTTCTCTCCTCGTCATCTCACTAACACACCAGCGGGCGGGGCCAAAGTTCAGTGATGAAGTAGGCTTTGATCGTCTTTTGCATTATAGATAGGCACATTCCACAACGAGTCGTTATCTGTGCTTGGTTACAATAAAAGCTGTTTTTGGACTAACAAGGAAGTTTTCAGTTCTGAAACTTACAGGATATTCTTATAGAATGATGACCTCTTATATGTCAACAGCTCAAGGAAAATTTGATTTCTCAGTTCATGACCCCTTTAATGCAAAATAAAAATTCTTGTTTTTTTTCATCTTTGATGTCAATATTTGTGTCACTCTGTCTTGCGTTTTGTCTGCACCAGTTTTAATTTGTGACGATCAAATCAATTCCCTATGAACAAAATCAAGTCCCGCCCTAATTTTTTTCACAATAGGGAAGAAAAGGCAATCGCAGTTTCCGTTTTATGCTGACTTTTGTTTTGCATTATTATTGTTCTGCGTAAATATTTTTTACAATTTAAATAATATATACATAATCTCACATTACATTTAATAAGAATGAGATTTTTTTTAATGTAACTGAGCTCTGAAATTTTATTTCTTGTTCACTCGCATATACGTTTTAAATTAAAGTGCAGCACAATTTATTATTCCATGTAAATATTTTATAATTAAAATAGGGCTTTCTCGCATTACAGTAATTGGAAAAATATTTTTTGAGAATTTGGACTAATATGTGCTTAATTGTAATGAAAGTGTCACCATTTGTCCAATCGTTGATCTATTATGTCTTGCTATTTTTTTTTTTCAGCATCTCACGCCATTAGCATTACATTTATAAGACAGTGTGTAACATAGTAAAACAGTGAAAAAATGTCTCAACTGCATTCTGATCCATTATTTGAATGCAAAGATGTGTGCTGTGTGAACGCCCCCTCAGAAGGCAGCTGCCTATGTAGGTACTAGGCAGCACTGCAATTCTCTTGGTGTTGGAACGGAGCTTCTCTCTCCTCCTCCCCTCTTTTCCCGGCAATTGGAAAGTACCCTGTTAATCAGTCTCCTGGGACGGCCTTCCAGGAGGATAGGGGCCCGCTCTGCCACATGTGAGCCCAGAATGAGGTAGCTTTGCCCGGGTCAGACAGATCCAGAGAGCCCAGCCGAGGAATAAAGCCAGATCCGAGCAGCTCACAGTAGGCGATTGTTCACCAAAAGCCCTCGAGATGTTACCGTACCAATCTGGTACTTATCAGGACCAAATACACACATGTACGCTTGTGCTCGAGTGCATAAACACACTCACTCAGACTCAATATTTACACAAACACATGTACATTTTGGCTCTTATTTATACACACACTCCCTCAAATAAATAAGATATACACACACACACACGAGTTCTGGCGAGAATTGTTCAGCCCCTCCTCCTGAAATTTCAAACATAAACAAAACGGAGCGCACCATAAAATTCTTTCCTTTTTCTTCCTTTTCCCCCCTCCTCCTACCCTTACTTTTTTCCCTACACAGCCACAACAGACAGACTGCTGTTTAGTGGGTTAGTGTGTAACTGTGGTTACAGCCAATTGTGGCTTGGCTGTGTTGCTGTGGTGATTACGGCTTAATGTTGATGGTGATGGTCAGTGTTGTCATCCTCATCGCCCCAGTCGACGGCTCCAGTCCTTTTATCTATGTTATAGTATGCACATAATATGCACAGTTTCATTATGCATAGAATGCGTATTTAGTCTAATACGCATGTAAACTACATTTGCAATATATCCCACAAATGCAATGTGCAAAGCTTGACCTTCTATTACTTGCAGTGTGATGCATGAATCAGACAGTTTTTTTAATGACGTAACCTCTAAGCATAGTTTTTTTTTAATTATTATAGTGCTGTCAAATCGATTAATCGTGATTAATTGCATCCAAAATAAAAGTTTGTGTTGTCATACTATATTTGTGTGTACTTTGTATAATTATTACACACACATGCATGAATATATGATTTTTTAAAAAAAATATTTATATTTATATATAATATAATTTTTATATATATATATATATATATACATACACACACACACACACACAGTGGGGAGAACAAGTATTTGATACACTGCCGATTTTGCAGGTTTGCCCACTTACAAAGCATGTAGAAGTCTGTAATTTTTATCATAGGTACACTTCAACTGTGAGAGACGCAATCTAAAACAAAAATCCAGAAAATCACATTGTATGACTTTTAAGTAATTAATTTGCATTTTATTGCATGACATAAGTATTTGATACATCAGAAAAGCAGAACTTAATATTTGGTACAGAAACCTTTGTTTGCAATTGCAGAGGTCATACATTTCCTGTAGTTCTTGACCAGGTTTGCACACACTGCAGCAGGGATTTTGGCCCACTCCTCCATACAGACCTTCTCCAGATCCTTCAGGTTTCGGGGCTGTCGCTGGGCAATACGGACTTTCAGCTCCCTCCAAAGATTTTCTATTGGGTTCAGGTCTGGAGACTGGCTAGGCCACTCCAGGACATTGAGATGCTTCTTACGGAGCCACTCCTTGGACCACCAGGACCACCAGGTCCTGCCGTGTAGTTCTGGGCTGATCCCTCACCTTCCTTATGATCATTGATGCCCCACGAGGTGAGATCTTGCATGGTGCCCCAGACCGAGGGAGATTGACCGTCATCTTGAACTTCTTCCATTTTCTAATAATTGCGCCAACAGTTGTTGCCTTCTCACCAAGCTGCTTGCCTATTGTCCTGTAGCCCATCCCAGCCTTGTGTAGGTATACAATTTTATCCCTGATGTCCTTACACAGCTCTCTGGTCTTGGCCATTGTGGAGAGGTTGGAGTCTGTTTGATTGAGTGTGTGGACAGGTGTCTTTTATACAGGTAACAAGTTCAAACAGGTGCAGTTATTACAGGTAATGAGTGGAGAACAGGAGGGCTTCTTAAAGAAAAACTAACAGGTCTGTGAGAGCCGGAATTCTTACTGGTTGGTAGGTGATCAAATACTTATGTCATGCAATAAAATGCAAATTAATTATTTAAAAATCATACAATGTGATTTTCTGGATTTTTGTTTTAGATTCCGTCTCTCACAGTTGAAGTGTACCTATGATAAAAATTACAGACTTATACATGCTTTGTAAGTAGGAAAACCTGCAAAATCGGCAGTGTATCAAATACTTGTTCTCCCCACTGTACTATTTCTGCAGTATGTATACTGTGAACAGTATGCAAAATTAATTTCATTATGCATGGAATATCTATTTAATCTTCTGCATTTGCCAAAGTGCAGTATTTACGCAGCACACCGTCTGTGTCCGAAATCGCATACTCTCTTGAGTAGGTATTTATTTTGAATAAGCAATTACTTCACGACCACTGAAAGGTATGTTCTATATAGTATCAATGTAATCTGGACGTACTACATCCACCATGTTGTCATTATCATGTGACCTACCAGCGTCAGTTGCGTCGCTTCACTGCCATTCACAAATCCTCTCCCGTGGCCTCATGGGATAGTAAAGTGTCCATCGTATGCACACTTCAGAATCTCACCGGAAGCAGTAGGTCATCCGAGTACTTTTTGCCTACTCTTTTCTGAGTACTGTGAATTGTTTTGCACATACTGTTTTTCGCCTACTACTGTATATAGTAGAGAAGTATGCGATTTCAGATGCAGCCTCTGTCTTAGAAACTATATCTCACAATGCAATGCGCTCAACTTGACCTTCTATTACCTGTGTGATGAATGAATTAGAAACAATGTTATCTTTGTGAGACCCTACAATGTATTTGATATTATTTTTTGCATTTTAAATCTCTTGACTGGCTGGAATGACAAAATGCAAGACTTTTACACAAAATTTAATATAAAATGTAGCATACTGCAGTTCATTGCTGCATATTATGTGCCGTTTCAAATACTGTTTTTTTTTTTGTTTTGTTTTTTTTAAATAGTAGGCAGTCAGTATAAAATAGATACAGGCACAGTTTGCTAGTATTCCTTTCAGAACAAAGCCATTGGATATTTTCAAAACAGCATACTACCATATTGCTCATACTATTTCTGCTGTATGTACTATATATACTGTGCACAGTATGCAGTTTTGGCACGCAAACCAAAAGTTTCCCATGAATTTACAGATTTTTTTGTTTTGCAGATAAACTTGTCACTTAGTAGGCAATGTGAACCCAATGTAGCATTTGAAAAGTTGATCATTTTTCACAAATTGTATACTGTATATACTGCGCTCTATGCATGTCTTCCATTCTGAACCTAACTTTTGTACATGTCTATAGTCAACAAACGATGTGTTACATTGTAGACGGAGTGTTACAGGAAGAACTTTAGTGTCATATTCCAGTCTGACATGAATATGGCCAGCTGTGGAATGAAACAGACTCTCTGGGCTGTTTTGCCATCTTTCTTTCTGTCTGTTTCACTCCCTCTCTCTCTAGTAGTAGAAGTGGCACCAGACGGCCCTTCGGCCCTTATAAGGTGAAATCGGTGCGCCTGGTAGAGTAAAACAGAACCATATGTCGCACGCAGACTCCCTCGCGCAGCTCCGCCAAGGGGCCCAGGCTCTGGCGCGGAGCTGCACACAGGAGCCCAACTTCTGCTAATATAAACCAAAGAGGTCAGATTTATATGGTCATGTTCAGGCCGCACACTGGCGCTTTGTTACAGAGGAGGAGGTAACTGGAGCTGCGTGTGTCCTTGCATCTGTTCATACACTGCAGTTCTGCAAACTTTATTTTGGCTCTGTAATGAATAGCTCATGTTATTGTGAATATGGATTTGTCATAATACCCCATTTCCACCCTCATGCCGGCCGTGAATCAGGATGGATTCTGATCTCATGCATGAGCGTCTCCTCTATGACATCATTAGAATTCTATTTTTAGAAGCATGATGTCATAGTTGGATCTTCCAGTGGCTAATGTGATTGCGAAGATTTGAAGATTGATTTGATTGACATTTTGTGTTTTAGTTTATGATTTATAATTTATTTTGTAAATATTGAGTATTTTGCCTAAAGCAAATCAAGTCTATTAAGATTTTTTGGTCTTTGACATTTATTGCCAAGACAATTAATTTCCCAAATTTTATATAACTATTTTTAATTAATATTTTTTTTGTGGCTTTTTTACAAGAAAAACAAACATTAGCAATAAACAACACTTACTACAATATTTTTAAAAATAATAAATTATTATTATTATTTTCTTTAATTAAATTAAATTAATAGTTGAACTATTTCTTTATTATAATTATTTTCTTATTTTAGTATTCATTTGAACCCTAATTAATAAATCATTAAATAGGATTTATGTATATTTTCTTTATGAATAATAAATCTTCCTTACTTTTCTTTAGATTTTTAGATGAAATGTGACCTGTACATGTACTTTGATCCATAACATGGAGTGATTAACATAGCATTCATATAGTGCTGTGAAGAATACCATGGTATATTTCCCAACAAACGGAAGTACCATGATACGTTTGGGTTTGTCTTTTGGTTACTGGTTACTTGTGAGCGTTTCTTCCAGCTGTAGTTATGAAGTAAGTGTGTAGTCAGCGTTCCCGCCTCTCTGTCCAGCAGAAAAACAGCACAACCACAATCCGTTCTTGTCTGTTGAAGTGAATCTGGACGTTAAATCAAGCCTTTCAAATGCTGCATGGAAAATGTGACCCACACGTAAGAGCTACTTCATATTGGAGCGCAGCCGTCCTACCGTTCGTTTTTCCAGCAATCAGAAACACTGAAGCTTGTGTGGAAATCATCCGCTTCACAACTGCTTCTGCAATCAATAAACCGTATAAATAAATGAAGGAACAACATACAAATCAAGAGAGAAATCTCCAATGTGGAATTCTGCTCAACTATAAACCCTGGGTTAGCGTTCTTATTTCCATAGTTTAATACGTGACCTTTTAAACTGCTTGTTTATCCAGCAGTCATTATAATGGCTTTTATTTGCTTTTGACGCGACACTCACATCCAGTGTAGCCAAATGTCAGCCGTTAAGCGACTGAGCCCCAGTGGGCGGGGCCTATGATGCGATAATGTAAAACTATTCGTCAGTGTCTTGCTCTGGAGGCAGTCATATGCAATGTTTTTCCTTTCGAAAACAGTATTACAACAGCACAAAATTAAATTAACGACTCCAGTGGGTTAATAAATGCTTTCTGAAGTATCCATATCTAAAACTTTATAAACTAGAATCACTGGCTTCCGCCAACGGCCATACGCGCATTCACGAGAGAGTCGAGTCAAAGTCCCTTTCAAGGACAGTCTGTTCACTCGGCGGCCATATTTGCAATGCCTCAGGGCAGCTATTTCGGGCATCCAAGACCAAGTCCTATCTATTTGAATGGGGGAATCCTGAAATCTCAAAAACTGCTTGCCGAACTCGCAATTATATTTTAAATCAGCATCAAAATCTGACATGAACTGTCCCATAAATGTTGTTTGTTATGCTCAAATAGCGTTAAAAAAGCTTATTTTTCAGGATAGACCAGCCAATGCGCATGTGCAGTCCTAAGCGCAAGTCTCAGGTTTCCATCGGAACCGGAGCTTCTAACGGCAGCTGCAGTGACACAATGACTTTACCGATCAGCGATTGGCTCGTTCCACCATATTGTGCGTTGCAGTTTCACTTATTCATAAGTAATAGGAGTGAACCGTATTTCTATATTTATAGTCTTTGGTCGAGTTCCGGCGGAAGGGTGACCTCTGACCCGATGTAGGCATAATGTAAGCTGAGGTGAGAATTGACACACGTGGAAGCACAGAGGATAGAGCAAAACAAAACGCCAGTCATCATGAATTAGAAGTCTAAAACGAGAACGTACGGCTGTTGCCGGAAGCCAGTGATTATTGTTTATAAAGTTTTAAATATGGATATATTTTCTTACACAAACGCATGGCTTCACTTCAGAAGACCCACTGGAGCCGTATGGATTACTTTTATGATGGATGGATGCCCTTTTTTGGGCTTTAAAATCTCGACCCCCTTTAACTGCCATTATTAAGCTTGGAAGAGCCAGGCTATTTGTTTTTATATAACTCTGATTGTGTTTGGCTGAAAGAAGAATGTCATATACACCTAGGATGGCTTGAGGGTGAGTAAATCATGGGATAATTTTAATTTTTTGGGTGAAATATTCCTTTAAGGCAGAAGTTTTCCTCTGATTTCTCAACTGTTACCTGGCCGTCATCTCGTGACTCTGAGCTAAAGGTATTTCTTACCATTCCAGTTGCTTAAATAAACTTTCCGAGACCCTTACACAACACTCAGTGACAGAAGAGAACAGCGCAACACTTTCAAACATTATTCACTGATAACGTTCAGATTTGTTGCCATAGTTGCGTTCACTCACACGTCGTGTTATGTAACGTGATGATGCGTAAGAGCTCCTCCTGTTAGTGAGCAACTAAGGAGGATCTGACACAATAATGACTTTAGCAGAGGCTTTTCGACAACGTCGACGGTCAGTTGAGTAAAACTCCTCCTCTCTTACACAGTCTGTCTGGAATGGACAGATGTTTCCTCCTGGGAACAGAGTTCATACAAACACACACTCGTGCGGACGCCCATCTGTTGTGCTCGTGTCTACTGACACAGGTTACATTATTGGTTTTGTTGATTAGTGTGGTAATCAGGAAGACTGATTATGATTGGTCCATTACTCTGATTGTTTGCACTTTGCATCATGGGTGATGAAATATGAGTGTGAGGAATAAACTGCATTTTCAAATATATTCAGATAGAAAACAGTTCTTTTAAATTGTAATATTATTTCACAATATTACAGTTTTACTGTATTTTGGATCAAATAAAGGTCTTCTTGATGAGCAGAAGAGACTTGCTTGGGTTACCCAAAAAAGTTGTTTCTGTCGTCATTTACTCATGTTGTTCTAAACCTGTACTGCTTTCTTTCTAGACAAATGAGCAGTGATTTGCATTGTCATGGTCTCAAAGGGCCATGAAAGTACCACAAATTAGAGATTTGCGAGCTATGGCAAAGGGGAAGATATTCAATTTCAGTCTGTTCCTCGCACAAATCCATCGTTTGACTTCAAGAGACTTGTAATGTCGTGCACGAGTCACATGATCTCCTTTTATGATGCTTTTGTGGTCCATTGTGGAGTTTGACAAAAGATCAGCATGAACATTCGGCTGAACATCTCCTTTTGTGTCCCACGGAAGAAAGAAAGTCAAATGGGTTTGAAATGGCTCAATCTTCCCTCATGAACAGGTTTCTACAGCATTCAGCTGGAGTTTTGAGTGTGTGTGTAAATCTCTAAGCGTCTCTTTCTGGCTTCTGTTGCAGAGATCTGTCCAGAAACCACATTCCCTCTGTGGATTGGAGCCTCTTTGATCACCTCACCGCCCTCAAGGAGCTGTAAGTGCCACGTCTTTTGTACGTGCGTGTATGTGTGTTTGTGCGTGTGCTTGAGACGCAGTGATTCGCAAATGCCTGTAATGGGTGGTCTGGAGCGACCGTGTGCATGTATAATAGGTGGTCTGGTGTAAACTTGAGCTAATCTGCAACTTCCTGTTTACTTTTTCCCCCTCAGGTATCAGGTATGGATTAATTATATTTTCCCACAATAAAAATGGGCCATTAAGATTTCTTAATTATTTTCAGCCCATTTTCTCTCCAGATTTTCATTACTGTAATGCAGTCAAATGCTACCATCATGTATAAATGTATAAATCATGTATAAATCTTTTCAAATTTCATATTTTTGAATCATGGACAATGTGTTTAAAAAAGTTTCAGTTGTTAAATAACATTTCAAAGTGTTTAAATTCATTTTTTGAATGTTTTTATGTCAGGCAGTATAACCAAATGGTTGTATGTATATACTGTAGTTGTACCACCTGACATGGAAAGTGTCCCAACCTACCCACACTTGACATTAGCAGTTTTTACCAGTATTTGAGAGAGATCTAGAGAGATCGTTTACTGTTATTACTTTAATTCATAATAAACGAGCCATGTTTGCAGTTGTGCCACCCTGACGTTTGAGAAAATTGCTGGACAAAAGTTTTTCAATGATCTCAACAGCTTTAAAATTACTGATATTTATAAAATTTGTTTATATGAAAGGTTTCACACCTGAAATGATGCCATAATATTTAGTTTTTAATAGTTTTCTTAGTCATTTGTTCGGACAGTTGCACCACCTGACATTTTGGGGGTTTAAGGCAACAAAACATAAAATAATATGTATTATTTAAATTTACTAAAATTAATTCAAACTAAATAGGTTTTATAGAATAAAGTGATATATGTCATGAATTTATCAAATTATTTTAAAAAGAAATAATGCATTTCATGTCATTTGACCCATTTGCAATTTAAATAATATATCATGACTTTTTTTGCAGTAGACTGTTATTTTAATGCAGCGGTCTCAAACTCAGTTCCTGGAGGGTCACAGCCCTGCAGAGTTTAGCTTTAACCAGCTCCAACTCACACCTGCTTGGAAGTTTCTAGTAATCCTGAAGACTTTAATTAGCTGGATCAGGTGTGTTTGATTAGGGTTGGAACAAAACTGTGGAACTGAGGAACTGCGTTTGAGACCACTGTTTTAATGACTTTAATAACTAGAAATATTTAAATGAAGTTAAATTCATATTTAAATTAAGTTATATTAAAATAATCTTAATTAAAATGCTTAAAAACATACAATCATGATGTAAAGTGAAATTATTATTATTATTATTATTATTTATAAATTATAAAGTATTTTATTTTATTATGTGTAACAGAATATATTAAATAATATAAAATAATATATCATGACATCTTTTATTGCAGTAGACTATAACATTTTGATGACTTAAATGATTGGAAAATATTGGAAAACACAAATGAAATTTCTTAGTTATTTATTATGTTATCTTTTATTGCAGTATACATTTTTATTTTAATGAATGGAAAATATTAAAATTAAGTTAATTAATACTAAACGAAGATGTATCTTTTTATGAATTTATTATTATGATTAATAAAGTTTTTTATTTTATATATGGGGAACTGAACATAATATTAAGTTAAAATGCTAAAATAGTAAAAACACTATCAGTATGTATCTTTATATTTTACTGTTGTTATTAATAATAAAAAAGTATTTTATTTTATTTTTTTATTTATTGTTTTCAATGCTAAATTCTGCTATATATCCTAATCATTTGTTAACCTGTATTCATTACTTCAGTGAGCTCATTGTTACATAAATTGTAATTTAGAAACATACATTTTCTGTGTCCGATACAAACACATTTATTTTATTACATTTTTTATTAATTTTTTTTTAAAATTTTTTATTGGAAACTGAACATAACTCTAGCAGATGCACTGGAGTCTTTCGGTTCAAACACCTTCCTGTTGACTTTTCTCCTCAGGTATCTTCAGAGCAATCGGCTGGTCACTCTTCCTCACGGGATCTTCGGCTGTGGGCCGTTAGCTGTGCTGTAAGTGTGCGTGTGGGTGGCAGGATGCTCTAGTTCCCAGACGGTTTTTTTGAGCTCATATGGTGAGAATGTGTAGGCGGATCTTTCTGGAGTCTCTCCCGAACCGCAGAGTCAAACGCTGAGGAACTGAACGTGAATCAACCAGACGCTCTCGATTCTTCCAGCTCAAACAAAAACAAAATAAGCAGAAAAGTGAATCAGTTACGTTTATCTTTGTTGTGTGAACAGTAACAGACGTGCACCTCCACTTCAGCATTTCCAACACACACATTGCGAGTTCAATCACATGCACATTGCGACCAATTAAACGCCATTGCTTCAGGCTTTGACTGCACCATTTCCTGTTTCATTTCTGTACACACACACACACACACACACACTCTGTCTGGTTCACCAAAATCACTCCAGAACTTTTCCATATGCTGCTCCAACAGCTGAACAAGGGAACGATTATACCGAGAGGAAAAGAAAGAAGTGACTTAGAAAGAAGGGAAAAAAGGCTGAGCAATAATATACGTTTCTCTTTTGTCTTTCATGTCTTGCAGAGATTTGAGCAACAACCAGATCACCACCATCGAGGAACGAACATGTGATAATTTATTTAATTTAACTACAATGTGAGTACAAACACGCATGTACAGAGTCGCACACACATCACGTATAACCTTCAGACTTTGTGTTGTCAAACATTCAAAACTAAACCTGAAAAGAAGCTGAATGACCTTGGATGTAAACTAGATCTTTATACTGCGGTAAACTGAGTGGTGAGATCTGAGGATTTCAGCAGAACATCCTTGTGTAAGATCCAGTAACAGACACACCCAGAGGCTTTAGTCCCGCATCCCACTATATACTGACATATCACTGTGTGTGAGAGTGTGTGTGAAAGATACATTCCTGCCCAATTGCGTTTATCATTAGTCCATTGCACAAAAAACAGCCGTAAATGAAGCCTCTCATTATTAAGATTTCTTGGCATTATTTGTCAGCATTATTTTCCCCTCCAGATTCTCATCACTGTAAAGCAGTAAGAGCTTATGTGTCTGGACATAATCATAATGCTTTTTAAATAAAATTAGCATGCTTTAAATGCAATATAAATATTATAGCATCATGTATACTAATGCTAACAAGTTACATAATTTTATTTTATTGTATATTTAATTTATGAGGAATTAAATAAATTAAATAATATTAATTAATATATCATGGCTTTTTTTGTTGCAGACATTATTTTTTATTTTATCTTATTGTATTACATTTTGAGTAAATTAAATAATATTAAATAATATAGCATGACTTTATTTCAGTAGACATTTTATTATTTTATTTTATTTATGAGGAACTAAATAAATTAAATATTTCATATATAATGACATTCTTTATTGTAGCAGACATTCTTATTTTTTCAATTTTATTTGAGTAAATTAATAAATTAAATAATATATCATGACATTATTTTTTATTTTATCTTATTGTATTACATTTTATTTGAGTAAATTAAATAATATTAAATAATATAGCATGACTTTATTTCAGTAGACATTTTATTATTTTATTTCATTTATGAGGAACTGAATAAATTAAATAATATTTCATATATAATGACATTCTTTATTGTAGCAGACATTCTTATTTTTTCAATTTTATTTGAGTAAATTAATAAATTAAATAATATATCATGACATTATTTTTTACTGCAATAGACATTTTATTTATTTTATTTTTTAATTTTATTTGAGTAAATGAATAAAATAATATTAAACAATATATAATGACACAATTTTTTTCACTGCAATACACATTTTTTTATAAAATATAAATAAACTAGTTTAGTTTATATGACCAGATTCACTTGAATCTTTCAGTACAAAAAACAAAATAAATAGAAAATAGGGCTGCACGATATTGGAAAAAACTGACATTGCGATATTTTGTTTTTCTGCAATATATATTGCGATATAAAAACAATTTCACCATTATTTGAATAGCTCTATTTGAAAAGAATGAATCATTCTAGAATAACTGTGATTTTATAGGGGAGTGAATGTGCATAGAAAATAATAAACAAATTACAAGCATAGATAAATACAATAGAAGAAAGATACAATTGAAATAAACAGTGCTTTATGTTTTTCAGGTAAATTTAATACAATTTATCTTTGTTAAAGCTACAAAAGTAATTTTCTCCTTTGTTGTTTGATCACCATTGGCGACACAAACAGCTGCGGATACATTAGGCTGCTGTCCCTTTAAGACGAATGCACAGACCTAATATAAATGACACGCATCCGTTTTTTTTCTCATTGGTTACAACACATAACCGACTGTGTTTACGAGGATACTTGCTGAGGCGGGCATTTTGACTTCATTTTGTGTGCACGTGTCCGTTTAAGCTGGAGAAAGAGAAAGAAACCTGAATTTGGCGTCTGCGCAGCTCTGTGTGCGCACAGAAAACAGAGCGTGAGTCCTCTTACGCTTGATGCCTGACTCGACTTAAAAACACATGCAAATGATAAACTTTCACTATATGATGGTTAAACTTTGCAATTAATCTGCGAATCACATGCGTTCTGAACCGGGTGCAGCTTGACCGTATGGATCACGGATCAACTACATTGCCGATACTTGACATCACACATCCTGCGATGTGACTCTCGCGATACTAAAAGGATATATCGTGCAGCGCTAATAGAAAAGCTAACTGGGTAAATACAGTCTACTCTGATAGAAGATGACATGATATATTATTTAAATATATAAATATTTGTGTTCAAACATAATGTTGATTACTGTATTACAGTAATGAGAATCTGGAGATAAATGTGCTTAATTGCCATGAAAATAATGTCAGGAAATCTTAATGGTTGTAAAAAGTCTACTTTATTTCTTTTAATTTTGTTGCAGTAACTTTTTAGCAAATAAGCATTATAATCTTGTTTTAAAGTTAAAAGAAACATTAAGATTCTTTTCCTTTGTGATTTAATAAAAATTCACATATCCAACAGTTAAATCGATTCTGATTATCCAGATTCTGTTGCCGTTTTTATTCGCTAAAGCTTCATTTTATTCCCTCTGACTTTCCAAGTACAGCTTTCATACCCTGATTAAAATTCCCCATTGAACTTCTTTCAGTTCCACAATAATTATAGATTAGAGTGCTGTGCTGTTTCCTGGACTGATAAAACAGCGAGTCTGCGGTGACAGATTGCTCCGCCGCTACTGTGCGATCATTTGTGTACATATCAAATAAGACTTAAGCTTCACCTCGGGGTCAGTCCACGTCCTCATGCGTGGAATAATGCTTGTTAAATTAGTATCCTTATCACACATTCACAGTTTGAATAAGGACTGTATAATGTTTTCAACCTATGCCAGTTTATGAAATATTCCCTCTCTCGTTTCCCAGAGATCTGAGCTCTAACCCGTTCGTCTGCGACTGTAAGCTGGTGCGGTTGGTTAGCTGGTTGCAGGAACAGGGCGTTCGAGTGAAGCGGCCCAACTCTATGCTCTGTGACCGTCCACCGGAAGTGAAAAACCAGCCGCTGCTCAACGTCAGTGTGCACACCTGCGGTGAGTGATGCACACATGCACCTGGATTTAAGCATGAAGAATATACAGTATGGCAACACTTTATTTTGATAGTCTACTAACTATACACTCACTGGCCACTTTATTAGGTACACCGTGCTAGTACCAGGACCCACTTTTGCCTTCAGAACTGCCTTAAAGGGTTAGTTCACCCAAAAATGAAAATTGTCATTAATTCCTCACCCTCATGTCGTTCCAAACCCGTAAGACCTTCGTTCATCTTCAGAACACAAATGAAGATATTTTTGATGAAGTCCGAGAGCTCTCTGACCCTCCATAGACAGCAATTTAATTAACACTTTCAAGGCCCAGAAAGGTAGTAAAAACATCGTTAAAACAGTCCATGTGACTCCAGTGGTTCAACTTTAATGTTATGAAGCGACGAGAATACTTTTTGTGCGCAAAAAACAAACAAAAATAATGACTTCATTCAACAATTTCTTCTAGCCTCTGTCAGTCTCCTACGCTGTTTACATTGGCCAGCTCCTACGTCAGCATGACACGCATGCTTCGTGGTGCTCACATGAACAGCTTCGGCCAATGATAAGCCGGCGTTCTGGCGTAGCTCTGACGTAACTCGGAAGCGCTGCACTGTATTTACTACGTCAACAGCATAAGAGACTGACACAGACGTGAAGAAATTGTTGAATAAAGTCGTTATTTTTGTTTGTTTTTTGCGCACAAAAAGTATTCTCGTCGCTTCATAACATTAAAGTTGAACCACTGGAGTCACATGGACTATTTGAACCATGTCTTTCCTACCTTTCTGGACCTTGAAAGTGTTCATTAAATTGCTGTCTATGGAGGAATCAGAGAGCTCTCGGATTTCATCAGAAATATCTTCATTTGTTTTCCAAAGATGAACGAAGGTCTTACGGGTTTGGAACGACATGAGGGTGAGGAATTAATGACAGAATTATTATTTTTGGGTGAACTATCCCTTTAATTCTTCATGGCATAGATATAACAAGGTGCTGGAAACATTCCTCAGAGATTTTGGTCCATATTGTCATAATAGCATCACGCATTTGCTGCAGATTTGTTGGCCGCAAATCCGCAATGCGAATCTCCCGTTCATCCACATCCCAAAGGTGCTCCATTGGATTGAGATCTAGTGACAGTGGGGTCAGTTTCAGTTTAGTGAACTCACTGTCATGTTCAAGAAACCAGTTTGAGATGATTTGAGCTTTGTGACATGGTGTGTTATCCTGCTGTAAGTAGCCATCAGAAGATCATAAAGGGATGGACATGGGCAGCAACAATACTCAGGTGTTTAAATGGTGCTCCGTTAGTACAAGGATGCCCAAAGTGTGCAAAGAAAATATCCCACATCATTACACCACCAGCAGCCTGAACCATTGATACAAGGCAGGATGGATCCATGCTTTCATGTTGTTTACACCAAATTCTGACCCTACCATCTGAATGTTGCAGCAGAAATCGAGACTCGTCAGACCAGCCAACGTTTTTCCAATCCTCTATTGTCCAGTTTTGGTGAGCCCGTGTGAATTGTAGCCTCAGCTGAGAGGAGTGGCACCGCTGCTGTAGCTCGTCTGCTTCAAGGTTCGACGTGTTGTGCGTTCAGAGATGCTCTTCTGCAGACTGAGTGGTTATTTGAGTTACTGGTGCCTTTCTATCAGCTCGAACCTTTCTCCTCTGACCTCTGGCTTCAACAAGGCATTATCTCCCACAGAACTGCCGCTCACTGGATATTTCCTCTTTTTCAGATCATTCTCTGTAAACCCTAGAGATGGTTGTGAGTGAAAATCCCAGTAGATCAGCAGTTTCCGAAATACTCAGACCAGCCCATCTGGCACCAACAACCATGCCATGTTCAAAGTCCCTTGAATCTCCTTTCTTCTCCATTCTGATGCTCAGTTTGAACTTCAGCAGATCGTCATGACCATGTCTACATGCCTAATTGCTGCCATGTGATTGGCCGATTAGATTTTTGCGTTAACGAGCAGTTGAACAGGTCTACCTAATAAAGTGGCCGGTGAGTGTATCTGTACTGTTCCCAGAATGCAAATTTCATGGAGGAAAATGGCAACACTGTACAATAAGGATGAACAATAAGTAATGGTTTTTAAAGCTTTTATTCATCTTTGTTAATGTTACTTAATGGAATTAAAATGTATCAATTGTTAAACGTTTGTTCATGTTAGTTCACAGTGAATTAATTAATGTTAACAGATACAACTTGATTTTAAAAGTGTATTAGTAAATGCTGAAATTAACATTCAGATTGAACAAATTAAACCTTATTGTAAAGCCTTATTGCAATCTCAGATGTAACAAATCTACAAATATAATCAGGGCTCCAGACTGATTACATTTGCATTTTCCAACCTTTTTTCACATCTTTCGATCTAATGGACAAAATAAGCTTGCGCAATAATGAACACATCCAGAGATGATGGAAAAACACGGAGAGCAGCTGCTTTCGTTTCAGCCGCAAGTCAGCCGAACGCTGTGAGTGTGTGTTAGAAATCAGGAATGGTGAGAGAACATTGCGTTTGGTACGTTTTTCGTCTTCAAACCAAACTTGGGTCTTCAGCCAACAAAGTTTAAATCCCGTCTGGCTAGCGTGCTTCCCATAATGTTTACACATTAGGTCAGTAGAAAGAGAGTAGGCTGTGGCTTTTGTGGCTGTTCAAATGGATTTGACCACATGAGCGTCTACACTACGAAAGCAATCCGTTCGAATGAGGGCCACTGTTATTACACACCGCTGGGAGAACCAGTGAGAAAGCGTTTGAATTCGCTGCAGAATTACTAACATGGCAGCAAGATCTAGTGGGAAGCAGTCAAATTTGGCACATAATTCTGTTATAAACCATAGATATCAGCTCAAACAGTGCTGACGTGGAAACCAGGAAAAACATTGTGCCATTAACACAAGTCATAGAAGGCTTTTCAGTCCACAAATCATCAACATTCACCATGGAATTAATGTAGCAACGCCAACTGTAACCATGTTATTGTGACAGAAATAGTCTAATGTTTTTACATTATTCATCTCAGGGTTCGTACAACCTTTTGAGAGTGAAATTCAAGCACTTTTCAAGGGCTTTCAAGTGCTTCACAGTTTTCCCAGCACTTCAATCTCTAAATATTATCCAATTCTAATGACAGTTAGTAAAAACTAAAAGTTTAAAGATGTAGGAAAACTAACACTTTGTGGCAAACAAGTACTTTTAATAAAAAAAAAGAAATAAATGATATTACCACTATAACCAGTAGATGGCGGCAGAGGAGCACTTATTGACTTATTATCTATTTCCACTTTATATGGAAAAGTAGGAAGTCACAAAGTCTCCTGAAAAACAAAAACATTGTGACTGAATTACACAGAAAAACAAGTAAAGAGCTCTCCTTTTATAATCACTGAAGTTCAGTATGATACTATAGAAGAGCAATGGTACATTTATTAAGAGTAGAATATTAATAAGGTTTTGCTCGTTACTGTTGTTAATAAAAGTTAATTTTATCTGCATATCAATTTAAGATCAGTGCTGTACTGTTAAATTTCCAAAAACCGCTTCTTCTTTCAAATGTTAGTCTGGAGCCCCGTATAATGCATTTTATCTTTGGTTGCAGTTACTTAGGAAAATAAATAATGCATTACAACATATATTTATTCATTTAGCAGATTATCCAAAGCGACTTCACATAACAAGAGCCAACAATATTCATAATAGACAGCTAGATTAGGAAGCAAGCTAGAGAAGAGGAGAAATGCAGAGAAATTACATAAATACATAAAGACTTCAAATAAAGTAATACCATAGTTTGTTTATTGAGAGCTTGAATTGGTCATTCCCATCTCTCTCTCTCTCTCTATTAGGCCTGACATACGCGGGCTGTCTGCAGGACGAGGAACATGCGGCGGGCGTGGAGCTGGTCATCTTCTCCTCCTCCACACCCGGTCCGTTCTCGCGGGAAGAGTGTAACTCCAAATGCTTCCATGAGAACCAGCGGTACGGCGGTCTGGGTCAGCAGAGAGAGTGTCTGTGCAGCACCAACTCTGAGCCCAATTACATCAGCGAGTCCCAGTGTTCGGCCGCCTGTTCGAACCCGCAGGTCATGAAGAAGTGTCGCTGGACTGTGGCGCAGGATGTGTTTCAGGTCAGTGTCAAGAGATTCAGAACGGCTCTTCCTCTTGAGCTGATTCGAGCAGAGGTCTTCAACCCACTGTCCTGCAGAGTTCAGCTCCAACTCTAATCAAACACACCTGAAGCAGCTAATCAAGATTGAGAGGGTCTGTTTCTCTTACCACTGGAGAAAGCGTAACGGCTAGCTTGGATCACGTGCGGCACCTCAGCCTATCGTGTAATAGGAGTGACGTCAGTGCCCGCCAAGTTTTATTTAAAACCCGTTCCAGTTTTATTCAAGGATTGTTCTCTGATAGTATGTTAACATTTTTTCGACATTGTAGTTCCAATACTGCCGCACTAGAATACTTTGTACTAAAAATATATACCTTACCATCGCTAGTGCTAGGTTTGGAAATTGAGAACTGGTTCTTATTCAGAACTGGATACATTTAAAAAAAATAAATAAATAAATAATATATATATATATATATATATATATATATATATATATATAACAATACAAAGATATTTGTTAATTTTAAAGAAGATCTTCAAAAAGACAATAAATCACTCAAAAATGTGGGGTTAGTAAGATTCTTTTTTTTTTTTTTAAAGAAATATTTTTATTCAGCAAGTATGCATTAAATTGTATGCATAATACATTTTATATTGTTTATATTGTTAAAAAAAGATTTCCATTTCAAATAAATGCTGTTCTTTTGAACTTTCTATTCATCAAAGAATCCTGAAAAAATGAATTACTGTTTCCACAAAAATATGAAGCAGCACAACTGTTTTCAACATTAATAATAATCAGAAATGTTTCTTGAGCATTAAATCATCATATTAGAATGATTTCTGAAGGATCATGTGACACTGAAGACTGGAGTAATGATGCTGAAAATTCATCTTTGATCACAGGAATAAATTACAGTTTACAATATATTCACATAGTAAACAGCTATTTTAAATTGTAATAATATTTTTACAATATTACTGATTTTACTTTTTTTTCAGACTCTTTCAAAAATTTTAATAATCTTTTAACGCCAATGTAAGTGTCATAATAATTTGAATACACTCTCTGCCCACAGGTGAATTTCTCCGCCTCTCTTCCATCCCGCCGCGTGTCCGTCCATTCCGAGGCCGTCCTGTCTGTTGCCTCCTCTGTCTTCCCTGCTTCTTTCTCATGGGATTTCGGTGACTTTTCGCCCCGGGTCAACAGCTCTACGCCCAACACCGCGGCGAGACATAAGTACGGACTCCCAGGACGCTACCAGGCTCAAGTGAGTCTCTCAGCGGGTCACCAGGAGATCGTCGCTCAGGGGATCGTGAGTGTGGAGCTGCCGCCTCGACTCGAGCTCCACTGCCCTGCACTCATCGTGGCCAATCAGAGCCTGGAGGCGGAGCTTTCTCTGGTCAACTGGGGTGGAGTGGGCGTGACCGTGGACTGGAGGATCCAGAAAGATGGGAGAGAGATAGCAAGAGGTACGAGAAACAAAAGCTCTGATCTAATACCTAATATGCTGCTTTACCTGCTGGGCGTTTACTCTTGAGTGCACATGTATTATCTGTGTGCTTTTCTAATATCAGCATATTAGAATGATTTCTGAAGGATCATGTGACACTGAAGACTGGAGTAATGATACATTATTCACAGGAATAAATTACATTTTACAATATATTCAAATAGAAAAGAGCTGTTTTGAATTGTAATGATATTTCGCAATATTGTTTTTTTTACTGTAGCTTTGATTTAAATAAATGCAGCGTTGGTGAACAGAATATTATATTGTATTATATTAATTATATTATATTATTATTAATATATTATATTAATTATATTATAATTATAGAGCATTAGAAATTGATTATAGTAAAAAAAAAAAATAAATAAATCAATGGCCTGATTTGAGCTAAAGAAGCACAATTTATGATACCAATCAGATTTAAAGGGCACCTATTATGCCCCTTTTTACAAGATGTAATATAAGTCTCAGATGTCCCCAGAGTGTGTCTGTGAAGTTTCACATCAAAATTCCAAACAGATCATTTAATATACCATTTTGAAAATGCCAGTTTTTGGGTTTGAGAAAAATGAGCTGTTTTGTGTGTGTCTCCTTTAAATGCAAATGAGCTGCTGCTCCCTTCACAGCTCGTGAACACGCGAAAACTGAAACATGATACATCTGTTTGGCTTTGATTATCATCTCTATCGGACACGCTCACGTGACATTGCAGTTCTTGATCATCATGAAATATTATCATCTGCATGCGTTTTAAAGCCATATCACTCTCAACCTTACAGTCTACGCTCTCAACTTCAGCACACACACACCCGACGCATGCGCACAGAGAGCCGGATGTCGGTGCGTCTGTGAGTAGGCTATTAAACTAGACTAGTTCTCTTTCATGTGTTATTGCGATTAAACTGCCAAATGCACACAAGGTTATGTCAGAAACACACAAAGTTAACATGAAAACAGTTGGTTATGTCTGTGCACGTATGCAGCAAGTACAGAAATCCCGTGTGTATATTAGATCTGTGTATTAAAGTGAAAGCAGTGTAATATACAGTACCTACTGCTATATCTGCTGTTAATATGAATCAAACAACAAAAGATAAACAGAAAATCACTCACTGCTCTTGACTGAATGAACTTGAGTAGCTTTTAAATGCTAAATTCATTGCTGTTAAATGCTCTGGTGAGGAGATAAACATGGCGGACTGTGTACAGCTCTCTGAGGGCGGGGTCTATGCTAATACAGCAGTGTCCATCAACACTCGTGGGCGGGGCCTGTGAAATGTGACGCCACTTTGCCAGGAATCTGTAAACGGCTTGTGCTGAGACACTGCTTATGATTTATGGGGATTAAAAAAAAAGGAGTGGGTGGTTGTGTACACACTGCCAACACACATTTATGTTCAAACACCATGTAAAAGTGAATTTTGCATAATAGGTGCCCTTTAATATTGAGTAAAATAGTCAATTTTTAATTAGATTAAACAATTTTAATCAGTGTTTTATTAGTATTAAATTCAGTGTAATTCATAAAAAAAAATTCTCTGCAATTGTGGATGTTTTTTCTTTGCTATACGCATCCCTATGCATTTTAGGATTGTTCTCACGAAGGATGAATGTCATAATAAAGTGTTTTATCTGTAGCATAATGTTTTGAAACAGGCTTTGTGTCAGGAATGTGCCTTGTCTAGAGCTCGCTCTTTTTGCAGCACTACTGTACTTAAACACATAAAAAACTGGCACAATCTTGATGACACACTCACATCAGGACAGCTCAGATATAATGTGCTTTGAAATGACCATGTCCTCTCTCTCTCTTAAAATATCCTGCTTTTCATCATATATCAAACCATAAACATCCCCCTCTTACACAAAGCGTGTAAGCGATGACATGTGAAGATGGCCTCGTTTGTTTATCAGGCCTGCAGAGATCTGTCCATCATTGTTTGCTTTGAGAGAGCAGATAAGAGCGCACAGCGCCGATCCCAAGAGGCAGGAGGAGAAGAAAGCGAGTTACAGAAGCAGAGAAAGTCTTGACTGATGTGTCTGTATGCTTTAGAGCTGCTGCGTCACGCCTCTGTTCTGATGCTGACCGACATGCCTGACGCCACTCACCCGTACACAGGCATACAATACACAGGCTTCTCAGCTTTTAAAAGGGAGGGAAAATGTTTCCCATATTGTTTGTTGTTGACGTCCAATTAGGTTCATCTGTCAGTTAGTAGAAGGGAGGTTGTGTGATATCCTCCTAACATAAGATTAAAGAAAATATGGCCCAGATGACTTTTAATATGGGTTAATGACCCATAAAATGAATAATTCTTAAAAGTTAATAATAAATAAACTGTGTTTTGTTCAGAGAATTATTGGCTTTGTTGTTTTGCACTGAAATCGCATTATGCTGATATGCACTTTATGGTTGTATTTTTATAATTTTTTTACAGCATTTTTAGCATAACTATTAATTAATTAATATTTGCTGTTTTTTATGCATTCATAAAATTGTGAATTTTCCTAACATGCCTGTTAATATATATATATACAGTGGGGAGAACAAGTATTTGATACACTGCCGATTTTGCAGGTTTTCCTACTTACAAAGCATGTAGAGGTCTGTAATTTTTATCATAGGTACTCTTCAACTGTGAGAGACGGAATCTAAAACAAAAATCCAGAAAATCACATTGTATGATTTTTAAATAATTAATTTGCATTTTATTGCATGACATAAGTATCTGATCACCTACCAACCAGTAAGAATTCCGGCTCTCACAGACCTGTTAGTTTTTCTTTAAGAAGCCCTCCTGTTCTCCACTCATTACCTGTATTAACTGCACCTGTTTGAACTCGTTACCTGTATAAAAGACACCTGTCCACACACTCAATCAAACAGACTCCAACCTCTCCACAATGGCCAAGACCAGAGAGCTGTGTGAGGACATCAGGGATAAAATTGTAGACCTGCACAAGGCTGGGATGGGCTACAGGACAATAGGCAAGCAGCTTGGTGAGAAGGCAACAACTGTTGGCGCAATTATTAGAAAATGGAAGTTCAAGATGACGGTCAATCTCCCTCGGTCTGGGGCACCATGCAAGATCTCACCTCGTGGGGCATCAGTGATCATGAGGAAGGTGAGGGATCAGCCCAGAACTACATGGCAGGACCTGGTCAATGACCTGAAGACAGCTGGGACCACAGTCTCAAAGAAAACCATTAGTAACACACTACGCCGTCATGGATTAAAATCCTGCAGCGCACGGAAGGTCCCCCTGCTCAAGCCAGCGCATGTCCAGGCCCGTCTGAAGTTTGCCAATGACCATCTGGATGATCCAGAGGAGGAATGGGAGAAGGTCATGTGGTCTGATTAGACAAAAATAGAGCTTTTGGTCTAAACTCCACTCGCTGTGTTTGGAGGAAGAAGAAGGATGAGTACAACCCCAAGAACACCATCCCAACCGTGAAGCATGGAGGTGGAAACATCATTCTTTGGGGATGCTTTTCTGCAAAGGGGACAGGACGACTGCACCGTATTGAGGGGAGGATGGATGGGGCCATGTATTGCGAGATCTTGGCCAACAACCTCCTTTCCTCAGTAAGAGCATTGAAGATGGGTCGTGGCTGGGTCTTCCAGCATGACAACGACCCGAAACACACAGCCAGGGCAACTAAGGAGTGGCTCCATAAGAAGCATCTCAAGGTCCTGGAGTGGCCTAGCCAGTCTCCAGACCTGAACCCAATAGAAAATCTTTGGAGGGAGCTGAAAGTCCGTATTGCCCAGCGACAGCCCCGAAACCTGAAGGATCTGGAGAAGGTCTATATGGAGGAGTGGGCCAAAATCCCTGCTGCAGTGTGTGCAAACCTGGTCAAGAACTACAGGAAACGTATGATCTCTGTAATTGCAAACAAAGGTTTCTGTACCAAATACTAAGTTCTGCTTTTCTGATGTATCAAATACTTATGTCATGCAATAAAATGCAAATTAATTACTTAAAAATCATACAATGTGATTTTCTGGATTTTTGTTTTAGATTCCGTCACTCACAGTTGAAGAGTACCTATGGTAAAAATTACAGACTTCTACATGCTTTGTAAGTGGGCAAACCTGCAAAATCGGCAGTGTATCAAATACTTGTTCTCCCCACTGTATATATACACTCACCTAAAGGATTATTAGGAACACCTGTTCAATTTCTCATTAATGCAATTATCTAATCAACCAATCACATGGCAGTTGCTTCAGTGCATTTAGGGGTGTGGTCCTGGTCAAGACAATCTCTTGAACTTCAAACTGAATGTCAGAATGGGAAAGAAAGGTGATTTAAGCAATTTTGAGCGTGGCATGGTTGTTGGTGCCAGACGGGCCGGTCTGAGTATTTCACAATCTGCTCAGTTACTGGGATTTTCACGCACAACCATTTCTAGAGTTTACAAAGAATGGTGTGAAAAGGGAAAAACATCCAGTATGCGGCAGTCCTGTGGGCGAAAATGCCTTGTTGATGCTAGAGGTCAGAGGAGAATGGGCCGACTGATTCAAGCTGATAGAAGAGCAACTTTGACTGAAATAACCACTCGTTACAACCGAGGTATGCAGCAAAGCATTTGTGAAGCCACAACACGCACAACCTTGAGGCGGATGGGCTACAACAGCAGAAGACCCCACCGGGTACCACTCATCTCCAATACAAATAGGAAAAAGAGGCTACAATTTGCACAAGCTCACCAAAATTGGACAGTTGAAGACTGGAAAAATGTTGCCTGGTCTGATAAGTCTCGATTTCTGTTGAGACATTCAGATGGTAGAGTCAGAATTTGGCGTAAACAGAATGAGAACATGGATCCATCATGCCTTGTTACCACTGTGCAGGCTGGTGGTGGTGGTGTAATGGTGTGGGGGATGTTTTCTTGGCACACTTTAGGCCCCTTAGTGCCAATTGGGCATCGTTTAAATGCCACGGCCTACCTGAGCATTGTTTCTGACCATGTCCATCCCTTTATGACCACCATGTACCCATCCTCTGATGGCTACTTCCAGCAGGATAATGCACCATGTCACAAAGCTCCAATCATTTCAAATTGGTTTCTTGAACATGACAATGAGTTCACTGTACTAAAATGGCCCCCACAGTCACCAGATCTCAACCCAATAGAGCATCTTTGGGATGTGGTGGAACGGGAGCTTCGTGCCCTGCATGTGCATCCCACAAATCTCCATCAACTGCAAGATGCTATCCTATCAATATGGGCCAACATTTCTAAAGAATGCTTTCAGCACCTTGTTGAATCAATGCCACGTAGAATTAAGGCAGTTCTGAAGGCGAAAGGGGGTCAAACACAGTATTAGTATGGTGTTCCTAATAATCCTTTAGGTGAGTGTGTGTATATATATATATATATTAACAGACATGTTAGGAAAATTCACAATTTTATATATATACTTTTTTTTTTTTTACGTATTTTCAGGCCTATGCTCTGTGCATTTATGTATTAATATATATTTATTGTATATTTGTATTTTTTACATATTTTAGCTGATTTTCTACGTTAAAGTTTTCTGTTTTTATCTGTTTATATAAACTTTATTATATTATATTATATTATATTATATTAAGAGACTTGTTTCCAAATCATTAAAAATTCTCTTAAACTTTTATATTATATTATATTATATTATATTATATTATATTATATTATGTTATATTGTATTATTAAGAGACATGTTTCCACAACATTAAACATTCTCGTAAACTTTTATATTATATTAATTATATTTATTTATTTATTTTTAATTTTGTTTTATTTATTTATTTGTTTGTTTTATTATAATTTTTTTTTTATTATATGTTATGTTGTGTTATGTTATCTTGTCTTGTCTTGTGTTGCTGGTTATAAATAATATTAATAAAGTCAAACTTTCTGTCCCTTTAGCGGAGCCGCTGTGTTTGCCAGATGCAGTCCATCACGCTGACTCATCCCGCTGTTTCCTCTTGGTGTCGGATGAAGTCAGCTGGTCAGACGCACATCGGAATTGTTCGGCCCGTGGGGGGGAGCTCGCCGTGGTGCATTCCCAAACCGTCCGGGACCTTCTGGCCCCTCGAATCACACAGTGAGTCTCACACTCTACAACTGCTACAAATCTCCTTTTCCCAAACCTCATTCTAAATTCCAAAGCCCTTTTTGGAACTGAAGATTCCGTAACTCCTCGTTTATCTTTGTCTTAATGGCTTTCATGTGATTTTAATCAGTACACCGATAGTCCCACCCTGAATTCACACCATTGGATGAGCCAGTATTGCGATGTCCCGTCCAGTCAGGCCAGTCAAACTGTTGTAAATTCCATCTGCAGCAGAAATGACACGTTTCACCTTTTAAATCACTGACCGTTACATCAGAGCCAGCTCGAAATGGCATAAAGATGCTGAGTTAAATGACTTCCGCTGCTAATGCAATGTTTCCATTGAGCGCTGTGCTGCTTTTTGACCCTGACTTTTTCCTCTGAAACAGCAGCAAGGCACCATGGGAAATGCCTTTTAAAATGCATTTTAAAGTCACTGAGTGCTGCCCAGCTCACGCCCTACAGAGAAAGGGCTGGAAATGTGTGAGATCCTCACAGGAACAGGCCCGAACATTCAGAACCAGAAAACGTGTCTTATAATGTGACAAAGTGTCTCATCAGAACATTGGACATGTGAGACGATCACACACACACACACACTGCAAAAAATGACTTTCTATCTCTGTATTTGGTAACACTTTATTTTAGTGTCCTTGTTACATATGTTACACTGAAAAGCACTAAACTTGAATTAAAGTGCTTAATTCCCCAGTTAAAATGATTACATTAAAAATTGCAAATATTTTTTGCATTACAAGTTTTCTGCAATGCTGTGTAAATGAGGCATTATCTAATTAAATATGCGCTAATTTGCAAAAAACAAAACAAAAAAACAAAACAGAAATCTGAACACTGGATAAAGCAAGGTTCAAAATTCTTGGTTCATTCTGTTGACATATTTTGCAGAGGAGATTTTGGATTTTTCTTTTTATGACTTAAGTACTGTCAACAGCCAGAAAAGAAAAAAACAATTTTAGAAATAAAATTTTACATGAGCAAACCCCTCTGTAAAAACCTTCAGTTTGGCGTATGTAAGTGCTGCTGAAGTGCAGGACAAAAACTCATTTTGAGAACAAAAATGGCTGGGAAATATGGCAAAAATAAAATAATTTTTTTTTTCCCAGAATGTTTGACTGATTCCATTTTTTTTTATTGAGTGTGTCACACGAGATCAGGTGCGGCGTCTAGCATAAGGATAGAACAAATTAAATTTAAAGTTAATTTAATTTTTTTAATTTAATTTTAAAAGGATGATTTAAAATGATACATATTTTATTATTTGGATCGTTCACTCATTTTTTTTTTTTTTAATTGTTATTTATTTAAGTTAAAAAAATTAATTATTTAATTAAATTTCTTTAATTTGATGATTTGGACCATTATTTATTTATTTATTTATTTATTTTAAAAGATTATTTAGAATGATCTTTATTTATTTGTTTGTTTTTTAAGTAAAAAAGTATATATATATATTTGTTTGATTTGAATCATTCACACATTCATTTAAATATTTATTTAATTTTAACCTTTTTTATTTTATTTAATTTTTCAATTTTGACGATTTGGATCTTTATTTATTTATTTTAAAAGACGATTTAGAATGATCTTAAATATTAAATATATATATAAAAAAAAACATTTATTTGATGATTTGGATCATTCATTCACTCATTCATTTAATTATTTATTTAAGTTTTTGTTTCGTGGCAAAGCATTCAATTCAGATGAATTGAAAAAAATCCGAAAAATCGCCCAGCCTTAATTTGCCTTGTCTTGGATGTTTAGTTATTTGTACTGGAAAACAAGACAAAAATACTAAGTGATTTTGCATTTTTTGCAGTGCAAGGCCGTGGATTCGGAATGCAATGTAATCCATGTGCGTTCATGGAACAGTTCTGCCTTGTTTGTCGTTCCTATCTCTTCTCTTCTTCTGGATGTCCTCTGAGCACCTCGTCTCTGTGAACCAGGAGTGAAGAGATCTGCTGACGGCTCGTTCAGTTTCTATAATAAACCCACATGTTTGCGTTCAGAGATCGAGCTGACGTTCACCCAGTCCCAGATCTGAGAAATGAGATGCACACGGCTGAGCATGTAAACTGTAAATCCTGGTTTGTTTTCGGTGTTCATGTCCATGAGATAATCAGTATTTATTACTTTCACTTGGACAGAAATTCTGACCACCAAGTCTAAACACATATTGCGTTTCTTTGATCAAGTCATGTTTGTTTATACAGCGCTTTATACAATACAGATCGTTTCACTGCGATAAACAGGAAAATAACAGGGTTAATTTGCAAAGTTCATCAATTATGGAATGATTGTATTGTCTAAATGTCGAATGAGCCACAGATTTGCTGCAAGCCGGTTTTATATCATGCTAAGTGATTTCAAACTGACAGGCTTGTAAACGTCATATTAAAAATAGCTTATTTGGACGTGATTGGTCTAAATGGATAGTGTCATCGTTATTATTATTCATCAGCAGCACACAGACCAAATTGCACAGACGGTATTCGCAATCACAACTTGATTTGCTTCCTCCAGATTGTTTAATTGACTCCCCAAACTCAGGGAAGAATTCCCCCTCTGGTAATGATGGCCTTGCGGAGGTGTTCATGTGTGCTGATCCTGTAGAAACCATCATCCTGACATGACTGGAGAGATGATCAGTTAACCCTTACACTGCTGCTTTCTTTGCCATCACACCTTAAACTTTATAATTCTGATATTCACTCATTTATTCTGTAATATTTAATAATCTTGCGTTGATGTACACACACACACACACACTTTCAGTCAAAGTTTTGATACTTCATTTGTTTTGACTGAATTTGAATCTAAAGGCTCCTCCTTAAATACTGAAATTAGTTTTGTAGCGTTTTAGTATTTATTTATTTGAACTTTATTTTTATGCGTTTAAACAAATTATTTACAAACACACATGAACAACACATTCCTTGACAATGACAGCGCATAAGGATAGAACAAAGGGAATAGAAAGAAAACACACATAAAAACATGCCTAGATAATTGTTTTTATGTAAATTTTAAATGTTGTAGTTACATTTTATGTTTTTTTTTATGATTTGGCAGGAACTTTATTTATTTTAAAGATTATTTAGAATTATATTTATTTAAATGTTTAAAAAATAATTATATAAATGTAATATAATATATTATATACATTTAATTAATTTAATTTAAAAGGATATTTAAAATATTTATTGTATTTAAAAGGATGATTTTAAAATGATTTATTTAAGTTTAAAAAAAAATATTTTATTTAATTTTTTTAATTTGATGATTGATTGATTTATTTATTTATTTATTTATTCTGAAAGATCTTTATTTATTTGTTTGTTTTTTAAGTTAAAATGTATATTTTTTTATTTTATGATTTTGCTCATTCACTCATTCATTTAAGTTTTTTTTTTTAAATAATTATTTATTTTTATATTTTTTTTATATTTTATATTTTATATTTGATGATTTGGACCATTATTTATTTATTTATTTTAAAAGATGATTTAGAATTATCTTTATTTATTGACTTATATTTTTGTTTTTTAAATTAGAAATATATATATATATATATATGATTTGGATCATTCATTTATTCATTTAATTATTTATGTATAAAATCTTTTTATTTGATGTTTTGGGTCATTATTTATTTATTTGTTGTTTGTTTTTTAAATAATTTTTTTTAATGAATGGTTTGCACCTCATGTTGATTGATGTATGTCCAAAGTGAGCAAAGTGAGAAAATAGGATATAGGGGAGTTTTCATTTGTTTAGCTCACTACATCATTCCCATACAGCCATGCACCTTTAATATTATTATAAAATGTGTAAGGTTAAAAACATAAGTAAACTCTTGACTCTGTGTGTGTGTGTGTGTGTGTGTGTGTGTGTGTGTGTGTGTGTGTGTGTGTGTGTGTGTGTGTGACTTCTTGAGTGATAGAAAGTTTACAGGTGTGAAACACACACACACACACACACACACACACACACACACACACACACACACACACACACACACACACACACACACACACACACACACACACTGTGGTGTTACACATCTGCTGAAACACAGCTGTGGAAATACGTTTGACTCCAGGAGGGAGGAGACACTAGTTATGTGTGTTTATATGTGTTTATCTATGCAAGTGTGTGTGTGTGCGTTTGTGTGTTTCCTGTCTTCTGTTCCACACCCATCATTAATTTGAGGTCAGAGCTTCCACTGACCAGAGCGAGAAAGAGAAACAGAACTACAGACAGAACGAGTGTTAGAGGAAGTGTGTTTTCTATCTCTATAACCTGCTCCAGATGGACCACATACCCCCAAAACACACACACAGACTTATGTAAGAACACAGACCACTTTTTATTGATCCTTTTCTGGTGGAAAGAGTTGTGTTTTTTTGTCCTTCTCTTTCCCTCCTCATTTTTTTCTTTTCAGTTTGTAGTTTTCACAGATGTGAGATGTTGGCTCAAGCCCATTATAATTGTGTGTATGTGTGTGGCGTAATCAGCCTGTCAAAAGCTGTGGCGGTCCGGGCGGGACAGTCGCATTGGGACCCGTGATGACCAAACCCTCCCTCTTCATCTGTGAATGCAATTGTCACGCAGTTAAATAATTACTGTAACAGCGGCATGCCTTACTGTGCGACACTCAAACGGAACGATCCACATGGTCTTTATTAATCTTTGTAAGATTGCGCAAACATAAATTATATATAGATTAGTCTATTAAGTTCAACATCGTACTCTAAAACAGTGTTATTTTAATATTAATTATACTATTGTAGTTTTATTAATATGTTGAATTATCTTTTATTTTTATATTTTATAATAATTATATATATATATATATATATATATATATATACACACTGATCAGGTGAAGTGAATAACACTGATTATCTCACGGCATCTGTTAGTGGGTGGGATATATTAGGCAGCAGTTGATGTGTTGGAAACAGGAAAAATGGACAAGCGTAAGGATTTGAGCGAGTTTGACAAGGACCAAGTTGTGATGGCTAGACGGCTGGGTCAGAGCATCTCCAAAACTGCAGCTCTTGTGGGGTGTTCCCGGTCTGCAGTGGTCAGTATCTATCAAAAGTGGTCCAAGGAAGAAACAGTGGTGGACCGGCGACAGGGTCATGGGTGGCCAAGGCTCATTGATGCACGTGGGGAGTGAAGGCTGGCCCGTGTGGTCCGATCAAACAGACGAGCTACTGTAGCTCAAATTGCTCAAGAGGTTAATGCTGGTTCTGATTGAAAGGTGTCAGAATACGGAGTGCATCACAGTTTGTTGTGTATGGGGCTGCATAGCCGCAGACCAGTCAGGGTGCCCATGCTGACCCCTGTCCACCACCGAAAGTGCAACAGTGGGCACGTGAGCATCAGAACTGGACCACGGAGCAGTGGAAGAAGGTGGCCTGGTCTGATGAATCACGTTTTCTTTTACATCACGTGGATGGCCGGGCCGCGGCGGTAATAGGCATTCTGCTTGACTACCAACTGTATATAATTTTTTATCTAATATTTAATTTTATTTATACTATTTCAATAAAGTGTTTCTAATAGTTGTAGTTTTATTTAATGGTAATAACTCTGCTCTAAAATGCATTAAAATTTTAAAATGACTCGTTGCAAACGATATATCAAATTATCCAATACATTTTTGCAGGAATTCATAGAAAATATCATTGAGCCGTTATCATACACATGACGTTATTCTGTGATTTTTGCACCACGGCTCGTTCGGTTCTGGTTTCCGTCACTGTTTTTATCTCTTGTTTGAAGGCAAATGAAACCTCAAAATGATCAGCGTCCCGTCGGGTTCAATAACGCGTCATTAAGGCGCACATTCCCCTCGGCTGATGCTTTATTAGGGTTATTGAAGCTCTGAACGTGTTATGCATAAAACATTCAGAGTGCAATCTCCTCGCATTAACATCCTGTGTGCGTTTGTTTCCAACGGGAAGCTCGCAGGAAAGAAAAATCACAGATGACATCTCTTTAAAATCTCAGTCTCTGCTCCTGGTTGGTAATGAGATTAAATGGAGAGCAAAAGCAGTAGTTCAGCCGGGAGTGATAATTCTGTCATTATTTATTCATGTCTTTCTGAATCTGTAAAAAAAAAAAACAGAAGGAATGTTTTTTTTGTTCCCCCTTTTTAAATGAGATTTTTCTTTTAGGCCCAGAAACGACTCATATTGAATCTCATTTGTGATGATTCTGTCCGTGTTTCTGTGTGTTGCAGTGAGCGTGGCGTGTGGTTGGGTTTGAGCGATCGATATTCTCCGCGAGTCCTGCGCTGGGTGGATGGATCTGAGGTCCGGACGGGGGAGGAGGGCACGAGGGACCGGGCCACTCTGCAGCCTGGAAAAGTGTGTGTGTCACTGGACGCCAGCGGCCAGCCCAGCTCGCACTCCTGCACCGCCAAACGAGCTTTTGTTTGCCAGTTCACACGGCAAGGTAAACATCCCCATAGCAACACACACCTCTGGATCGCATTAAGTCTGCAGCTGCATCCCAGTTTATACTTACTGTATAGTATGCAACATTTGAATTGGTGCATCGCAAACTTAAAACATGGGCCTGGGTGTGCACTATTTTTAGACTTTTTTTCTCAATTGCGAGTTTATCTCTCACACACACACACACACACACACACACACACACACACACATATATATATATAATCACACTTGTGAGATAAAGTTAGAATTGCAAGACAAAGTTGAGAAGTTGCACTTTTTTTTTCCCACAATGCACACGACACTCAAACTGAATTTGGAGTCCTGATAAGCAGCTGAAGGAGATAAATGTCTGTTACTCTCTGCAATTAGTCAGAATTATGAGCATGCAACTTACATTTTCACTGAGCAAGTAAAAAATAAAGTATAAAACCTGCCATTTGCAAATCATGCTGCAATTTGATTGGTCAAGGGATTTGACCTGCTCCAATCACTGATAACTTCACTCGGTGATACAGAATGAGGCAAATGTTTCATTTGAACATTTTAGAATTTCCACTGAGAATGAAAATACATCATTTATAATATTGAAATCTTAAATTCCCAAATAACAAGGTCACTAAACAATGAAGTGCACTCTTGAGTTGAAGCGGCAGAGATATTGTGTCACGGCACACAGTTTGCACCCAGAGCTTTAATTGAGCTTAACTTGCTCATTATTGAGTGATGTTCAGCTTTTTTTCTTTTCATTATTCAAAACCAGATGTATTGAACACCTCATAGAATCATGATGCACAGAAAGATGACAACACGCACACCAACTCAAACCGCAGTCGAACTGCTCAAGCTGATTCAATCAGTAACACTACGGGTGTGTGTTTGTGTGCTCAGCTCTACCTTATTGAGAACTTATTCATTTGATAAACCAGTGCTGATAGGACAGACATGTTTAGAGTCTGAATGTACACAAGACAGTGTTTTCAGTTGAATTAAGCTAAACGTCAGTGTTTCTCTGCAGTGCGTGTTCCTGATGCCGGTGTCTATACGGTGGGCACCGCTGTGTTTAATACCCACAATCCTCTGAGGAGCCCCACAGCGTCACACACATCTGTGCCCAACACACCCGGCAAGAGCGTAGAGGTAATCTCTCACACACACACTTACACACTCACACACACCTCCATCAGAACTAGTATAGGTTTGAAAAGAGTTTTTTTCTTTTTTTTTTTTTCCTTCTATTTTTGTATTTTCACCAGGAAAGATTCTAGACATTCAATCAAACTGAAAAATCTTATATAGTTTTTCTTGTGATGCTGTGAGAAGCCTATTTGGGTATTGTTTGTTTACAATAAATAAATATTTATAAATGAATAAATAAATAATTAATACATTTATAATTATACATAATTATAAATAATATTATAATAAATTATAATTAAAAAAATTCTAGGCATTCAATCAAGTTGAAAGATTGTATGTAGTTTTTATTGTAATGTTGTAAGAAGCTTATTTGTGTATTGTTTATATCTCTTGTTGTAATAATAATATTAATAATTAACAATATTAACAATAACAACCATATTAACAATAATAATTATAAAAAACGAATAATTATACATAAATAATAAATAAATAAATATAAACAAACCAATTAATTAATTATGTATTTATTTTTTAATTAACTTTCTTTATTTTAATTAACATGATTGATTGATTATTGATAAATTATAATTATATTGTTTGTATATTTTGTTCCAAAATACAATAAATAAATAATTATACATGAACACTTATAAATAAATAAATAAATAAATTAGTGCTGTCAAATTGATTAATCGTGAATCGTGCAAATAAAAGTTTGTGTTTACATAATATATGTGTGTGTACTGTGTATAATTATTATGTATATTTGAATACACACACATGCATGTATATATTTAAGAAATATTTGCATGTATATACTGTATATATATTTATATAATTTATATTATATATAAATATTTTATATATAAATGTAACAATTTTTTCTTAAATATATACGTGCATGTGTGTGTATTCAAATATACATAATAATTATACACAGTACACACACATATATTATGTAAACGCAAACTTTTGGATGTGATTAATCACGATTAATCGTTTGACAGCACTAAAATAAATAAATAAATACTATAATAAATTCTAGGCATTCAATATGCTTGAAAAATCTTATATAGTTTTTATTATAATGTTGTAAGAAGCCTATTTGTGTATTGTTTATATCTCTTGTTGTAAAATACAATAAATGAATAAATAAAAAGTTATATATGAATAAATAATTAAATAATTATAAATAAATGAATAATCATACATAAATAATTATGAATAAATAAATACATTTAAACAAGCAAACAAAAAATTATTATAATAAATAATAATTATGAGTAGTGAAAAAATGTTCTTTAGTAGCGAAAAGCATCTTTGCACTCATAATTAATTAAATGAATGAAAGCTGCGGAAATGGCATCGGGTTAGATTCCTAAAATTAGTCAAGATGCTGCATCATATTACACACATTACCACTGTATACGTCGTTGTATTTTATCTGCTGGAACCCGGTGCACCGTCATTCTTCAATAGAGGGGAATGAGTTTAGTGAAGTATTTCACTTCCATCATTAACAAATCTGCACATCCAGTTAGAGTAGGTGCTATTAGTGTTGCCATAGAAACGAGTCATATCTGAGTCCGAGGATGTGGGATTTGACTGGTTATTATGTACTTTCAGTAATCCTGATGATTGATTTTTAAGGCACGTGCAGTATTGTTTGAAAATATGAACATAAATCTATTTACTTTGTCGATGTAGTGCACATTATAACTGCAGTTAGTTTTTGCTCTTTTTGCATTTGTTTCTCTATAGAATATATGTATATATGTTTTTGTTTTGATGATAGCTTTCTTTCACTTCCATGCAGAAAAATACACCACCTTGGACAGAGACTGTGTTCATGTATGTGTGAAGAGCCCTGAGCTCTGGTCTGGTTTGGTGATGATGTGATGTTTACGCGTGTGTGTGTTGCAGCTGCTGCTGTTCCCTGGACTGAGTTTGGTGAGCGCAGGACGCCTGTCGTCTGTGGAGCTGATCACACACACTCTGAGCGCAGACACTCAGCTGCGGCTTCAGGTGTACCGACCGCAGTGCCAGAGATTCACACGCACGCTGCTGCCAGGTCAAACACACACACACACATACACAAGTTAACTTCATGTACATTAACATACGTTCAAAAGTTTGGGGTTGGTGTGAGAGCGAGAGAGAGAGAGAGAGAGGCTGTTCTGCTGGGTCTGACTGATAACAGACAGCTCATCAAGGTCACTGTCTAGAGCACTGCCTCCTGTCTGAGCCGTTACCCAGAAGCCTCTGCTGCTTCCTCCTGATCAATACAACATGAGCAGAGACAGGAGAATGACACGCATCAATCGATCCAGCACCTAGAGATGAGCGGCAGTGGCGCTAAAAGAAAAGAGCAAACTTCAGGGGAACCGTGACAATAGAGAGAGATTATTATTAATATTTATTTACATGACACTAGCAACAGCAAGATCATGGGTTCAATTCCTAGGGAAAGCAAGAAAGTAAATCTATCTTTCTTCTACTTTATTCTCATCATCTATCTATCTATCTATCTATCTATCTATCTATCTATCTATCTATCTATCTATCTGTCTGTCTGTCTGTCTGTCTGTCTGTCATCCATCGATCCATCCATCATTCTATCTCTCCATCCATCCATCGTTATCTATCCATCCATCCATCCATCCATTATTCTATCCATCCATCCATCCATCCATCCACCCATCCATCCATCCATCCATCCATTATTCTATCTATCCATCCATCCTTCTATCGATCCATCCATCCATCGTTCTATCTATCATCAATCCATCCATCCATCGTTCTATCCATCCATCCATCGTTCTATCCATCCATCCATCGTTCTATCCATCCATCCATCGTTCTATCCATCCATCCATCCATCGTTCTATCCATCCATCCATCTATCAGTCTATCTATCCATCATCCATCGTTTTATCCATCCATCCATCGTTCTATCTCTCCATCCATCCATTGTTCTATCTCTCCATCAATCAATCCATCCACCATCCATCCATCATTCTATCCATCCATCCATCCATCCACCATCCATCCATCATTCTATCCATCCATCCACCCATCGTTCTATCCGTCCATCCATCTATCATTCTATCTATCCATCATCCATCGTTTTATCCATCCATCCATCGTTCTATCATCCATCCATCGTTTTATCTCTCCATCCATCCATTGTTCTATCTCTCCATCCATCCATTGTTCTATCTTTCCATCCATCCATCGTTCTATCTCTCATCCATCCATCGTTCTATCTATCCACCCATCCATCCATCTTTCTATCCATCCATCCATCGTTCTATCTCTCCATCATCCATCTTTCCATCCATCCATCCATCCTTCTATCTCTCCATCCATCCATCCATCCATCCATCATTCTATCTATCCATCCATCCACCCATCCATCTTTCTATCTCTCCATCCATCCATTATTCTGTCTATCCATCATCCACCCATCCACCCATCCATCCACCTATCTATCCATCCATCCATCATTCTATCCATCCATCATTCTATCCATCCATCATTCTATCTATCCATCCATCCATCCATCCATCCATCCATCCATTATCCATCGTTCTATCATCCATCCATCTTTCTATCCATCCATCATCCATCGTTTTATCCATCCATCCATCCATTGTTCTATCTCTCCATCCATCCATCCATCATTCTATCTCTCATCCATCCATCGTTCTATCTCTCCATCCATCATTCTATCTATCCACCCATCCATCTTTCTATCCATCCATCCATCCATCCATCCTTCTATCTCTCCATCATCCATCGTTCTATCTCTCCATCCATTGTTCTATCTCTCCATCCATCCATCGTTCTATCTCTCCATCCATCCATCGTTCTATCTCTCCATCCATCCATCCACCCATCCATCATTCTATCCATCATCCATCGTTCTATCCTTCCATCATCCATCGTTCTATCCATCCATCCATCCATCGTTCTATCCATCCATCCATCCATCGTTCTATCATCCATCATTCTATCTATCCATCCATCCATCCATCCATCCATCATCCATCGTTCTATCCAGCCATCTATCCATCATCCATCGTTTTATCTCTCCATCATCCATCGTTCCATCCATCCATTTCTGTTCATGACTGTGTGTCTATATAATGTACTTTAGCCATCACAATCTTTTACTTATTTAGAAATTCCAGGTTAGTTAATAAAATACAACTGTTCATTGTTAGTTCATGTTAGCTCAGGTCCATTAAATAATATTAATAGATACAACTTTTGATATCTTTGGATATCTAATAATGTATTAGTAACAAATGGAATCTTATTGTAAATTGTTAACTTGCGTAAAACGAAACATTGTGTTTAAATATTCACAACTCCTCTTCTCACACACATCTATCGTATGACTTTCCTTTAGGAGTCCTGAGTATTTATGCACAATGTTTCCCTCGGTACATTGCCGGACGCCCATCGTCATGGTAACAGGCTTATTTGATGACTTGGCCATTTGCCGTGCAAGAACAGACTGGCAGACGGAGCATTGAGATAAACAAACAAACGAGCAAACAAATACATGCATAAGCAGCTCTGCAAGCTATTAGTAGACGAGAGTAGTTCATAATTTTACTTTTAAATGAAATCAGATGTGGAGATTGTTCTCAGCGGACCAGAGTTCGTATTCTACCACCAGTCGAGCTCATTTCTTTGTGTCGAATGTGTTTGCAAACCGAGCAAACTAATAAACGTCCTCCAGACATGGACATGCTGAAAGCTCAGCCCTTGATCTGTCCAATCAGGCTGCTCATGTGTGGGATCAGTTCAGTCAAGATGTGCTTTTAGGTTTTAATAATTTAACAATGAAATATCACATACATGAGCCATATTTTTTATATTTACAGAATCGCAGTTGGTTTGCTTACTTGTAATACATACAAAAAGTTTATTACCAACTTATCTATGTCTAAAATGTATGAAGGTTTACAGCATTATGTAGTAATTATCTGCAAAGAAAAAAATGTATCTGAGAAAAAAATTGCAATGTAAATATTCAGTTATTTTATGTTAATTTTTAATATATTTTCTATTAATATTTTTAATAAAACATAATATAATATTAATAAAAATAATATATTGAATGAAATATATTAAAGGTTTTAAAGATTTCTTGTTAGTGCAAAACAAATTATTTCAATTAAATAATAATAATAATAATAATAATTTGTGCATATTATAAAGTGTCCATGAGACTGTGCATGTGTGCAAAGTTAATGCATATGTTTTGGAAATGACAAAAAAAGAAACATTTTAGAACCATATAATTGCATTATGATCAACAGTTTTAATTAAACATATTACTGGACCTTCGACATTCACTGTTAGTTGATTTAAACTTATTAGGTAAGATCGATTTATAAGTTAGAAAAGTGCATATTTTTAAATGCATATATATTTGGTATATATTTATAGAAATTGCAAAACAGCCAAGTAAACCTTTTAGTACAACAAATATCTCTCTGTATATTATATGTATGCTTTAAAAAAATTATATGATCAATAAGTTGACAACATACGTTTTTGCATTGCTTTAACTCATCAAAATAAGTTAAGCTAAGTTAAGATTCAACTAATTTTTTAAGTCAGTTTAATGTAATTTAAGTTGAAATGACTTAAACACCCAAGTTGATTGTACTTAAAAAATTTAAGGCAGCAACTTTTTTTTACAGTGTGCATGTTTTTTCTTATTGCTAAATTGATTTGTATGGGCTTCTGTTCCAGGTTGCGGTGACCTCTGCGCCCCCATCACTGTTTGCCTGGCCCCGGATGAGTGGATCAACAACACATCCGTCCCACCAGAGCCCACATCGTGCCCAGCAGGACGCCAGTACTGTCCATACGCAGAGCAGTGTCTGCCACTGTCCAGCCCGTGCCATCCTGGGGCTTGTGTCAACTGTTCTGGTGTCAGTCCTCTGCCCGCAGGCACTCAGTACCCCGATTACAGCCTCGTTGGGGAGGTGCTGGTCACCCTGCCGGCCGGACCCCCCTCCAACGTCCTAGTGAGTTTGACCGAATGAAAACCTGGACCTGCACATAATAAATCCCAGAGGTGTAAAGAGTACCTAAAAACCATACTTGAGTAAAAGTACAGATACTTTACAGAGAAAATTACGATTTGAGTAAAAGTCTTAAGAGTATCTGATTTTAACAGTTCTTAAGTATTTTACTCGTACTGAATGTAGGCTCAACACCTAAGAGACATGCCAGTGAAAAACAAGAAACCAGTGATTTGTGAGGAGAGCAATCATGTTTATTTTCTAAAATAAAACTGACCTCAATATTGCAATAAATCAAAGTCAACACAACAGCCTCTTAAACGTCTACAAGCACTCAAGTCTCAGTTAAGCTCAACAGCCCATAAAAGGCATAAGTAAACCAATATCCTTCAAAAAGGTCTCTTTAGTATAACGGATAAGTAAACTAATTTTAAGTAAAATAAAATAGTCAAAGCCTACTTGCACTGGATGTGTTGGTTTCAGCTGCAGTCATGTCCTCATCTTATATATGAATCACCTGTGATTCAGCAACTACCTGCTAATGCACTAACATTCGCGTAAAGTAGCCTTGATGACAAGTTTGGGTAAGGGCAAAACGCACCTTAAGGAGATAGTATTTCAATTCACAACCATGTCTGATAATGACCCTCAGTAAAAAATATATACGTTTGGAGCAGCAGCAGCATATCTTGATAAAAGTGGACAGATTTCATCCCCTCTCACTTTCTGCCCTGTTCTCACTCAGGTCCAGGAGGAGATAGAGGACCTGCTGGTTTCCCCTGGCGACTTCATCGCCCTGCAGCACGACGCCGGGCCGTCAGGGCTCCTCCAGTGCTCCTCCGACTCCTCATCGCCATGGAAACAGAGCGTGCTCATCCAGAACCGCTCTGATTGGTGGGATGCAAATGAGACGCTGCAAGCGGATGCTGAGGGAGGCTGGGAGGAGGGCATGGTTTGTCAGCTGAGGGTGCTGTACGTGGGGCAGAACGACACCAGGCTGCAGGGTCCCTTCCTCCGTTCTGGGCTCCCTCAGTCTGGCGACTACAGTTTGGAAGTGATGTCCGATGATAAGGACTTTCCCGTCACTGCATCCTGTCCGATTCATGTCGTCCCACCGCTGTCGCCCACCGTGATCCATCCGACCAATCACAGCGGGACGGTGTACTTCCTCCCCAATGAAACGTGGATTCTCGTCTCGGTCCGCTCGCAACACGAAGCTCTGATTGAGCGACAGGGCAGCAATGTGACCATACCTTTCTACAGCACGTGTCCTCAGAACCTAGTGGCGAAAGTGGTTGAATGCAGAAGGCCCGGCCCGTACAATGACACCATGTTCGCATGGGTCGATCTCCAGCTCGGGTCCACACTGGGACAGACCACCGTAATGCTTTGTGTCAAGAGCGAAGTTACCGAAGCATCGCTTCAAATTCAGGCGAGGGTCCAAGAGCCACTCCGGGGCCTGTTTGTCCAGCCGCATCCTGCTCACAGAGTCCTCATGGAGTCCATAGTGGTAAGTGACGTCCTCCTTTCTGAGGAAACCCACTTAAACCAGGTGGTTTGTTGGTTTTAGCCTGGTTTTGGTGCTGGGAAACCAGTCTAAAACCATCAAAGGAGACCAGATAACCACCTTAGGCTGGTTTTAACCATTTTGTAAGCAACCTTATCTTCTAAACATCTGATGTTTTAGGATTGTGTATTATTGTTAACTGCTTAAATCATGTGGTTTGTTAGTTTTAGGCTGGATTAAACTGGTTTCTGAACACCTACCCCTGGTTTCACAGGCGAGACTTAAACTAGTCGCAGACTAAAATGCATGTTTGAGCTATTTTAATTGAAAGCATGTCTTAAAATGTCAGTGCTATTGTTTTGTCTCAAGATGCACACCAGTAATGTTTTTTCTAAGGCACATTTATAAAAGCTACTAAGGCCTAATCCTAGTTTAATCTAAGACCTGTCTGTGAAACCAGGCCCTATTGTCCAAGAATAGAGTATTTATTGCTTATATTTTACGTTTGTCCATAAAAGATGTCTGTGAGAAAGAAGCGTGTCTGGAGGTTTAATGCTGTTCTTTATCCACCATGTCACCTTTGTTACGGCCCTGACCTTTCTCTTTAATAGCCGTCTTATTTGCTATCCTCTTCTTCTCCGTCTTGTATTTCAGAGTTACGTGGCGTCTGTGGAGGGAGGTACAGACCCGTCGTTCAGATGGACAGTGGATGATAAACCGTACTTCACGTACTACAACAGCAATTTAAATATCATCTACCAGAATGCAGCAGTTTACAAACTCACGGTGACTGATTTTTTTTAATTTAAGTTGATGTGAAGGCCACTCTGACTCCATCAGCTCAACAACTGTCCCATCTCTCGTCTCCTAGGTAACGGCTATGAATCAGGTTAGCATGCTGACAGAACACTTCAACGTGACAGTGGACCGCATGAACCCGATGACTGGCCCGACCGTCCATGGAGTCCCTAAAATCGTGCAGCAGGGTTTGTCCCTGAACCTCTCTGCGTCTGTGACAATAGACATGGCAGTGAACGTCACCTTCTGGTATGTTCTGTTATAGTGAAGCTCTGATTGGTCAAATTAAACATCTGAGGTCTAAAGACTTCAAGATTTCAATGATTTGAGGCCCTCCTTCTTGGCAGAGGCCATTTTACGCTAACTCCGCCCACTGACATCTGATTGGGCCAGACAAAATTACGGAAGACGCTAGATTGTCAACAGCAGTGTGAGTGTAAGGCGCGAGGCAGAAAGTTTTGATGCAAATCGACCCGAGTCTGATCACATATCAGATCGGAAAGGCATTTATTCTCAATAAAAATGAAGAAAATATTCAAAAAGTGGAAATAAAGTGTCTAATGTGTATATAATAATAATAATAATAATAAAGTGTTTAGGGTTATGGGCGGGGCCGGTTCTAGGCATGAAACGTCTGCCTTGCCCACCCAATCAGAATTTAGGAACTGATAGCGTTAATCTGTTTTTTACGATTTGTGCATTGATTAAAATGCAAATGCACAGTTCAGTTGAAACCTTGCCCTCTTTGGCTGTTAATGGTGTTAAACTGAATGTACGAGGCAAACTGTCTGCTTAAATAACAGCACTGAAATAAGAATGCGCTGTTTATCTTTTAATCAGTTTAGGGTCATTCACACAGGACGCGTTTTGCGGTTAAAGACGCAGGTGTGCGTTTAACTTGAGTGCCCCGCATCATGCACAATACTCTTCAAAAGTATAGAAGCGAGATGCGAGCGCAACAGTCAAACACGGGTGATGTTTACATTAAAAACACACTCTGTGTGGCGTTTAGTTGCCCCTTTCCACTCAATTAAAGTTGCATTCATTGCTATAGTAACATAAGCTTCCATTCTGTTTTCTTTCCAAATTATCACTGGACAGTAAAAAAGTGAAAATGTTAGCATTTTATTTAAAGTGAAAATAAGATTTAAAAAAAATGTCATGTAGAGGTGTGTTATAAAATGTTATAAATAAATATAGTTAATAATATAAGAATAATAATAAGAATATCTATCTATCCAAAACCCCCCCCCCACAAAAAAATATCTGCCAGCCCACCCTTCTATAGGTGCCTATGGGTAGGTGTAGGAAGGGCTTTATTGTCCCAATAGGGCGGCATCCATTTAACAATTGTAATAAATATAATAATTTACACTCTATGTTATTATTGCATACCGTTTAATGCACTTAGCTACAAATAGTATTTGCCACTATTTATAAGTATAAATAGCATCTAACTACTATTTACACTTATTGCAAAGAAAATGCTGCTATTTTTACATAGTGTAAATAGAATCTATTGCTATTTAAAGTTAGTGTAAATAGCCTCTGCCAGTTTAAATTGGGGTTTCACCAATATTTAGATGTGCAATGCAGTTTCTCTAAAATGCGGTAATGAAGTAAATGAATGCCTGTCATAAAGAATACAGCAATAATAGCAAATAATTATTGGAGGAAGAAGTCCTAGCATAGGGATACTTTGGGATGAATCGGCCAGTTGCAATCGAATCAATGCCTGACGGATAAAATCAAGTGTTTTCATGCATGTGTTTCTTATTGAATATCATGTTTCTCTTGAAATATGTCACATAATGGAAGTAAAATGGGTTGTGAATCTCTTTGAATAACTTTCTTCTTAGACAGCGTTCTACATTTACATCCCATGACTGTTTAATGTCTGCACACACTCTTTTTTTTATCTTCTATATGGCTTCCACCGCCTCACACACTCCCAGCCTGCTCCCCTTTAATGGCACTTTTCTCTAGATTTACAGTCTGTGGTTAGCGCAAAATGCTGACAAGAATTTTCCCTTCAACGCCGAGCATAGAAAGATTCCCAAACTTTCCATTCCATCCCCCAGAAGCCTGCTGCGCGCCACTGCAGATGTCTGCTTTATTTATTTATTTATTTCTTGGATTTCTCTATTTATTGTCAGAAAATAAGTCTTTCAGACAAGTACTTTAGGGCGATTTCTTCCCGGCTCTTTATCTTGTCTGCTCAGTATCTCTGTAGTTCAGCCCTGCAGCTTGTTCAGTCAATCGTGATACCCGATTCTCCTTTGGGTTCCACTTCCTTAGAGAAGGTGGGGATAAGATGGAGTGAGAGATGAAGGTGTATAGCTGGGAGCTGAGGCGATGATTCAACATCAGCTCCACCTCTCCCTCCCGCAGCGATGAGTCAGACAGCCAGATTTGCAAGACAGAGCTTTTATTCTCTCCAGCTAAAAATATCTTCAAAACAGACCTGCCACCTTGCTCTTACTCATTCCCAAGGCACCAAATGAGACTTAAAGTTGGCTTTCCCCCCATCCTTTAGTCCCCTTTTTATACTGCAATAACTTTCTTAAAAGCCAACATGAATCAGAGTTGGTTCCTGGTCTTATTGTGCACAGTGTGTCATTATTCGGAAGGAAAAAACAACCTGTAATGTAAAAATGAAGTGACTTTTTTCCAATTCCTCCCCAACCACTGTCCAATCAGTTCCCTATTGATAAAATCAAGTCTTTTTTCTATATTGAATATCTCTATATTGAATATGTCACATTACATAAGTAAAATGGGTTGCTGGTTTCACGTTGATTTTAAGGCCTGGTTTACACCTGCTATTAAGATGTGTTTTGGTCGATCGGATCACAGACGCTAAATACAGGTGTAAACGGGGTCTAAAACGTTTTGAGCTTGTCCACTTTCGACCACTTCCAGAGGTAGTGAAAAACGCATTCGGCCGGATTACTTTCGTAGTGTAGACGCTCATGTAGTCGAATGTGTTCGAACAGCCACAAAAGACCGTCTAATCTCCTTCTACTGACCTAATGCGTAAACATTATGGGAAGAGAGCTAGCCAGACGGGATTTAAACTTTGTCGACTGAAGACCCAAATTTGATTTGAAGACGAAAAACGTACCAAGCACAATGTTCTCTCACCATTCCTGATTTCTGACACACACTCAAAGCATTCGACTGGTCTTGCGTCTGTCAGGGCAGAAACGAAAGCTGCTGCTCTCTGTATGTTTTTCCGTCGTCTCCGGCCGCGTTCATATGTAAATTGCGTAAGCTTAATTTGTCCATTAGATCTTAAAAAACCCAAACATTTACCCGCCCATAGACCCTCCCCTCGAAGAAATCAGGACAGAAGTGTTTGAAAGTGGACAAAAGAGACTGATTAAAACACCAGGTGTAAACGGTGTTTACTTGTGGTCCGATCGACCAAAACGCATCTTAATGCCAGGTGTAAACAGGGCCTAAGATTCAATAGGTTGACAGTGTAACATTCCCAAAGACTTAAACATTCTCTACATTATGAGAAACTGATTCAAGTGAAACCTGTTGTAAAATAATGCATGCAATCAGGCATGCAGTGTGTGATGTTTTGATGGTTTTATGTGTCACAGGTGGTGGTTTGGAGATGGAGGGAACCGTACACATCAGTTTAAGCCGCCTTACGATAACTCCTCTAGTAACCAGGTGGTGATTCGTGACCATGTGGAATACATTTATGCACAGCCAGGTAAAAAAACTCCATATCTTTTATATTATTTATGTATATTGATTATATTTTATAGGCTATATGTTTATATACATATTGTTTCGCATTTTGCATTCATACTGATTATGTTTTATATCCATAATGATCTTTTTTCTACTCAAATTTTTTGCAGGGGAGTACACCCTAATGCTCTCTGCTTCCAACCGCTATGAGAACAAGACATGCAAGGTTGACGTATATGTCTTCAGCATTCTGACAAGTGTGCAAATCGAAATTGACCCACCACTCCTACGTGCCGAAAAACCAGCTGACTTTGAGGCCCACCCCTTACCGTCTCCCTACGGCATCATCTACACCTGGAACTTTGGTGACAATTCGAGTGTCCAGCAGGGACGTGAGCGCAGGGTTCCTCACGCGTACCCTCACAGTGGTGTCTACAACATCTGTGTGAATGTGAACAACACTATTAGCTGGACAGGCACCTGTGCGGAGGTTATCGTCTATGAGGACGTTAAAGGCTTGGAGGTGGTGTCATCTGCTCCCACGGAACGCAACACGCCTACTGTTGTCACAGCGAGTCTAGAAGCAGGCAACAACGTAACATGGAGCTTTGATATGGGTGATGGAACGGTGCGCACGGGTGTAGAACCACAAGTTGAATATACGTACAGGAAAGATGGAAACTACACGGTTAACGTCACTGCAAAGAATGCCGTGAGCACTCAGTGGGTAACGTTACCTGTTGAGGTGTTTGTGCTACAAGTGTTGTCGCTAGAACCTCCTGGATGCATTCGGGAAAACAAAGAGGTCAGCTTCCATGCGTTTGTGTCAGGGAATGCTTCGGGACATCAGTACGTGTGGAGTTTTGGAGATGGAAGCCCCAACGAGACTCAGTATGGAACTCCGCTGATAACGCACTCGTATGTTAAGAGTGGAGAGTACCATCTCTCGCTACTTATGTCAAGCGAAGCCAACAAGGCCAATTTTTACACAAGGATCTGTGTCCAACCTGAAGTTACAACAGTGTCTGTGTTTCCTCTGAGAACACATGTCAAGCTCGGCGAGGAGAGTCGATTTACAGTAGCTGCCTTCCCAGAATTTAACTACACGTACCTGTGGGATTTTGGGGTATTTGACCTGAGAGGTCCTGTTCGGGGTGGTAAGGAGATGGCCTTTACTTTCAAGATTCCTGGGGAATATCTGGTAACAGTTACTGTGCTCAACAACATCTCCTGTATCAATACCTCAGTTTCAATTGAGGTACAACAATCCGTTGGGTTTTTGTTGATCAGTCACAATGGAGAGAAAGGGAACAATCTTTCTTTACACCAAAATTATGCTTTCAAAGCATCCTCAGACTCTGTGAATGCCATCTACATCTGGGAATTTGGAGATGGGACTCGACTTAATGGGACAAACGTATCACATGCTTACAATTCTTCAGGCAGGTTCAACATCAGTGTTACAGGCAAAAATGAAGTGAGTGAGACCAAAAATGAGATTTTCGTTGTGGTCTTGGCGCCAATCACAGGACTGGCAGTAAATGCCAGCTTTGTCAATGTCCCTTTGAATGCTTCTGTCCACTTTGAGGCACACCTCAACCAAGGAGATGACGTCCGGTACTCTTGGATTCTTTGTGACCGGTGTACATCGATCCAAGGCTCTCACACAATGTTCTACACGTTTCGCTCCGTTGGGACTTTCAATGTTATTGTTACTGCAGAGAATGACATTGGCACTGCTCAGTCCAGCATTTACATCTTTGTGCAGCGTGAGTTGGAGGGCTTGCAGATAGTGGCTGATGAACTTATCGAAGGATGCTGTTTTGCAACCAACCGTGTCCTTCACTTACAAGCCTCATTAAAAGAGGGCACCAACATGACCTTCAGCTGGAACCTTCTGAGGGAACATGAGAACCATGACCACAACCTCACGGGCAAGACCATAGACCTCAATTTTTCCACCCCGGGTCCTTGCGTGGTGCTTCTCAAGGCAACTAACTTGCTTGGCCAGCTGGCTGTTAACAAAACTATTGAGTTTCTGGATCCTGTGAGGGAGCTAGTCCTTGAGTCTTCACCAAACCCTGCTGCAGTAAACGCCATGACGAATATGACAGTATACGTGCGTTTTGGGACAGATCTCCATTACAAATGGTGGGCAGATGGTAACCTGTTAACATCTGACATGTCCTCCGTCATGCACCGTTTCAGAAACGCAGGTTTGAAACTGGTTAAAGTGGAGGTTTCCAACAAAGTCAGCTCTGAAATGGTCTCAAAGTGGATCAGCATTCAAGAACCGATCTCTGGATTGAGTTTCATTGCCACGAATGTTACAGAGAACTTTGTAGCCTCGGGGGACAATGTTTCTCTGTGTGGAGAAGCACAGATGGGATCCAACATTTCATGGATGTGGCTATTGCCAGACAGCACAAAATCAAACCAGCGTGCCACCTCCTATATCTTCCTCAAACCGGGAATCTTCACTGTCGCTTTGAATGCCACAAATGACATCAGCAGAGAACTGTACTTGCGTGACTTTACAGTTCAAGACCGTATCCAGGGTCTGGAGCTCAAGGCCAGCAAACAAATTGCTGCGGTTGGTGAAAACGTTGAGTTTACCATCTCAGTCTCGTCTGGAACTTCTGTTAATTTCATCCTGAGCATTAGTGGTGATGCAACTGTTGTCCTAAACAATCAGACGTACATCCACCAGTTCACCAGTGTGGCCAAGTACTACGTCAACCTTACTGCCCACAACCAGGTGAGTTCAGAACGAAAGACTCTGCACATTGAAGTGATGGAGCCTGTGACCAAGTTGACTATCCTGGACTGCTGTGATGCAGCTATACCTGTAGGAGTACCAAGGACTTATGTAGCAAGCACACCAACACGTGAGCCGCTGACCATTCTGTGGACCTTTGACCTTCATCATGGCCACAAGATTTCTCGGGTTGGCAAGTCGGTGACATATGCACCAGATCAGCCAGGCAATCTGACCATATTTCTGAGAGCATTCAATTCCCTGAACGGTCTAAATGTGACCAAGGTTATACGAGTTCAGAACAGTATCAGGTCAGGCTACTTGGATGCTCAACCAAGCGACACCTTTGTAAACAAGACGGTCAGCTTCCATGCAGGTATCACCCCTGTTTTCACTCCAGCAACATATCAGTGGGACTTTGGGGACGGTACTTCAGCCAGTGTTTCAACTACACCTTCCCTTAGCCATATCTACTTCCTTCCCGGTCACTATGTGGTACGAGTTAACATCTCTAACCTCGTGAGCTGGGTTACAGCACAGGTTGAGGTCAACATCTCTGTTCTAAAGTGCGACGAACCAGAAGTTCAGATCATTCAAGCTCCACGACTCGCTATCTGGCGGTACCAGCCAACCTTGGTAGAGGCCAGTGTGAACTTAAAAGGCTGTGGTCTCTATGGAGTAGAGTACCTCTGGGAGATCCTCACCTCCCCTCGCTGTCAGGATGATGACAAGAAAGGTCCGCCGCCATCTAAGGTCCGTCTCCCCGCAGAAGTCAATGTCCGGAGACTCCAGCTTTCAGTGCCCAAGATGTCTATTTCCGCTGGGAACTACACTCTAGTTTTTTCTCTGTCCTATGAGGGGGTGCCACTACGGAAGGCAGCCTGTCTCCAGCTTTCAGTGATGTCCAAAAAGTTGGTGCCCATCATCGAGGGTGGGACGTACCGTGTGTGGTCTAAAACTCAGGATTTGCATTTGAGCGCAGAGCAATCCTACGACCCCAATCTGGATCCGGAGAACCAGTCCCTGCTCAGCTACCACTGGGAATGTGTGAGCACCTCAAAGGTAATCAAGATTGACAAGTCCCAGATAAATTCTTTTCAATGACTTAAACTTTCTGTTCCGCTTGCTCACTGACAATGAAGGACATAAATGGATCTATCCAATCCTGCTCCTGGAGGGCCACCTTCCTACAAAGTTTAGCTCCAGCACATCTGCCTGGAAGTTTCTAGTGATCCTGAAGACCTTTATTAGCTAGTTGGTGTGCGTTTAATTGGGGCTGAAGCTAAACTCGGCTGGAAATTGACCGTCCAGGAGCAGGGTGGACCATCCTTATAGGATTAGATAAAATTTCCTGATAATTTATTCACCCCCATGGCATCCAATATGTTTGTCTTTCTTCAGTTGAAAAGAAATCAAGGTTTTTGAGGAAAACATTCCAGGATTTTTCTCCATATAGTGGACTTCAACATGAACCAACGGGTTGAAGGTCCAAATTGCAGTTTCAGTTCAGCTTCAAAGGGCTCTACATGATTTCTGCGATGCACGTCCACAACTTCACGCATTACGCATTCAGAAAATTAGTTTTACGCCCTTCCGCCTACTTCACATGTGACCTTTCCAACGTGATTACATAATGCGTGAAGTCGTGGACGGTAGTGCAAGACGTGCATTTGTGGTTAAAAAGTATATATGACTAATATATTAGAAAATGACCAATCGTTTCGCTAGATAAGACCCTTGTTCCTCGGCTGGGATCATGTAGAGCCCTTTGAAGCTGCATTGAAACTGCAATTTGGACCTTCAACCTGTTGGTCCCCATTGAAGTCCACTGTATGGAGAAAAATCCTGGAATGTTTTCCCTTCTTTTAAGACGTAAACATCTTGAATGACATGGGGGTGAGTAAATTATCAGGAAATTTTAATTCTGAAGTGAACTAATCCTTCAATCAAGGCTGTAAAATAGCAATTTTAAGAACAAATGTGGTAGCTGAAGTATCTCAAATACGTTTAGATGATTCTTATGTGAAGGAGCTTAAAGTGTTGATGACTGTTCATTCAGTGCTCAAGAGACTGAATTATCCAATTTGAGAGTTTTTTTTTTTCTGGAAGTGGATGATTAGTGGATGAAATGGTGAAATAAACTTTGCAGTTGAGAGAGGTTTGGAGAGTTTAAGTAATTGCCATTAAAAAGCTCTTAACAGAGATTTGAATATAAATTTGAGAGAAAAAGGTGTTTGAGTATAAGGGACGTCTAGTATCAGAGGCTTGAATATGTGCACCAACGGAAAAACTCGGAAAGTCGAAATATGTCAAGTATGAGCCACAAAAGTGGATGTTTGGGTGGTGTGTAGTTAAAATCAGTTATATAACTAGTAGCGGAATAACTCAGCATTCCTATGAGCTCTCCCAGAATATCAGAATTACTGCCGGAGAGGAGCAGCGATTCCTGTTTTTTATTACTAAATTCAAAGAAATATTATATCAGGTATAATGGAATATTTCAAGCTCAAAAATAGAACTTTAGCCACATTAAAAATGTATGAATGGCATTGCATTAAATCATAAAATATAAACCCAAGTGGCATTTATTTTAAAGGAAGTGCAAGCACACTTTTTTAGGGTTTAAATGATAAAATGTTTTTATTGAGCAGGTGTCTGATGGTTATGCTGTTGTCTTGTATATCCTGAAGCAAATAAATGAGCCGATTTATTACCAAATGCAGTGATGGTAAAGTGTCTCTTCACTCCACCACACAGGGTCCAGATCACTGCTCCACTCTGCATTTCGGGTTGGGTCCAAGCGACCCGGTTCTGGGAATCTCTGGGTCCGAACTGGAGGTGGACGTTGAGTATACCTTCCGCCTGACCGTCAGCAAAGAAGGCATGACCCCAGAGTCCACGGCCCAAACGGTGAGGGCCCTTATTGAAGACTACAATTTTTCAAACAAAAGCGTGTTTGAATTTACTCCTTATATTTTTTCACCTCTCTCTCTTAAAAATGTTGTGCACACAAAACCTGCATTTTATTCAATTACTACCCACAATCCAGTTTAACCCCTTAAGCCTGAAGTGTACCGCCGACGGGACAACCCCACCCCCTGCAAAAAAAATCATAATCAAATTACTATGCAACCACTGAATGAAAAACCCCCACAAAATATGTATCATTTTAAAGCTTAGAAATTCAGCTTTTTAAAGAATCTAACCATTTGATCAACTCCTAACGGGTGCTGAGTAATCCCTATAAAACGGAGTGTACCGCAAGGTGGGTGCCACCTAGCTACGGAAATTTTAATAATCATATTTTTCAAAACTACTGCCTAGATCAACACAAAATAGGTGTCATTTGAAAGCCTAGAGTCTGAACTTTTACAATGAATGTAGCCAATTTTAGTAACTCCTAAGTAGTGCTGAGTTATTTGCTGATAAATACAAAAAAAAATGTTTTCATAATTTATTAATTTCTTTTTTTTTTTAACTATGTAAAAGGCTACCTTGTTTCCAAATGCTGTAACTTTTGATTACTTTATGCTATCACCACAAAATTTGATCCAGATGCAGAACACATTTAGAACACATCTTATTTCCTTCCTGTTTATTGCATTTCAGATTAGAAAAATATGTGAAATTTCCCTTGAGCACACTTTTACTTTTTGAATTTTATCATGTTTTATATATGTCCAAATATAATTACATTTTTTTCATTTTTTTTTTTATTTAAAGTTTTCTATCAAACAATACCAACCTTTTGACTCTCCTTGCTATAGTTTTGAAATTATGAGTCTTTACTCAGAAAAAACTCAGAAAAAACAACTCTGAAAATGTCCTTAGGGCTTAAGGGGGCTAAGGATGCAGTGAATAGAGCAGCAACATTTAAATGAAGTCATTGTCATTCTTTTCAGTGCAAACACACCTCTTTTCTATTTAAATAAGGCTCATTATAGAATACTCATTATTCACAATCAAAAACTCAGGGCATTTTGAATGCCACAATTAACGTCACGCTGTTGCCGGCCCATGGAAAGCTGGCGGTAAACTGAGTCTTATTTAAAATACATTTTTTTGATGGACAAAAGCACATCCTCCACTACCTCATTACTCAAAATCGGCCTTCAAGATGTGGAATTGTGCCGTGCAAACTGTGTTTTGTGTGGGTGTATTTGTGCTGTTGCCTGATATGCATACTTTCAGTAGTGAAGCGCGAGCAAAAACAATGCAGCGCATGCAAATGAACAAAGTTATGAGCATCTGCTCTTCATTGCTAGTGAATTCCCTCTTTTTTGTTTTGCTCTACAGCATTGAAGTCGCTATTATCATTACAAAATATTCATTCTTGTTTAGCATACTCTGTATTATCTACGATTAACTGACCCAAACAAGTAAAAGGAAGGTGCTTTACATAATTCAAAACATAATTAACTTCTAAGCCTGATATATGCTAAAGGCAGTATTCCATGAGATTTACCTTTCAAGGTCTGATCCCTTTGGGAACCGTGATGAAACCAATGTAGAGTCATGAAGAACTCAATCAATACAATCCTTTTATTTCCTCTCAATAATTGAACAGAATTCATTATTCCTGTGTCCCAGTCAGAACAGGTCAGGGATAACATTGCATGTATTTGAATCAGTTCAAAGAGCGAGAGAAGGTTTCCATGGGCAACCGAAAACGTAATTGCACAACTTCAGTTCACTTATTGAAGTTCTTTTCCTCTCTCTCTTTTTCTGGTGACAGGTGTGGGTACAGAGCGGCCGCATCCCGATGGTGTCGCTGGAGTGCGTGTCGTGCAAAGCTCAGTCTCGCTACGAGATCAGTCAGAGCTCTTACGTGTACTTGGCTGGCACCTGCAATAACTGTCACAGCTCACACAGAGGGGTGAGAACGACGCTTACATGCACATCGGTCATAGGGTTACTATTAAACCAGGTTTGCCAACGGGAAATTCTACAAAATCGCTAATGCGCAAATATTTCGGGCTGGTCGGGATGCTCAAACAGTTTTTGTCTTATGGACAACATGAAATCAAAGTTGAACTGTAGTTTTAATCCATGTCTATTCGCATTTTGACCAGTGAAAGGCATAACATCTAGGTTTTCAAAAAGCAATGAAAGCATGATATAATTTGTCCCTAGGAATAACATGATCCTCATAGAATCTGAATGTTGGGAATGACATATTTGGATTTTGTGAGTCACTCGTGCCTTATTTATTAGAGGAAACATGCCGTCATAATTTATTGAAGAGAGCTTTACATGGTGAGATAGCAGCATGATGTCATTCTACTCACACTTCTCTTTTTTCATGGGCATTCCTCCTGCTTTTTTCCATCCTGCTCTCTGATAGTGTTTAGACTGAGGCTCGAGTGATGTTATGGGAACCAGAGGGAGGGCGACGTACAGGGTGATGAAGTCATCATTATGATGTGATGTGTTCCACCGCATTAGACGCTAACGGCATGCCAGACCTCGTTAGACACGCACAGACATTTACTTGGTGACCAGGCGGTCAAACACTCCTTCCCCTTGGGCTGATTCCCATGAGCCGGAGTCAGTAAATATTATGGTACATTTCAGGGATGCTTATCTAGTGGTTCAAACATGAGTGCTGATCGGGATTGATGCTGATGGAGGTCGCTGCAAGGTTACTGAAAAACCTGCTTGAAGCTACGAAGGCATTTGAAATAAATAGAGTATTATTACACATTTAGATGCATTTCATGTAAATTTAAATATATATATATTGTTAATAAAGTTATTTATTCAATTAATATAATTAATGCATTTAATTTTAATGAATACATTATTTTAATCATTTACTTTAATGATATAAATCAAACAGCTTATTTTAAAATTATATATTTAAATATTTAAGTCTGAGATGAGTGCTGATTCGGATTGATGCTGATGGAGGTCACTGAAAGGTTACTGAAAAACCAGCTTGAAGCTCATTACAAATTTTACTAAAATATTTTTTTTTAAATACATTTAAATTATTTCTTATTATTGACAATTTTTGTAGTTACATAAAACTATATAGGCATTTAAAATAATATTTGATCATTTTTATAAATATTGTGTATACATTTATATAACACATTACGTAAATAATGCGTTCAAATAATATTTATATTATTAATAAAGTGAAGTATTCACATGCAATTAATGTAATGCGTTTGGTTTTAATCACTTTCAATCAAATTAAAACTTCTCATGATTATTGTATTTTATAAATAATAGAATTTTTAAACTAAATTTAATTATGAAGTTTGAATTTATTTAATTATGAACATTTTTGTAGCTACATAAAAGTACATTTTTAAATAATTATAAAATGTAAATAATTATAGAATGTATACAATATTATAATTACTAAAATACATTATTGGTTTTATATGTAATAATGTATTAAAATATATAATAAATTAATATTAATCTGAATTGTTAATTTATTTTAAGAATCTGCTCATTAAAATAAATGCATAAAAGCTAGCCTGGTAAATATATATAAAAAAATATATATAATTCATTAAAAATATAAATATTAATCTGTATACTTTTATTTAACACATTTAATTTTAATTAATAATGTAAATGTAATCAAATAACATTTATATTTTAATAAAGTGAAATATTAAATTAATATAATAAATGCATTTAAGTTATTTTAATTTAATAATTCACTTTAATAATAAAAAGAAAAATTTTACATTTTACAATCATTTTAAAATGATATAGTGATGTCAACTTATGGAAATGACAGAAATCCCATTGACATGTCTGTTGTTGCTGTTAGCGGTGGACGGCAAAGACCCGTCGTAATGAGACGCTGGTGCTGGATCTGAACACCACCACCACGGGCAGCGACAGCATGCACCTGGTCCTGAGACAGGGCATCCTCCGGGACGGAGACTCCTACAAATTCAGCCTCCATGTGACTGATGACAGTATGGACCGCGAGGGCGTGGCCTACATCGAGCTCCACCCCAACCTGCCGCCAGCCGGAGGGGCGTGTTCTCTGTGGGCAGATGGGGATGGGCCTCAGGTGCGGACGCTGCTGGAGAGAGTGCACTTCAAGTGCTCAGGTGAGGCTGGAGAACAACGACTTTATGTAAGATTGTGAGAGCTAGGTGTTGAACAATCACGTCTCATTTTCAGGTTACGCTGATTTGGATGAGACGGAGTCACCGCTGGTCTATAGTCTGCTGGTGGTGCGCTGCTCTGAGCTGTACTGCGAGGAGTTCTGTGTGTATAAAGGCACGAGTCCAGAACATTCGGCCTTCCTGCCGCCCGGCTTCAGCTCGGCCCAGTACAGGGTGTCTGCATCGGTCATGGTGGAGGACCACCAGGGGGCGTCAGTCATGGCCCTCAACAAGTAAGCCACAGCTTGGCACAAAGACTTCTTGTGCTCCTTTCTATCCTGTCCAGTGTCGTGAATCGTTTGTAATTTGTGCATCAGGTCGATGGAGGTGGTGCTGCCGGCGGTTCCTGTCAGCTTCAGCTCTCTTCCTCACTGGCTGAGCAATCTGACCGACTCCACCCTGAGAGAGCTGCTCCGACAGGGAGACTCACAGAGAGTACGAGAGCTCTCGCTCGCCCTCATCACTGTCCTCAATGAGGTGAGATGCCATTACATACCTTCTGTCTGTCTGTCGTTCTGTCTTTTGTCTATCGCCTGTCTGTCTGTCTTTCATCTGTCTATCATCTGTCTGTCTGTCTTTAGTCTGTCTATCTGTCTTTGGTCTGTCTGTCTATCTATCTATCTGTCTGTCTGTCTGTCTGTCTTTCATCTGTCTATCGTCTGTCTGTTGTTCTATCTGTCTGTCTATCTTTGGTCTGTCTGTCTATCATCTGTCTATCGTCTGTCTGTCTGTCTGTTGTTCTCTCTGTCTGTCTGTCTGTCTGTCTGTCTGTCTTTGGTCTGTCTGTCTTTCATCTGTCTATCGTCTGTCTGTTGTTCTATCTGTCTATCTATCTATCTGTCTGTCTGTCTATCGTCTCTCTGTCTGTCGTTCTCTCTGTCTGTCGTTCTGTCTGTCTGTCTATCTATCTATCTGTCTGTCTGTCTATCGTCTGTCTGTCTGTCTTTGGTCTGTCTATGTATCTGTCTGTCTTTCATCTGCCTGTTGTTCTCTCTGTCTGTCGTTCTGTCTGTCTTTTGTCTATCTGTCTATCTATCTATCTGTCTGTCTGTCTGTCTTTCATCTGTCTATTGTCTGTCTGTTGTTCTATCTGTCTGTCTATCTTTGGTCTGTCTGTCTATCATCTGTCTATCGTCTGTCTGTCTGTCTGTTGTTCTCTCTGTCTGTCTGTCTGTCTGTCTGTCTTTGGTCTGTCTGTCTTTCATCTGTCTATTGTCTGTCTGTTGTTCTATCTGTCTATCTATCTATCTATCTGTCTGTCTGTCTATCGTCTCTCTGTCTGTCGTTCTCTCTGTCTGTCGTTCTGTCTGTCTGTCTATCTATCTATCTGTCTTTCTGTCTATCGTCTGTCTGTCTGTCTTTGGTCTGTCTATGTATCTGTCTGTCTTTCATCTGCCTGTTGTTCTCTCTGTCTGTCGTTCTGCCTGTCTTTTGTCTGTCTGTCTATCTATCTATCTGTCTGTCTTTTATCTGTCTATCATCTGTCTGTCTGTCTGTCTATCATCTGTCTGCCTGTCTGTCTTTTATCTGTCTATCATCTGTCTGTCTGTCTATCATCTGTCTGTCTGTCGGTCTTTAGTCTGTCTGCCTGTCTGTCTTTTATCTGTCTATCATCTCTCTGTCTGTCTATCATCTGTCTGTCTGTCTATCATCTGTCTGTCTGTCGGTCTTTAGTCTGTCTGCCTGTCTGTCTTTTATCTGTCTGTCGTCTGTCTTTTATCTGTCTGTCGTCTGTCTTTTATCTGTCTGTTTGTCTTACCTGTCTATCGTCTGTCTGTCTGTCTGTCTGTCTGTCTTTTATCTGTCTATCGTCTGTCTGTCTTTTATCTGTATCATCTGTCTGTCTATCATCTGTCTGTCTATCTATCTATCTGTCTGTCTATCGTCTGTTTGTCTGTCTGTCTATCTGTCTATCATCTGTCTGTCTCTGTCTAGCTGTCTGTCTATCTGTCTGGCTGTCTGTCTATCTATCTGTCTATCTGTCTATCGTCTGTCTGTCTGTCTATCATCTGTCTGTCTGTCTGTCTTTTATCTATCATCTGTCTGTCTATCATCTGTCTATCATCTGTCTATCATCTGTCTATCATCTGTCTATCATCTGTCTATCATCTGTCTATCATTTGTCTGTCTATCTGTCTGTCTGTCTTTTATCTATCTATCATCTGTCTGTCTATCGTCTGTCTATCGTCTGTCTATCGTCTGTCTATCTGTCTATCTGTCTGTCTATCGTCTGTCTGTGTGTCTGTCTTTTGTCTGTCTGTCTTTTATCTGTCTGTCTGTCTGTTGTTCTGTCTGTCTGTCTGTCTGTCTATATGTCTGTCTGTCTGTCTTTCATCTGTCTATCGTCTAACTTTCTGTTGTTCTGTCTGTCTTTCATCTGTCTATCGTCTAACTTTCTGTTGTTCTGTCTGTCTGTCTATCTATCTGTCTGTCATCTGTCTGTCTGTCTGTCTGTCTGTCTTTCATCTGTCTGTCGTTCTCTCTGTCGGTTGTTCTCTCTGTCTGTCGTTCTGTCTGTCTTTTGTCTGTCTATCTGTCTGTCTGTCTGTCTGTCTGTCTATCTAATCTGCCTGTTATTCTATCTGTCGCTCTATCTAGCGTTCTGTTTATCAGTCTCTCTATCCATCCGTCATGGCTTTCTCCATCCGCTCATCATCTCATGTGTTTCTGTGTGTGTCAGTATGAGCAGGGTGTGTCCCGCAGACGTGAGCGCGTGTCTAAGGCAGAGCGTCAGTATCGAGTGAGCATCAGAGGAAACATCACCAGAGCGCTGACGTCACTGGACCTCATCACCGTCAGTGACATCCAGCAGACATCAGCGGCGCTCGCGCAGTGCACGGTGAGACGGGATGCCCTCAGCCTGTATCCTGACCAGTTCAATGTCACGGATGAGATGAACTGAGGAGGAAAAAAGTTAACAAAGTCTTTCTTGTATGTGTGTGTTCTTAGGCTGTGAGTCGAGAGTTTGTGTGTGAAGAGTGTCAGAACAGCACTCTGAACAAACTGGAGTCGATGTTAGAAATCCTGCAGACAGACACTAAACAGGGCACAGTCACTCCGACTGAGATAGCAGACAACATCCTCAATATCATGGGTAAGACACACACACAGTAAGAGAGCAAACAGATTCTTCCATTTCATGGCTGTGTTCTGCTAACACACACTCACAAACAAACAACCCCAGAGGGAACAAGCTGTTCACTTGTTTACACATTGCTCATTTTTTGTTGTCATTTTCATTTCTCTCATTAAAGCATATCTGAACTAAATCTACAAATCAAATTGCTGTCAAATTAACAATAATTTAACCCCAACCCTTTTTATTTTGTTTTATTTTAATATTTATCAGTTTTTTTTCCCTTCTGTTTTTTTCCTTCAGATTAATGTATATTTTAGTTTATAAACTTATATTATATTATATTATATTATATTATATTATATTATATTATGTGATCACTATTTCACTATTAATATAATATATCAATATATTATATTATATATTATATATCATATACACTATATTATATTATCATTTTTCACAATGACTTTTTTATTAATGAATGCTCCAAAATGAAGACAATTACCCTTTTGTTTAAAATATGTTTATTTCTTCTTCTTTTTTTAATTTATAAAAAAAAAATTGTATAAAAAAAGATATGAATTATATTATATTATATTATAATTATATTACTATTTTATTATTATTTTATTATTTTAATATATTATTATATTATAATATTCAGTTATCTACTCATCTGCCATGTCTTATATGCTTTTGTCATTTTTATAAGGTTTTTTTAATATTTCTATTTAACTTTAATTTATTTTTATTTCAGGTTTAGTAATTTTAGTACTTCAATTTTAACTTATATTATATAATTATATTTAACTTAAATTATATTATATTATATTAAATTCTATTCTGTTATATTATATTATATTTGCCACAATAATGTCTTTTATGAATGAAAGCCCCAAAATGAAGACAAATTAGAGTATTTTTAAAATTACCCTTCTCTTTAAAATATATGTATATTTCTATTTTTCTCGAGGCTAATTTATGCTTTAATTTATATATTTTTTTAAATAAAAATATATTATATAATTATATTATATTATTATATCTGTTCAGTTGTTTACTCATCTGGCATGTCTTTGATTTATCTTTATTTTGGGGCTTTTCTCAGCAGTCTAATAACTGCAATTAATTACATTTTCTATTTAACTCTTTTTAATGAATTGGAAAATTAAATCCAGTTCTAATCAGTCTTACAGCACTTCTCTTCTTTTTATGCTTTCATTGAGCCTTTTATCCTGTTGGTTTTCAATATTCAGCCGCTCAGTAAACCTCCACTCATTTCCCCCGTCAGGTGACCTGATCCACCAGGTGAGCCAGGCTGCCTCCTCACCGCCGCCAGAGGCCGAGGACCGCGGCAGCATCTCCCAGCAGCCTCCGTTTCTCTTAGAGGAGCAGCAGCATCACCCGCTGCGAGTGGCCGCTAAAGCCTACACCCTGTCCTCCGTCCTCATGAGGATCCTCATGCTCGGCCGCGTCCTCAACGAGGAGCCCCTGATCCTCCGCGGGGCCGAGATCGCAGCCGCCGGCAAGCGTGCCGACCCGCAGAGCCTGCTCTGCTACGGCGAGAGCGACGCGCCCGAGTGCCGGCGTTTCTCCATCCCGCGAGCGTTCAACGCCAGTCTGGGACGGGCAGCAGGGGGCGCACTGGCGCAAGGAGCCAACAGCGAGGACGGCATCGTGCAGCTGCTGTTCCAAGTGGAGCCAAATCCATTTCCGTTCAATTACGTCGCCAATTACACCGTGTCTACGGAGGTGGCATCCATGGAGTTCCGCACGGTGAACGGCACGCAGATTCCCATCTCGGATCTGGACGAGAGCCAAGCGATAACGGTTGCTGTTAATAATGGAAGCATGGCTGGGCTGGACTCTAACAGATTGGAGGCCATCTTGCCGCCGGCGGGAGCCGAGAACGTCAGTCGCTGCAGTTCGGTCATTGTGAGGGTGAGCACCAGGAATGCCAACAGACAGGCGGGAGTCTACGTCCAACTCAACTTCACCGTAATAGACGGTAAGACATTCAACACAAGGGGAAGCCACTGAGAGTAAAACAATAGCTTGCACTGTCAGTCACAAACTGTGCCAAAAAACTTAAATTATACTGTATGAGAAAAATATATAGGTGTCATGTTATAAAGACAACATGTTTCTGAAATTAAATAATTGGCTTTTATATGGTCATCATCGTGCTTAAAGGTGCAGTTTGTAGTATTTATGAGGATCTATTGACAGAAATGCAATATAATATACATAACTATGTTTTCAGTGGTGTATAAAGACCTTACATAATGAACCGTTATGTTTTTATTACTTTAGAATGAGCCATTTCTATCACCATACACCACGGGTCCCCTTACAGTGAAGTCGCTATTTTGCGCCGCCATTCTCTGTTACTCTCTGTTCTCTCCAACAACTACATTTTTGTCCTGTGTCGGCCACCGTAGCTTCTCTATGTGCTTCGAAAGGGAGGGGGGGATGCAATTCACAACCTCACCGCTAGATGCTGCTAAAAATCACACACTGCACCTTTAAGAAAGTTTGTCTGGGAAAACTGGGGAAAAAACTACAAATGTAAAGAAAAAAAATACTTTTAATAAAGATTATGTATCTATGCTTAACACTTAAAATAAATTGCAGTTTTGTTTTTTTTCTTACTGTTAAAAACTAGTGCTAGAATAAAAGCATAATTAATTTCATGTTATCTGTAAATTTCATCAATGTAAAATGCAGAATTTTTTTAAAACATATTTCATAATATTTGATTAATAAAACACATTAACTTGGCACCAGTGTTATTTTAGGATTATTTATGTTATTATAGCGTTTATTAATATTTTAATTGTCTTTTATTTTTATATTTTCATTTGAATTTTTATTAGGTTTTTAATATGTCTATTTAACTTCAATTTATTTTTATTTTAGGGTTTAGTAATTTTAGTACTTAAATTTAAACTTATTTATTTCAGTTAGCTGCCAAGGCAATTTTTCTAAGTTTGTTTCATTTTTAAAGTTTTTCACTTTTATTTTATTTTATTTTATTTTATTTTATTTTATTTTATTTTATTTTATTTTATTTTATTTTATTTTATTTTATTTTATTTATTTTATTTTATTTTATTTTATTTTATTTCGCTTTATTTCAGTTACCGAAAGTGTCTTCTAATACTTTCGGCAGATGCCCTGAAAACCTCTATGTTCACTTTATTTCGTCTGAACTAACGGACTAGTCGACTAGTACAACACATGGTTAGTGTTTAGTAATGTATGAGTGCCAACATTGTAAAAATCAACTTGATTTATTTATTCCTGCAGGAGGGGAAATAGCATATTCAGGGAATTTTATCCATCTTTTGAATGTTTCTTGATTTTTGTGCATCTCTAACACCTATTTCTATTCATCCCGTCGTCCTCAGATTCTCCAGAAACGTGGGAAATGTTGGATCCATCGATCACGGCCTATCTGCACACTTCTGAATGGCCCAACGAATACAACAGCACTGACAGGAAACGCATCACGCTCAATATGACGCGGGGACAGGACTTGGACCACCGACACTACACTTTCTTCCTGTCTCCAAAGTAAGAGATGTCAACAATTAAAGCTTTTAAGCACAGTTGTAATGTTTTGATGTTTCTCACTGCTATATTTGGCTGAAAAATCCTTGAAGTGCATGTTAATGAAAGGCCATTCATCTATAATAAATGATGAGCTTGTATGCGGGCGGCTCTTTTGTTCACCCTTTACTGAGTGATTCATTCATTAATATCACCAAATGAAGATGAGTGTTTCACAAAACACAAAGAGAGTGGCTCATCCTGTCACATTTCAATCTCTATCCATTTTGTTAAGTTGTATTTTTGATTTTTAACCAATAAAATAAAAGCATTTGCGATGATGCACTAATGCACACAAACTAGTTTTGAAGTCGTTTTCATCCTGATTTCTCCATCAGTTCGTATGACACCACGCGTGACCACTTCATAAACGTGTCCACGGGCTGCGGCTCAGATGATCCGGCTCTGATCCGGTTGGAGGTGGCTGTGTTCACGTCTTTATGCCAGTATTTCAGCGAGAGCGCCAAACAGTGGCGGACGGACGGCATGGTTCCTCTTCCCGAGACCAGCGTGGACCGAGCCGTGTGTCGCACGCGTCATCTCACCGCTTTCGCCGCCAGCCTGTTCGTTCCACCCGACGCCGTCTCCTTCATCATTCCTGTGAGTATTACAACTCAACACAGCAGACATTCTGTTTTCCTTAATGTTATTAATATTAATAATCATTTATAAATGATTAATTATTTTAAAATTTATATTTTTTTTAAAACGAACCTGAAATAGTATTGATTCTTGGTTTAAAATATATTAAATGTTAATAATAACGTTTTTTTTTTATGTAACTTTTTTTCATGTCTTCTCAAGTTTAATATATACAAATCATTTTTTATTGTTTTTTTATTTTTTATATTTTTAAAATCTGTTTTAATCAATATTATATTATATTAATTATATTTTTTTCTTTTAAAAATAAATATTTTTAAAATTAGCTCTGCGTCTGGACATAGTGGTAATGATTCCTTAAAAGTTATGTAAGTTTATTATAAAATATATAAAATATATTAATAATTTGAAATATTTTTATTAATTTATTAAACATATTATTTTTTAATTAATTTTGTATATTTTTATTTTAAAAATATTTGTAATCTATATTAATTTTATTATATCATATTATATTATAATTTACATATTTATATTATAATTATATTTTTTCTTATAAAAGAATATTTTTTTTAAATTAGCCTTCTTTCTGTCTGGATGTAGTGAGTCCTTAAAAGTATATTAATCATTTTTAATAGTTGTATTAATATTATATTATATTAATTATATTATATTATATTAATCACATTACATTACATTACAATATATTAAGGTATAGTTTAAGAGTTATATTAATAATTTTAAATAGTTTTTATTATATTATATTATAATATATTAAGGGACAGTAAGTGATAATGCAGTGTCATGTATCTCGTCCATGTCAGGAGCGTTCAGTGACTCGTAGTCTGGTGGTGGTGTTGGTGTGTGTGATCGGACTGCTGTGTTATGCCGTGGCCGGCGCTATATTACGGAAGCTGGATCAGATGGACCTGAGACGGGCCTCTGTGGTCCCGCTGTGCGGGAAGGACGGTCTGTACAAGTACGAGATCCAGGTCAAGACCGGCTGGGCCTATGGAGCAGGTGAGATCAGGAGCGTTTCGCAGATGATCAGTAGGTTAGTCCACTTAGACGGAAAGAAACCATCCGATCATTATAAAAAGCAAACAACCACTGACTAGTTCTGCCTCATTGTGTCAAGGTACTGCATCTGTTAAGGTGCGAGATTTCGCGGGCATAAAGGATCCACCCTGTGTCTGTCTGTTATTAAAAGCTCTCAAACCAAAACCAAGCAGCTTTTTGTTGAACATGACGAATTCATGTGACCGACTTAAACATGAGCAAAATAATGATTGTATCAATTACATCGTTACACCAGTAGGTGGCGACAAGTGACTGTTAAAAAATGTATTTGTCATTGAATCATTCATTCAAGAGATTTGTTCAAAAACACTGATTCATCCAGTAATGAAACAAGTGAAGTATTTATGAGTGAGTCATTGACTCATTCATTCAACACAATGTTTTTCAAATAATTAATTCAGATCAATTAAACATTGTAAATAGTCTGCAGCAATCAACATTTTGTCAAAACCTCTAGTAAATTACATGTTATTTTGTTTAGTTGCCTGTTCAGGATCGTGGGAGAATCGTGATCTCTATTTGAAACAAAAAAATTGATTCTCATCTAGAATCATTCAGCTCCACATCATAGTATTCCTTCCTTCACTGGAACACTGCCGGATGGCTGGAGTCTGAGATTTCAGTCTTTGATCACATCAGCATCAGCAGTGTCTTTGTACCCGCTCCAGGCACCACGGCTCACGTTGGCATCAGTCTCCATGGCAGCGAGAGCCGGAGCGGACACAGACACCTGGACAGCGTCGGAGCGTTCGCTCGAAACAGCCTGGACATCTTCCACATCGCCACAGACACCAGCCTGGGCAGCGTGCTCAAGATACGCGTCTGGCACGACAATAAAGGTACCTAAACGGACCCACAGATCTGGCATAAACAACATTTACCGATGTGGAACGGGGCAAAACTGTAAGAAAAACCTGTCTGTCTCTCTGTCTGTCTCTCAGGTCTGTCTCCAGCATGGCTGCTCCAGTATGTCCTAGTGAAGGACTTGCAGACGGGCAGCAGTTATTTCTTCCTGATTGAAGAATGGCTCTCGGTCGACAATGAGAAGACGGACGGCAGGGTAGAGATAGAGGTGGAAGCCTCCGGTAAAGCCCCGCCTCCCCAGATAAAACACAGATTGTGATTGGTTGGTGTTGGAAATAAATGAGATCATGGATATTCAGCGAAGAGAATAAAGACAAATAACAAATTATGATTTAAGTGGAAAATCCTTCATATCCTTTTAAGCCTAAACCTTTATTACACACAGGATAAAATGCAGGATACAATTAGATGCATATTGTTAGCAAAACAACTTGTTTTGCCTTGTTTTTGTCTAAATTGAAATGAAATGATCATTTCAGATTGTAAAATATATATATATATATAAATTGTTATATATTAATATATGTGTGTATTTATAAATATATCATGTAAAACAAAATACGATATATTAAATATTTTTATATTATATTATAATAATATTATATACTATATATATTATTTATATAATAAGTTTATATAATTTTTTATGTTATTATTATTTTTACATTTATATTATTATAATAATATATTATATAAACTATTTTAGGGTAAAAATGGAAATTAGAGCTTTGTGTTAATTGGTAAAAAAAAAAAAGAATGTTTTTTTATTTTATTTGAAAAACAAACTTGAATATTATGGTGTAAATTTAAAAAAATACTACTCTTTAATCATAAAACATAATCTATTTATTTTGTACTTTATTTGAATTGTGTTACTCCCAACACTGCTCAGTGAGAGAGGGCTGTTAGTCAGTTAGGCATAGGGATGCACCGATACCATTTTTTCAGAACCGATCCGATCCGATCCCAAAAATTCTGAGTATCGACCGATACCGATACCAATCCGATACTAGCGCAGTTTTGTTTAAAAATTCAATGTAGAATTTCTATACCTCAGTGTGTTGAACTGATAATCACTCTTTTGTGTGTTAAACACAATCTACTAAATACAGACAACTTCATTATAAAGAAAAACAACAAATTAAAAAATATACATAATCACAATCTATGACAAAAATACTACCATAAACTAGATGGTGGATAAATTAGTTTAGTGGATCATTCAGGAGCAAAAGTGACTAGAAAAATCATGAGTGCACAATAATTGTATAAAATCTAAACATTTAGTGGGGAGCAAATAAAAGTGAATAAGTGTAGCACTAAATCTGGTAAAATGTTACACATTGTTGTAAAATACATTCATGAAAAACAAGTAAATATATTTATAAAAATAGGGCCTATATACTAAGAAATTAAAAGACATTTATTTTAAATGTATAGCGCAGCTTTTTAATGAGGCAGCAACATATTATAGATAGGGCAGAACAAGAAAGGCTATTAATAATCTTTCATTGCGCAAAAGTATTATAATACTAAAGGCTCCAATACAGAGCGGCACAAAGCGCGTATGCGCATCCCGTGTGCAGGATGATGCGCTTGAAGCAACATAGAGTCACAGCGCGCAGCACTCCCGCTCCGTCCGCATTGAAAAGTTCAAAACACAAAGGGAAGATATATCGATGCGTAGTGTATCTATCTATGCAATATTTTATTTAGCCTTTTCTTTTAACAGTTTAAAATTTCAGTTACCGTGCGTGTGAAGAACAATACAATCTCTAGTCCAGTGTTGTGATCTAACAGACACCCGGTAGAAAGTAACACGATTTAGAAACAGCAATAAACTCCAATCAAACAAAGTCATTTTATGCGAAACCATAGACCGTTATCTAGAGATCAGGCATAATAACAGAAACACTGAATCATCTTGGAGAGAGTTTCATCGTGTTGACTGTCGTAACCGAACGCGACACGCAGTTTGAAAGCTGAATGGAGAATGACTGACAGCCGCAGCGGAAAGCATTCACGTGAACTTGAATATAATATCTGTACCTCACATTAAACTATGGAATGGCTTCAGAACACTTAATATAGTCCACAAAGCGTTGATGATGCTTTATAATGTTTTTGTGTCTTTTGTGGGGCACTGGGGCTTAACAATAACACAGAATATTATACGCACAGTATCGGATTTGGATTGGTCCTGTCTGACCGATACCCGATCCGGCAAATAATGGCGGTATCCGATACTGAGTATCAGATCGGCGCATCCCTAGTTAGGTAGTTAGATAACTAGTTAGTATTTCTGTTAATGGCATACTTTATGCATCATGTTCCATTAACACATGAATGATGGAAAATTTAACCACACCACAGTGTCGATTGATAACCTGTGCTGTAACCTACGCAAAATCACAACAACTTCCTGTTGTCTGACCTCTGTATTTCCTGTGTGCAGAGGAGGCGGAGCTCCATCACTGGCCGCGGCTGCTGTCCTGGGAGCTGCAGAGGGCGGTGTGTGAGAGCCACCTGTGGCTGTCGCTTTGGGAGCGACCCCCGCGGAGCCCCTTCACGCGGCTGCAGCGGCTCACCTGCTGCTCGCTGCTCATGCACCTCTGCATGCTGGCTAACGCTGTGTGGTACGGCACCGTCGCCTATGGCCACAGGTGAACGCCACTGTCATTCATGACGCTTTTGTGTCATTTATTGTGCAGGTGCAGATGTATATGCTAGTGGTCAAAAGTTTAGAATAATAAAGGTTTTTGAAAGAAGTGTCTCCTGCTCACCAAGCAGAAACATCTTTCAAAAAAATCATAATTCTCTCGTTCTGATGAATTGTATGAATGTGTGCTGTAGCTCTACGCCGGTGTCTCAGCTGGTCTCTGTGAATGTGGAGACTCTGTGGGCGGGGCTTGTGAGCTGTCTGCTGGTCTATCCCGTCTACCTGCTCGTCTTCTGCCTCTTCAGACTCAGCCGCAGTAAGGTGAGACACGCACACAGAATCTGCTCCGAAGAAATCACTGCAACAGTGTGGTAAATTAAAAAGCTTTATCTCTATTAAGGTCTCTGTGGAGCAGCTTCCTCCTCAGGTGGACCAGGAGTCTCTAGAGATCGATGACTTCCTGGATAACTCGTTGACAGGAAGCTCTTTTCTGATGTTGAATGGGATTCCTGGAGAGGTACGTTAGAATTTGAAGATGTATTTAACTGTGATTTCCACTGACAGAAGTGAAGTGACATGTGAAGGCCAATATCGTAACCCATACTTGGAATTTGTCCTCTGCATGTAACCCATCCAAGTTAGTGCACACACATTAGGAGTAGTGAGTACTGAGCACACACACACATATTGAACTGGGGAATTTGGAGGCCAATTCAACACCTCAAACTCGTTGTTGTGCTCCTCAAACCATTCCTGAACCATTTTTGCTTTGTGGCAGGGCGCATTATCCTGCTGAAAGAGGCCACAGCCACCAGGGAATACTGTTTCCATGAAAGGGTGTACATGGTCTGCAACAATGCTTAGGTACCCTGACTGGTCTGCGGCTATGCAGCCCCATACGCAACAAACTGTGATGCACTGTGTATTCTGACACCTTTCTATCAGAACCAGCATTAACTTCATGAGCAATTTGAGCTGCAGAAGCTCGTCTGTTTGATCGGACCACACGGGCCAGCCTTCACTCCCCACGTGCATCAATGAGCCTTGTCCGCCCATGACCCTGTCGCCGGTTCACCACTGTTCATTCCTTGGACCACTTTTGATAGATACAGACCGGGAACACCCCACAAGAGCTTCATTTTTTGAGATGCTCTGACCCAGTTGTCTAGCCATCACAATTTCGCCCTTGTCAAACTCGCTCAAATCCTTACGCTTGGCCATTTTTCCTGCTTCTAACACGTCAACTTTGAGGACAAAATGTTCACTTGCTGCCTAATATATCCCACCCACTAACAGGTGCCGTGATGAAGAGATAATCAGTGTTATTCACTTCATAATGTAATGCGTGATCGGTGTACAGTGGGGAGAACAAGTATTTGATACACTGCCGATTTTGCAGGTTTTCCTACTTACAAAGCATGTAGAGGTCTGTAAATAATTAATTTGCATTTTATTGCATGACATAAGTATTTGATCATCCAACCAGTAAGAATTCCGGCTCTCACAGACCTGTTAGTTTTTCTTTAAGAAGCCCTCCTGTTCTCCACTCATTACTTGTATTAACTGCACCTGTTTGAACTTGTTACCTGTATAAAAGACACCTGTCCACACACGCAATCAAACAGACTCCAACCTCTCCACAATGGCCAAGACCAGAGAGCTGTGTAAGGACATCAGGGATAAAATTGTAGACCTGCACAAGGCTGGGATGGGCTACAGGACAATAGGCAAGCAGCTTGGTGAGAAGGCAACAACTGTTGGCGCAATTATTAGAAAATGGAAGAAGTTCAAGATGACGGTCAGTCTCCCTCGGTCTGGGGCACCATGCAAGATCTCACCTCGTGGGGCATCAATGATCATGAGGAAGGTGAGGGATCAGCCCAGAACTACACGGCAGGACCTGGTCAATGACCTGAAGAGAGCTGGGACCACAGTCTCAAAGAAAACCATTAGTAACACACTACGCCGTCATGGATTGAAATCCTGCAGCGCACGCAAGGTCCCCCTGCTCAAGCCAGCGCATGTCCAGGCCCGTCTGAAGTTTGCCAATGACCATCTGGATGATCCAGAGGAGGAATGGGAGAAGGTCATGTGGTCTGATGAGACAAAAATAGAGCTTTTTGGTCTAAACTCCACTCGCCGTGTTTGGAGGAAGAAGAAGGATGAGTACAACCCCAAGAACACCATCCCAACTGTGAAGCATGGAGGTGGAAACATCATTCTTTGGGGATGCTTTTCTGCAAAGGGGACAGGACGACTGCACCGTATTGAGGGGAGAATGGATGGGGCCATGTATCGCGAGATCTTGGCCAACAACCTCCTTCCCTCAGTAAGAGCATTGAAGATGGGTCGTGGCTGGGTCTTCCAGCATGACAATGACCCGAAACACACAGCCAGGGCAACTAAGGAGTGGCTCCATAAGAAGCATCTCAAGGTCCTGGAGTGGCCTAGCCAGTCTCCAGACCTGAACCCACTAGAAAATCTTTGGAGGGAGCTGAAAGTCCGTATTGCCCAGCGACAGCCCCGAAACCTGAAGGATCTGGAGAAGGTCTGTATGGAGGAGTGGGCCAAAATCCCTGCTGCAGTGTGTGCAAACCTGGTCAAGAACTACAGGAAACGTATGATCTCTGTAATTGCAAACAAAGGTTTCTGTACCAAATATTAAGTTCTGCTTTTCTTATGTATTAAATACTTATGTCATGCAATAAAATGCAAATTAATTATTTAAAAATCATACAATGTGATTTTCTGGATTTTTGTTTTAGATTTTTGTTTGCGTCTCTCACAGTTGAAGAGTACCTATGATAAAAATTACAGACCTCTACATGCTTTGTAAGTGGGCAAACCTGCAAAATCGGCAGTGTATCAAATACTTGTTCTCCCCACTGTATATATAAACAATAATGTAATACTTTATGATTGAAATAACATATCATGGTTTTGGCGTCTGTGAGATTAGCTGCAGTTCAATCAGCTGAACTGAACCTCAGTCACTGAACACTGCGATCAGAACAGCGTTTCTGTTAGAGAAACTTTCATGCAGGTCTTTTTTTATTCAAAAGGAAAATACAATATATGTATTTTTATTAATTCTGACAGAGACCCAGATGTGTTTCTCTCGTACCTTTCATGAGGTGCAAATTGAAATGGGTATCAGCCTGTGTTTGCTGAATACTTTGTTTGCACACAGAGAGAAACCTTCACAAAGACCTTCTCATTATGTTTTTCAAAGTCATAGCTGATTTATTTCATTTCTCTCTGGTGCGCTCTGAGGACAAACAAAATGAAATGGTTAGGAAATGAATGTCTGCATCTTGAAAGGTGCTTTTTGCTTTTCGTCTTTATAGTCTTCATGCTGCAGTTTAGTTTGTCACAGACGTCTCCGAATGTCACATTTCCAGGCCATTTCTATTAGAATGAAAAACATGATGAAGTTTGAGTTGCAAAACTGAGACAAGAAGCTCCATTTAGATTCCAGCCGTGAACTGTGAAGTACTAACCTGGATGCCAGCCGAACTTAGCCCCGCCCACGACATTTGAGGTCGGGAAGTTCGGGCTGGACTTGATCTGTTGTGGAGCAACTATGCTCGAACCAGAGCTGTTCGGATCAATCAAATTGTCAGGGCGGGCTTTATATGATGATGGACAGATGATCAACAGTAACGTAATCATCCACGTCACCAAAGAGCGCTTGGGTTGAATTCGTTCTAATCCTAAACGAGAACTTGTTCGTATATGCATTCACCTTTACTATTTCTCTCAAAAATGATGATCGTGTTGGTAAGTACTCCGTGTATCCTGAAATTCTGTTCACAACACCGGCAAAGATCGTTTACACTCATCTTCTTCTTCTACTTCCAGTGTGCGTGCAGTTGAGTTCTATGCGTTGCTCAACATACGTCACTTACTCCATTGCTCTGATTGGTTGTAGGTCTATCCAATTGAGTGCAGAGGCATTTTCTTTCCTAAATTCCATAATCACAGCCCAATGGAGCAGTATCAGACTCATATTCTGACTAGAATCTGGGTATGACGAAGTCAGGCTAGTGAAGTACATCAGTATGAGCTGATATATATACAGCAGCAAACTCACATCCTGAGTCTATTGTGTTCCTGCAGAAGAATAACTCAACATGCTCTCTCTCTCTCACTGCAGACATACTCTGAAGAGACCAACATTGACCTACCCACTCCTTCCACTAAGAGGTAAGCATGAGGTCGCATCAGGTCGCCATGGTTACAGACGCACTAAAACTCAGCTCATTAAAGAGAGACCTGCAGGATATAAAACATCCTTTACATCCAAACAAGATTATTATAGTTAACTGAAACTTAAACTAAAGCAATAAAATTTTTGTTGCTTGAAATAAAGTAAACGTTAACTGCAATAAAATAAAATATCAAGAAACAAATATAAAATAAATTATATTTATATATATTATTAGTAAAATAAATAGTCAAAATATTGATAGATACTACTATAGTATATAAATAATACTAAAATAACACGGGTGAATAAATAAACAACTGGTGTTAAATAATTGTGGGTTTATTTTTTATTTATATTTAAATTTTTTAACAATGTTTAATAATGCATGGGTGGTGGGTAAAAATTGATAAAATAAACAGTATAACAGAAAAAACAACTGAGTGGCTAAATAAATGAATTTAATAAATGAGAATGAAATCATAAGCAAATGAAAACCGATTCAGTGAGTGATTTTAGTGAGTTGATGAATTAATGACTGTAAGTGAATCAGAGTCAATGAATGACTGAATGAGTGAGTATGAATGAATGACTGAGTAATTCATTTTGAGTCAATACAAGACACAATTAACAACTGAGTCAGTCAGTGAGTGAGTGAGTCAGTCAGTGAGTGAGTGAGTCAGTCAGTGAGTGAGTGAGTCAGTCAGTCAGTCAGTGAGTCAGTCAGTGAGTGAGTCAGTCAGTGAGTGAGTCAGTCAGTGAGTGAGTGAGTCAGTGAGTCAGTCAGTGAGTGAGTGAGTCAGTGAGTCAGCCAGTGAGTGAGTCAGTCAGTGAGTCAGTCAGTGAGTGAGTCAGTCAGTGAGTGAGTGAGTCAGTGAGTGAGTCAGTGAGTCAGTGAGCGAGTCAGTGAGCGAGTCAGTGAGCGAGTCAGCGAGCGAGTCAGCGAGCGAGTCAGCGAGCGAGTCAGCGAGCGAGTCAGCGAGCGAGTCAGCGAGCGAGTCAGCGAGCGAGTCAGCGAGTGAGTCAGCGAGTGAGTCAGCCAGCGAGTCAGTCAGCGAGTCAGTGAATGTGAGTGCGTGTGTGAGAGAAACAGAGTGAATCTCTGGCCCTGTTCTTCCGCTGCAGTCTTCAGAGGTGGAGCATTCCTGACTGTGATTGGCCGGATGTCTTGACTGATCCATCTGTGGAGATGGGGCCGGTGTTTCCCCCTCGTCTCAAGAGAGGTCAGGGCAGCAGACATCTAGGAGTGGACATCACCTTCAGTCCTGACGAGGAGGACACCATCTGTGACAACAGCCACAGGAACAAATACTTCTCTTCTTCAGGTGACATGCCTCAATACATTTACTGTTCTCTCTTTTATGCCATAGTGTACTTATGCATATTACTTAAGCACATACTTAATGCATGTGTCAGAAGAATAGAGCTGGTTGTTGATTGGATGCTGACTTTGATTGACAGATGAGGATCTAATCAAGCGTATTTTGGCCGATGGACAGCTGCTGTCTCAGACGGACAGTGACATGGGCGATCTGTAAGTCACACCATTTCAGCGCGTGTTGTAACTCACCTTAAAAACAAATTAAAATGTCTTAAGTGTGAAAAATGTAAGGTCTTGACAACAAGTTTAAACACTTTATAGCGTATACAATATCAATCAAATGTTTGTGGTCAGTGTAATTTTTTAAATGATTTTGAAAGAATTCTCTTCTGCTCATCAAGGCTGCATTTATTTGATCAAATAAATAATAAATTAAATAATTGAATGCGTCCTGAATAAATGTTGTGTGTGTGTGTTTAGCTCCAGTATATTCGGTGATAAGACAGAAGTGATTCTACTGCAAAAGATGAATGAACCTATTCCATGTGCGGCCTTTAGACGAGACCCACCCAAAACTGCCTTTACTTCACGCACAGGTACACACACACTCACTCACCTAAATCCACTTTACCTCAGAGAGAGAGACAAACACAGCTGAACTCTTACATCTCTCTCTCTCTCTCTCTCTCTCAGTGGTGACGGATGTGTGTAAGCCCAGACCGTTTCCTCCTTTATGTGGATTGGCTGCTCTGTGGGTCAGCTGGGTGGGGCTTGTCCTGTCCACCAGCCTGTCAATGTGGTTGGGGCGGAGCTTCAGCGAGGGCGTGGCTCTGATGTGGCTCATCTCCTGCATTGTCAGCTTCCTGTCATCATTCCTCATTCTCGAACCTCTGAAGGTACATACACTCACGCATGATAGCAGCTTACACACCGTTAACCTACACATGGAGCACAATTTTGTAAACTGCATTTTCACACTCTCTCAAACATTTGGTGTAGATCTGAGTTGATTTGACATTGAGTTTGGTTGGTGTGAAAGCTGTTTAGAAATCCCAGATATAACTAGCAAACCAGCATAGGCTGGATCATGTACGTTTTTGTAAGCAGGGAGAATAAAAATCGAATCAATATATGATACGTCAAATAATTTGATTAATTAGTGCTCATCGTTGATGTTGGTTCAGTTTGTCAACATCGAACATCTTGATAAAGTTTGTCTTGGCAAACTGTCTTTTTAAAAAAATTAATAATAATATAATTTTATAATGAATATTAATTTAAAAGTTCATATTAATACATTAACACATTTTGATTATTTATTATTATTTAAATGTGTAGTGTATTTGATTAATTATATTGTATAATTAAGTTAAATTATTTGTATTTATATTATTGGTATTATTAATTATGAATATTGAACATATTTATATCAATATTGATATCAATGTGGATATTAATAAATATGAATATTTAATTATTTTGATATTAATATTCTTGAATGTAAATATTCATAAATATTAGTATTTACTCATGTTGATGACTCAAATAAACACTAAAATAATGATACTAAGTTTTACTTAATTCTTTTGAGAAGACTTGTCAAAGTTTGTTTTTTTTAATAATTATTAATTTAATAATAAAGGTTTCTCATTAATATTAATTTTAAAGTTCATATTATTAAATATTAACATTTAACAAGTTAGTAATATATTTATTAATTATAATTAATTATATGTATAATTAAGTTTGATACTTGTATTTATATTATTGATCTTAATAATTTTTGGGGATATTGATGATATTTATATTAATCCAATGATACAATGTGAAATTTGTCCTAGGAATTGATCTTTGTTTTAGACCAAGGCTGTGTCCGAAATCGCCCCCAATACCCTTAAATAGGGCATTATTTGAGGGGACAGCCATTTGTAGTGGTGTCCGAAACCATAGTGGACGTTATCGAGTGCACTCATTCAATCCCACAATGCATTGCAATAACGAGTGTACAACTGATGTATGCTCAACGGCTAGAGAATACCCATAATGCACTGTGAGAGTCGCGCCAAATGAATTCCCGCATTTTGCCAGAAGATGGCGCCCGCAGCTGAATCATCCATCCATCCATTTTCCAAACCGCTGGTCCAATGTGGGTACGGCGTAATATATTACAGATATAAATTCCTTTTTACTTGATTAAATTGTTTAATTAAGGTTTATACATGCTAGTTTTCATGACAGAGTTCAAGATAAATCTTTTCAGTACTACTGGAGCTGCCAGTTGGCTAAGATTCAAATGATTATTAAACAGCAAACACAAGCCTTACCCCGTTCCAGCGCACTCAGTGTCCGAATTCACTCACTCGTTTTCATTCACTCCTTCGAGTGGACTATTAGTGGAGTAATGTAGGGAATAGTGAATGAGGGTATAGGGAGCGATTTCGAACACAGCCCAGGAGTGAAAATGCCCACATATCCCTGTTTCAAATCCAGATTTGTTAGCTGATTCTCGTGTGTGTGTGTGTGTGTGTGTTCAGGTGTTGTTAGAGGGTGTGTATTTCTCTCTGGTGGTGGGGCGTCTGAGAGCCGAAGAGCAGGACGTGCTGGTGGACTGTCCGCGTGTGGAGAGGGTCGTTCAGCGAATCCCCCGAGTGCGGCCGCCGCAGGGGTTCGCCCTCTCACAGGCCAGAGAGGAAGCGCGCAAAGTCCGTCTGCTACACACTATGCTGAAGGTACGACAACCACAGTGGTAGAAAAGTCTGAATCAATTCAGCCAACACTGAATTAGGGGTTCATTTCTGGGTTGATTGATTGCTCATAGAGTTTTCCTAGAAGTCCTTTGTCAGCTTGGAAATCGTTTGAAAATACCATATTATAAAGCCCTCTTTGTCATGGCTGACAGCCGCCATATATACTAGGATCCATTAATTCCCAGGTCATGTTTTAGAGATCTGCACTCTGATTGGCCATTCTTCTCCTCATTAGACTCTCTTAGCTGTGATTGATGTGTATTTTTATTGAGTTTGACATGATTGATGTCTTTTTCAATGACAGAAGTGCTTGTGAATGTGAAGCAGTGGGTGTTTGAATAATAGGCGTCTTTTGCTGTGAATTGACAGGGCTTCCTGCTCTACATGCTGTTCCTGCTGGTGGTTTTACTGCTCAACTACTCCGACTCGGCCAAAGACGCCCATCGCCTGCGACTTCACACTCAACTGCAGGATCATTTCCTCACAGAACACTTCAACAACATCAGCAGGTACTCAAGCACTCACACACACTCACGCACACACACACACTGCTGTTAATACAGATGAAGCTCATTTAGCGTTACGCAACTTTTGTCAGTACAGACTCGGTAAGCTTTATTTTGTCTATCCAGTCTGACATAAACATACAAGTCTGTCTGTCTGACTGTAAACTTTTAAAGAGTTTAAAACAAGTTTAAACTTTCTTTTCTTTCTAATAAATGTTCGTTTAATTGACTAATTATGAATTTCAAAATTGATATTAAGTAATAACATTTAACAATTTTATATTTAGTATTATTAAATTAATAATGTGTTTATTAATTATTGTGTAATTTATAGTTTGATTTTGATCTATGTAAAATTAATTAAAATTAATAAAAAAATATATATGATAAACTTTGTGTGCAAATCTAGTTTTAACTTTTTGACATTTTGACAAACTTCCCTTTTCTAATACATTTTAATATAATTTGATATTAATCAATATTTAAATTTCATCAATTTTAATTTTTAAATTTGTATCGATTTTATTTATCGTTTTTTATTTAATATTTTTTAAATCAATATATGTATTAATTATAATTAAATAATTTTGGCAAACTTCCCTTTTCTAATAAATTTTAATATAATTTGATCTTAATCAATATTCAAATTTCATCAATTTTAATTTTTACATTTTTATCGATTTATAGTTTTTTTTTTATTTAATATTTTTAAAATCAATATATGTATTAATTATAATTGAATAATAGTTTATTGATATTATTAATATTATTATCAGTGTTATTGGTATTATTAATTATTATGAATATTGATCATATTCAAATCCATATTAATATTAATGTTAATAAAATTAACATTTATTTATTTTTATATTAATATTTATCATTGGAAATATTCATAAATATAATCATTTAATAATATTTATAAATATTAATATTGGTCTTAATAATATTAGTATTAAAATAACAGTATTTTATGTTCATTTTCTGCACACAAGCCGCCTTGGTTACTTCAGCACAAAAGTTGTTTCAGAGGCGTAGAATATTTGAATATTTTTCACAAGACACTTTTTACCGGCTCCAGTTCTGTCTTTCCGTGTTGTTTTGTTTCTCTCAGTCAGGTCAAACTCGTGTGTGTGTGTGTGTGTGTGTGTGTGTGTGTGTGTGTGTGTGTGTGTTGATGCGACAGATCAGAGCTGACAGTTTGTTGAAGTAGTGTCTTCGACAGGTGGATTTACACCATGAGTCTCTCTGAGAGTCATAGACCACACAAACACACACACACGTGTCTCTAACTTGTGAGATCTTCTGTCTGCAGTCGTGAGGATGTGTGGGCGTGGCTCTTAGACTCCCTGTTACCACGATTACTGGATGGGCCGGTCCTGATGGAGAAGACAGCCAGCCTGCTGATAGGTCGACCCCGCCTCCGACAGCTGAGAGCGCAGCCAGGTGCTCCACCAGCACAGAAACACACAGAAACGTGTATAGTTATTTTATTTAGAAATGTTTATAAATGATATAAAATATAAACTTAACACTGGAGTTAAGGTGTTTAACTTCCAGCACTCATTATTATTATTATTATTATTATTGGGAAAAACAATAATAATTTAAGTTAAAAACTTAAAGTTTCGCTACATACACATTCTTAGGAAACATAAACACACAAACTGCTGTCACCTCATGAACTTTTTTCCCTCGCTGTCTTCCAGAATGCCCCGTCAGTGGCTATTTCCCAGCATCCTTGTGGTTTGGGTGTGTCCCAGCCGGGTGGGCGGAGTCAGCCTCGGGATTGGTGCAGAACTGGAGTATTAGTACAGCTCAGAGCAGCGGGTAAGAGTCACATGACAGGTTTGTTGTAGTAATGGGAAGTTCGGATCATTTTACTAACTCGGATCTTTGAATCTCGTTCATCAAAATGAACAAATCTTGTGTCGAGTCATTTCGTTCATTTCAGCAGAATATAATTCAAATGTTAGATGTTAATAGCCAAATTCCCCAACACATTAAAATGTTACATATAATGGCCATATCCCCCAACACATCAACTTACGTGACGTTGATCACACTTAGAATAAGAAAAAAATGCAATGCAAAGACAAGCCAAAATATGAGAAACAGAAACGGTTAATTCATTGCTTATCTGGGTCTTCATTCAGGCTATGCAGACAGATCTGAGTCGTTCGTTCATCCCGTGACATCCCCATAAACTGAGCTATGCAGTCGGTACCGGATACAGAATTGATTAGTTCATCTCTCGAGTCTCAGGTTCGAGTCACTCGTTCTTTTGTCACGTAACTATATGTTGTCATTGTAGGTATCTTTGCTTTATCAAAGTGATTTTTCCCCATCATATGGATAAAGTTTAAAGCATTACCAACTCTTTATTACCACATTCAATGTTATGGGAAATTTAAAAAAAATATATACAAATTATAAATTACAATTGTTTGTGGGAATTATGAACTAATTCTGTATTCAATACAGCTGTCACGTCACATGACAAAAGAATGAGACTCAGAAGATTCAGACCCGAAGACTCGAGAGGTGCACTAATCATTTCTCTTTCCGGTACAGACAGCATAGCCTCTACAGGGATGTCACGAGATGAACGAACGACTCGGACCTGAACCCGAAGACTCGAGACGTGAACTAATCAATTCTGTTTCCTGTACAGAACCTATAAGATGTTGCACATGCGCGGTCAACACAAAATGAACGAATCACTCTCTGAGGCAGTTCGTTGTTCCCGAGTCATATTAAAGATTCGTTCAAAATGAACGAATCGTTCATGACCGACCAATCACTAGTTTGTTGTTTGTTTTCCTTTTGGCCAAACTGGAAATCCCAGAATGCATTGGACACGTCAAGTGAGAGACACGTCAATTGTGAGTTTAAGCTCCCGTGCAAACTAGCACATAAAATAGACTCATTTAAAATGTCTATATATAAATATATTTCTTTATAAAAGAACATGACACCACTCGTAAAACTCTCTTGGTTTGGTACATTATGTACTGAAATACAAGGGTTAAATAAACTGGAGCCTCAAGCTCCCGAATCAGTGTCCGTCTGGTCTATACTGAATACTAGATGAATGTTTCATGACCCAGGCTGATCTTGGATCAGGTCTTCTGGTTCAGAGGATGTCTTTGTTTTCACCTCTGCTCAGGAGCCTCGTCCACATGTCACTGAGATTCTCATGAAGGTTTTGTGTGTGTGTGTGTGTGTGTGTGTGTGTGTGTGTGTGTGTGTGTGTGTGTGTGTGTGTGTGTGTGTGTGTGTGTGTGTGTGTGTAGTGTGTGGCACTGGGGGCAGGTGTCTGTCTATAGCAGCGCTGGATTCGTGCAGGATCTCAGCAGGAAGATGCAGGACTCCAGAGCTCTGGTCAAACAACTCAACACACACCAGTGGCTCGACCCGCTGTGAGTACGCATACACTCACTCACACACACACAGAAATATACATACAATACATACTAATCAGTAAGCGAGGATATACAACAAAAGACAGAAGAAGAAAGAGGAAGTCATTTTGGAGGAACATAAAATCAGTTTCATCAATCAGTCATGTTGAAAATAACTTTTTCATAATTTCTAATTAACAGTCTATTAGCATGTAATATGTTAAATTCTATTATTTGTTTTTAATTATAATTAATTATCAATTATTAATTAATAGTTTATTAATATTGATATTATGATTGTTATTGGTATTATATATCTGGTTATTGGTATCAATATTAATAGAATTCACATTTAATTATTTTATACTGATACTTATTAATGTTAATATTCATAAATGTTTTAACAAATATATGAATATTAATATTTATAAATATTATTACAGCAAAAAATTAATTACCAATTATCAATCATGTTGAAATGAACTTTTTTCATAATTTCTAATTACCAGTCTATTAACATTTAATATTTTCAATTTGAAGATGTTTTTATTAATCAATCAAATTATTTTCTGATTACCAAATTGACATTACATTTTTTGTATTAATTATTATGTATTATTTATATATTTAAAAATCATATTATATTATAATTTTGTTTAGACATCATAATTGATTGTTTTATTTAGTGCATTTTTTTTTACAAATGTAATTATTTGTAAAACAAAATTCAATTTAGTTTTATTAATCAATTAAATACTTTTTTGATTACCGTTTTTTACATTTCTATATTATACATTTTAAAATTATATTATATAATATATTTTATACAGTATTTCCATAATTATATGTCATAATTGATTGTTTTATTTATTGATTTTGCAAATGACTATTGCATGGCACAAATGATACAGTATTTAATTTTCCATTAAACTAATGAAAGAGTGAATCATACAGCCCGTCCTCTGAGGGTTCATGTGTTTGTGTTCAGGACGAGGGCTCTGTTCGTGGAGTTTCCCCTCTATAACATCAACACCGATCTGTTGGCCGTCTTCTCGTTCCTGTTGGAGTTCCCTGTGTCTGAGCGCGCTCAGTTGAGTCTGGACCTCAAAACCTGCAGCCTCCACATGCTCAGTCATGGCATGGACCTGCCCCTGTTCCTCACGGTAACCGTCAGCCAAATCACAAAACACTCCGCTGGTTTTGAAAACTGATCCCATTATTTGTATCAATTCAATTTTGCTGTCTGAACGAAGGCAGAGGGTCATTAAGTTCTCTCTTTCTATCACAGCTCCTCCTGCTGGTCTTCGTGATCTATTTCGCTGTACGTGAGGGGGTGATTGTCCGGAAACAGGGGCTTGGCTACTTTCTGCGCTTGTGGAATATAGCAAGTGTTTGCAGTCTGCTGTTGGCGATTTGTGTCGTCTCTCTACACCTGAGTCGCTCCGTTCTGTCTGACCGCCAATGGGGGTCATTTCTACAACAACGGGACACTTTCACAGACTTCTTTCCTCTGGCCCAACAGAACCAGGTTTTGACCCAACTCAGCGCGGCACTGCTCTTCCTGCTGGTGCTCAAGGTGAGCAAATGGGAATCAAACCCATGACTTTGCTGTTGTTAGCAACAGACCTCACTGGTTCTTGTGGAAGCTCAAAAGTGCTGGCGTGACGTGAGAATGAACCTCATTTTTCTTGTACGTCAAGCAAGCACACTTGATTTTCTATTTGACAAATTTGAGTGCTCTATGTAGTTCGCTGACCCAAAAAAAGTTACATAGTGTAGCTATAAAGTTCAGACTTGATAACTAGAGGAATGAACCATTGTGCCCTTGAGCAAGGCACTTTACTTCAGGTTATTCCAGTGGGATTGTCCTGCTAATAAGTGTGCTGTAAGTTAGTTTGGGCCACTAAATGAATGCTACTTTATGCAGATGCACATCTGCAAAGTTATTAATTCCATCCTAATGCTCATCTCCGGCAGACGTCAGGCTAGACAACACAAATATTTAATTCTGCAATAATTAATGGTATGAAAATACAAACCCTGTGATGCATAATTAATCACCTACCTCATTTCTCTCTGTTTAGGCATCACACCAGCTGCGCTTCATGAGAGAATGGGGGGTTTTCGGGAGGACGCTGAGGAGATCTTTTTGGGAGCTGCTGACGGCTGCCGTCACTCTACTCGTGTTCCTGTTGGCATACTCGCACACTGGACACCTGGTTAGGACACGCACACACTGCTGCACACCATCTGCAATGTGATTTAAACTACAGGGGTTGGACAATGAAACTGAAACACCTGGTTTTAGACCGCAATAATTTATTGAGCCTTGATGACCCTTTCGCAGCCAATACAGCATCAATTCATCTTGGTAATGACAGAAACAAGTCCTTCACAGAGGCCAGAGGGATTCTGAGCCATTCCTCTTCCAGATCAGTGGCCAGGTCACTATGTGATGCTGGTGGAGGAAAACATTTTCTTGTTCCTCCAAAATACCCCAATGTGGCTCAAAATTATTTAGATCTAGTGACTGTGAAGGCCATGGGAGATGTTCAACTTCACTTTCATGTTCATCAAACATTCATCACCAGTCTTACTATGTGTATTGGTGCATTATCATGCTGATACATGACACCCCCTTCAGGGTACAATGTTTGAACCATTAGGTGCACATGGTCCTCCAGAACGGTTCGGTAGTCTTTGGCAGTGACACCCATCAAGCACAGTAGGGAATGCCCTGATATTGCAGCCCAAACCATCACTGATCCACCGCCGTGCTTCACTCAGGGCAGAAACAGTCAGGGCAGAAACAGTCAGGGTGTTCATCCTCTATGGGGATTCTCCACACCGAAACTCCCACGGATGTGGGAAAGACGGTGAACGTGGGCTCATCAGAGAACAATACGTTTCATGTTCTCCACAGCCGAAGATTTACAATGTTGGCACCAATGAAACTGACCAAAGGTTTGGCTAAAACAGCATGACCATGAATATTGACTCCCGATGGACAGTTTTGTTGGAAACAGGAGAGTCGAGGTGCACGTTTAATTCTGCAGTGATTTGGGCAGCTGTAGTTTTATGTTTTTTGGATATAATCCGGGTTAGTACCTGGACATTCTGTTCAGACAGCTTCCTCTTGCGTCAACAGTTACTCCTGTTGGATGTGGTTCGTCCTACATTGTGGTATGCTGACATTACCCTGGATACCATAGCTCTCGATACACCACAAAGACTTGCTGTCCGGCTCACAGATGACTATGAGCCAGCGAGACGCACACCAACAATTTGTCCACTTTTAAACTCTGATATGTCTCCCATTATGTTGTGTAGATTGTGATATTTTATGTAGAGCTGTGCTATTGCTCTGCTAACTCAACCTTCACACACTACTGGTGGAATGTGAAGTCAGTGAAGATTGGCCAGCAGGCTGCCCATATAAAAGCGTGAAACCCCCAACACTATATTGCCCATTGTTTCAGTTTTTGTCCCCTGTACATGAACACATGGCTCCTTGGTTAACACAAACCTGTCAGCGTTTTTTCTGGGAATATGAAAAACACATTCCGTCATTTCCTGCTAATGCAGAGGAAGCAAGTATAATTAAAGCTGCAAGCAGCGATGAAAGGGCCCTAGCACCCGGGAGCACTGCAACCCGGTGGCCTCAGGAAAACAGCGAATAGTGGGCGACATGCATTTAAGTGGGTAAATATAGGAGAAATATGGCAAAGTCACATCAATGTGCCACACTTCCTGCTGCCAGCAGGTGGCGCTTTGACTATAACCGAATATTGGCATGTGGATGTCTTCAGGCCAGGACTATTATTAAACGTGTGAAGTTTGGGGCAGATCGGACACTGTATGCCTAAGTTACAACAACTTCCTGTTTTGTGGCGTAAATCGCATACATTAGCACTTAGCCACGTGTTGCTTGATTTAATGTGTTTCTAGCATGTTTGGGACTTGATGGCATATTTAAATGTGTTTCTGGGAGGGAATTACAGTGTAAAGCATGCCATTTCCTGTTGCCAGCAGGTGGCGCTATGACTAACTAATATTGGCATGTAGATGTCTTCAGGCCAGGACTTTTATCAAACGTGAAGTTTGGGGCGTATCGGACATTGTATGTCTGACTTACAACAGCTTCCTGTGTCATGGCGAAACAGCAGACTTTGACAGGCCGCCACGGACACGCCCTTCAGCGAAAACTCAAGATCATCACAATTTAACATCACAAAGGCCTTTAGATTAGACTGACCAAACATGATGTTGTTCTGGTTAAATCTCAATGAGGACACTCATCACAGTGTAAAACATAGTCTTTCCTGTTGCCCACAGGTGGCGCTATGACTGTAACTGAATATTGGCATGTAGATGTGTTCAGGTCAGGACTCTAATAAAACGTGTAGTTTGGGGCAGATCGGAAATTGTATGTCAGAGTTATAACAACTTCCTGTTTCATGGCGAAACATCGAAATTTGTCAGGCCGCCACGGACACGCCCTTCGGGGAAAACTCAAGATCTTCACAATTTAACATCACAAAGGCCTTTAGATTAGACTGTGCAAATATGATGTTGATCTGATTAAATCTCTAGGAGGAGTTTGTTAAAGTACAGCGTCTGGAAATGGCAAAATTTGCAACAATTTTGCAAAGAAAATTCAAAATATCTGACTTCCTGTTGGTTTTCAGATTTCATACCAGGAGACTTTTTTGTAGGTATTGGGCTGTTACATATGTCTACCCAATTTCGTACCTGTACGTGAAACGTAGCAGGAGGGGCACTTCGTTGAAATGTTGTCGGTGGCTCTATCGAGCAATTTTGCCATGCCCAATTCTGAAACTCAGATGTAGATGTCTTCAGGCCAGGACTTTTATCAAACATATGAAGTTTGGGGCAGATCGGACATTGTATGCCTGACTTACAACAGCTTCCTGTGTCATGGCGAAACATCAGATTTTGTCAGGCCGCCACGGACACGCCCTTCAGCAAAAACTCAAGATCTTCACAATTTAATGTCGCAAAGGCCTTAAGATTAAACTGACCAAATATGATGTTGATCTGGTTAATCACTATGAGGAGTTAATCACAGTGTAAAACATGCTATTTCCTGTTGCCAGTACGTGGTGCTATGACTGTAACTGAATATTGGCGTGTAGATGTCTTCGGGCCAGGACTCTGATAATACATGTGAAGTTTGGGGCAGATCGGACATTGTATGACCAAGTTCCAACAACTTCCTGTTTTATGGCGAAACATCGAACTTTGTGAGGCCGCCACGGACACGCCCTTCAGGGAAAACTCAAGATCTTAGTAATTTAACGTCGCAAAGGCCTTTAGATTAGACTGTGCAAATATGATGTTGATCTGATTAAACCTCTAGGAGGAGTTCGTTAAAGTACAACGTCTGGAAATGGCAAAATTTGCAACAATTTTGCAAAGAAAATTCAAAATATCTCACTTCCTGTTGGTTTTCAGATTTCATACCAGGAGACTTTTTGTAGGTATTGGGCTGTTACATGTGTCTCCCGAATTTCATACCTGTACGTGAAACGTAGCGGGAGGGGCACTTCGTTGAAATGTTGTAGGTGGCGCTATATCGAGCCATTTTGCCACGCCTAATTCTGAAACCCATATCAGACGTAAATTTTCACCACTTTTGACGCGTGTGCAAAGTTTCATGAGTTTTCAAGCATGTTTAGGCCATCAAAAATGTGATTCATTTGGGAGAAGAATAATAATAGGCTAAACAAATTCCAATAGGGTCCTCACACCATCGGTGCTCGGGCCCTAACTAAAGACATTTATTAGATTCATAAATGACATGAATTCACTAAAGCAGCACATCTCCTTGATGTCACTCTATGATTTATCTGAACTGAAGGTTCATGTCTTTTAACTGTGTACATAACTGAATGTGTGAGGACCTTGATGCTGGCTGAATTACACATTACAAATTTCCTTCCGAGGGAGGTAAAACTTGGTATGCTGAAGTGACCTTCTATAAAACCAGCTGCATAGACTGGGTATTGTTATTAGTTGTTTAAGTCAAGCGTCACTATTGCTATTACTCATACAGAGGGCTAGAGATTTGAACAAACACACAAACCTTATGTATTAAACATAACTTGTTCCACAATATTTGTGCTCAGATCATGAGGCTTGTTCATGAGGCTTCCTGTCAACTAACTATCCTGTTGTAATAAAAAAAAAAGTTTTTGGCAAAAACGCCAAAAATAAATCTTTTTTTTTTTTTTTTTTTAAATCCTCAGAGACAATTCATAGAGACAATTCAACAGAATATCTTAGAAATTTGTGGGTTGGCTCTTTTGGGCCAGTAAGCAACCATCACTTTAGAATGCCTTAGCAACCACATAATAGTGACCAAGCAACTGCTTAGCAACACCCTGACAACCACTCAAGAATTGCGGGTTGAGTTGTATATGCCTGTGCATAAATTTGCAAATGTGTTTGTGTATGAATCTGAACACACCACCCTTTCCTTCTTCCTGAATTATTAAATTCAAATTCCAAGAAGTTCTTGGCCGTTTACATACAGTAAGTGCAAAAAATGTTGGCACAATGGTGAAGCAGATGTAAAAGACTGTTATATTATCTCCCTCACTCACCTAGAATACCTAATGGGTCAGTTATGAACCATTATTCAGCATCTTATATCTGTTAAAAGCAGTCTGTTCTGATCAATACATCTAATAGTTATTTTCTGGATTTAGTCCAGAAGAGTGTTTGCTTGTTTTAAGATTTTGCTAAACTTTTGGCACTTTCTTTCTTCCCTTCTAGCTTTTCCACTCTGTCATGGAGGGCTACGGAACTGTTAGCTCTACTTGCTTGAAGTTACTAGGGTCTAGTGGGCGTGGACTGTTGTCATGGCGACCGGACAGTGGCTCCTCCCCATGTTCCACTTCCTGTTTCATCTTCCACATTAGCTTTACTCTACTCCGACTCGTTTTGCTGTGGCTTTTGGTGTCGGCATTGCTAAGAAACTATCGTCGGGCAAGGGCGGAATTGTACCGTCCAGCCGTTGACCTGCAGGACTATGAGATGGTGGAGTTGTTCCTGCGACGCCTCAAAATGTGGATGGGGCTCAGCCGTGCTAAAGAGGTGCGTGTACTTAAGTAATATCCAAGATTCCTTGAAATTTTGTATGATGCAAGTTTTTACCACATTATGTAACATGTCTGGAATTAGGTTTTGTAAGTATCTTATGTGATTATGAACTCTACGTAGGTTTATAGGATCACAAATGGATGATTCTACCCGAGGCACTTGTTTATTTGCTGGTTTTTATCCAAACCTGAATAGTTAATTTAGCCCATAGTCCCTTGATCCCTTCAGTAGATTTGTTACTTTTAAAGCAATTTGCAAAGCAGAGAGTTTCCCTTGAAGCACAGTGTCTTGATTAAATCAGAATTAAAGATCTCAGTAACTATAGGTGTGGAAAAGTGGTTAAGGCTAAGGGTGAATAAATGGTTGTGGTCAAACCCTCCAAGGAATGAGCCATTAGCTGTTACCATTGTGCTCTTGAGGGCACCTTTCCCCAGCAGATTGTCCCTAAAATAGTGTACAGTAAGTTGCTTTGGATAATGACTAATTGCCTATTACTGACTTTATAGTATGTCACCAGTCTTCCAGATTGAACCTTCACCCCAGACCTTTACCTTTTAAATTACCTCCACCCACTTGTCTTGACCCTTTATCCCTTTCTTCCCTGATAGTTCCGGCACAAGGTGCGATTTGAAGGTATGGAGCTCCCGCCTTCACGTTCCTCTTCAACAAGTGACTGCAAGTCCTTGTGTCTTCCTCCTCTGGACACTCCAGAGGCTCCCCCAACTCCCGACAGTGTTGATGGAGGATCTGAGGCCTCCTGGCGGCCCACTTCCAGCAGCCCTTGCAGTTTGGCTGAAGCCCCAGGTCTGGGACTAGGCCTCACCTTAGGCCTTGGGGTGATAGTTGGAGGCCAAGGCTGGAAAGAGAGAGCCGAGATGGAGGCAACGCTCCGCAGAATCCTCCCAGCTTTCGATGCTTTGCTTCTTCAGCTGGACCGGGTCACCCATGCCACAGAGGAATTGTATCGAACAGAGTGCCGCCTAGAGAGGCTGTTGAGGAAGAGTAGAGGACGGAGCAGAGGGATACGCCGCCACAGAAGTCTGGAGTCTGCAGGACAGAAGAGACATAGATACAAGGGGGCAGACAGGAACACACAAGTGGCCGGAAGTAGCAAAAGTCCCTCGAGAACTGAAATAGACACACCTGTGTCGGAGAGAAATCTTCACAAGAGAGACAGAAGGTCAAGGAAAACTGACAAGTTCTCACAAATCACTGGTGGCCTTCCCACAAGCCTCAATAAGGTAGACTCCAGTCCCCACAGGACCAATAGTCTCCAAAAGACTCAAGAAATTCTCAGTACCGTGATGGTAGATGTCAGCAAGACTGAGAAAGACCCTCGCAAGGTGGATTCAGGTCCCCTCAAAGCAAGTCCACCTGAGGAGGACAGTAGTCCACCCACAGTCCAAAAAACTGACAAGGCTTCTCATAAAGTAAAAGGAACCTCCAAGGTTGACCCAAACTTCCAAAGGGACTCTGAGGTTGTTGGCTGTGCCAACAAACCTGCCCCTACCCCCGTTCCCACTCCAACATCTGCTCCCTCGACTGCTCCAGTTTCTGCCATAACTACCCCAGTACCGATACCTCGCTCCCATGAGTGGGTTCCTCCCAGCAACAGCGAGAACCTTCCCTCCAGTGTATTCCGGCACCCTGCACACACTACTACAAATCCCACCCGCAAACGCAAGCACAAACCTCCCCCTCTTAAAAACAAGGTGCACCCCAACACAGACAGACCAATCTCAGGACACCACAAACCTTGACATCCCAAGGTTCCAACAATCAGTATGCAAGTTAAGGCAGATTTTAGGAATGGAGTCATAAAGCTAAGGGGCTGAAGGAATGTTGAAGCTTACAGCCTTTCATGAGGAAATGAGGGCCTGGTGACAGCAGGTTTTGTAACCAGGCCCTCAAGAATAGCAAATGCAATACTAGTTTCTCAAACAAAATCAAATAATAGACCATAGCCTTAAGTTCCAACCCACAAGTCTTTCGATTGGTAACACCTTACTAGAAGTCACAAGATGGAAACTAGGTGCAGGTCACCATGGTTTCTACAATCCTCAAGAAGTTTTTGATGCAAGTTGCCCTTTTCCTTCCCCTTTCGCAGTGACCTCAAGTCCAACCTCTTGACCCTGGTGGTCAATTGGGTTGAAACCGACAAGAGCACACCTTGTGCTGTCGCAGCAATAAAACAAACAAACTCTTGAAAGAGACAATGAAGGACTACAACAGCATGCCTGTTGATGCAGGATGGCTTAAGCTTGATGGTAATTATGTTTTTAGTTACGTTTGATGAATAGTGTTCTTTTTTTGTGTTGTTGTTGAAGGAAGCTATGTTAAGGTCATGGGTGTATGTATTGCCCATTGATGCAGAATAGGCACAACTTATTCAGAAAGCGCTCACACTGACAAACTCGCACACAAACAGACTTAAGACACATCTAGATTTGCAGGTACATAATTGATGCCATTCCATAAATATAGAGTTTCGAGGTACTTATGCATAATTCATGCTTCTTAATATAAGAAAATAGACGCAAACACATATCAGAAAATACATGGACTTGTAGGATTTCCCCACCTACACTTACACACTCGCACTAACATACTTCTGAAGAGGCCATCAGGGTGCTAAACAACTAGTAATCCTCAGGATTTCACATATATTTCTTCCGACGTAATTTTTCAGAGTGAAATGGACCCGAGGGCGAGTGAGAGAAGAGTAAAATAGAAGGAAAACCGAGAAAAGGGAAAGGGTGTCAGAAAGTGTCAATTCAAAGTGAGACAACAATTTTGGGATACATTAATAGTAGGAGATGAAAAGTTAGATGGGAAATGTTAAGAGAGCATTAAGACAAAGGTACGTCCCTCATTCAAGCACAACACCCAGAATTCTCTGTATGGGGATTTGTTGTTCCAGCAGGTAAAAATTATGTTCCATGAAGCATTATTATTGTAAGTAGTTTGTTAATTAATGAAAAATCAGCTTATGATATATGGAAGTGTTTGTTGCTGCCTTCTATGATGTTTTGAATCTAATTTAAAAAGCACTTTGTATTGATGTTATAAAATGAATGATATAAAATGAATGATTGTGACGGTATCGGTGTGATTTAGTTTGAATGTTATGGAAAATGTTCTGCAGAAATAATAAAATAAGCTTGGTACGAACATAAGAGATAGTTACAACAGCATTACTCTCCGTATAATTTTGCCAAAGCTTGCTACTCAAGTAACAAGAGATTAACTTAAGTTTCTTTTGTACTTAGCACTTTATTTCAATGTCAAGCTTTAGTGCTTTGCCATACTTAACTAGTATGTAATGTTTCTTCACATACAGCTTTCCAGAACTATTCTCGTTGAGTATTATACACAAGCTGCATCAGGATATTAATTACCATTCATTTTCATGTATTTGTTTTTATAATGTGTTGATTTTATGTCTCTTGTGAAGTACTAAAATAATGTTGTTTACCGTGATGACGCTCAGGGACCCTCTTTGTAAAAACTCAAACCAGGATTTTTTTGTTTGTTTGTTTGTATTGGCTTCAATCAATACATGTATTAAGGTCTCATATAATGAAATATTAGAGTAGTTGAGAGTGATTGGATGATGAAGTGATGCTTAAGCGTTCAAACATATCCACTACAGGGAGTTTTGATTCTGTCAAAGGTCACATCCACTACAGTAACGTCATTATTCAGGCCATTCCAGATTAAGTTTTGAAAGGTCATGTTTATCTGTACATATTGGTGTGCCCTGATGTAAATATTGTATTAGAGTTTGATTGCATTTTTTTAAATCTCATTTGCCTTAACCGCACTGAGAGGAAATTCTGTTTTGTTTTCATTACACAAAATGGACGACGGTATGTACACTCATTTCACACAAATGCTTTGCTGCATATTTCATTTCTCCTTGGCGTTGACCAAAAGAAAAGAAAAACAAAACACCCAAAAGTATAAAGAGTATTGCTTTTTTTTTTTAAATAAAAAAACAACAACATTTTTTTAACAGAACTACACACAGCACAAGCGGTCATTTTAAAATATAATGGCTTTTTAGTAGTTCTTTGCAGGACAGTACTGCCGCTGAAATATTTCATACTGTGTCAGAAAAAAAATGTCTGGCATTTCAAGCCAGCCACATGTGCCAAAACCAACCTGCATGCAATAATGTAAAAGTCCTATTTTTTTGTATTAAATGCTGAAGGTAAAGTGTTGATTGCAGGTTTGCCATTTTGTGTTGTATTGTGCTGTTGTACTTGTAACTTTGTAGCACTTCGCTTTACATGCTTTTGCACTTGACAAAGTCAAATAAAGAGTCTGACAGCTGAGAGTCTCTGGTTCCTGTGGGGCTTCAATTCAAGATATTGATTTAACTTTTAAGGCTCACTGGTGCTACAACAGAAACATTACATTACACTTTGAGATCTCTGGGAAGTCACCATCTTTCAAAAAACAACTTAACTCCTCTCCACTCAATGCTATCTTTAATGCTTTTGTTTAGAACAGGGGTGTCCAAACTCGCTTCTGGAGGGCCACTGTCCTGCAGCGATTAGCTCTAACGTGCCTCAACACACCAGTCTGGAAGTTTCTAGTATGCCTAATAAGACCTTGATTTGCTGGTTCAGGTGTGTTTAATTGGGGTTGGAGCTAAACTTTGCAGGACAGTGGCCCTCAAGGAGAAGGATTGGATATCCCCGGTTTAGGGTAATAGTTAAAGGTACATTATGAAAGTTTTGGTCCACTAGCAGTTAAAAAACTATATGAATTTGTGGAAGAACATTGTTTTGGTTGTGCTTCGGCTCTGCAGATGAATATGGTTATCCTACTGCATACTAGACTTAAGAGAAATAACCAGTTTAGATGGAAAGGATCTCAAACTGAATAGATTAGGACGTTACTGTAGCTTTACCCATAAATAGACACCGTACTTCCTTGAAAATAAATTCCAGCACAGCGCCACAAGACGCTGTTCATTACAATGAACTCTGTTAGAGAGCTACATATAGCAATTTATCTGTTCAATAAAATACATTACTCACCTGTTGAGTAATAAAAACGCTTTTACAACATTTCAAAGCCAAGCCATGTTGAATCTCGTTTTATTACGAGCTCTGTCGCGTTCTCTGTTTACCAGCAGACCCTCCTCTGTTCGGAGTTTTTTAAACGAGAGATTCCCCGGAAGTTTCTCAAAGCAGCCAGCAACTGTTCTCTATTTACGGATATGACGAGTGACGCATGTACACAATTTCCCGCAAAAAACATCCCGCCAGGTCCAAAACATTTACTTACCATAGTGAATCAGGGTGAGACTAAAACAGGTTTTGGTAAGATTGATAATGTATTGACTCATGGTCAATTCTGAACAAAAAAAAAGAAGTTACAAATAAGCCCTATTGGGACGGTAATTGTTTCTCATGTGGATGTCCGTAAAAATAAACGTTCATGTGATGGCGATTTATTCGAACCTGGGAACGCGCTGCTCACGTGGTCTGTCGCATATTTGTCTGCTATAAATAAAATGCCATATGCTTGGAATAATAAGAATAAATTCATATTTTATTCAATAATAGAAAAATAATATCCTAATTATTATTCAAATCTCCCGTTCAAAAAATAAAATCGATCTCAAAATGATGGGTCATTTTAAAAATGTGGAAATGAGCGGGAATAAGTTAATACATTTACAAGAAATATTGTTCTTGTAAATACTTTACATCGTTTCAGTAATAAAAGTGTTGGCTAGATCTGCAACTGTACGGTGCTCCGCAGTGGTCAAAAAGGATATAAACAGCGAGTTTTCGAGAAGAGTATCACTTCAAAATTCAGAGATGTGGATTCGGACGGCAATTAAATTACCAATTGGTGTTTGTCCAAAAAAAAACAAAAAAACAAAACTGTAGGTAATTCGGCCGGTGATTTTTACGTGGGTGGTTGGAGAAAAACACATTCTGATTCGGACGGCAATAAAATCACCGACTAAACCCCTGTAAATTATGAAAATAGCTTACGACCCCATGAGAAACAATTACCATCCGAATAGTGCTATAGTGTAACGTTACTTTTAAGTTTTGGGTTTCAGAAAGGTGCTATAAATAAAAATGATTAACTCGTCAATATTTCCATTAAAAAGTTAATTTCCTACATTGGTATCTATACAGAATAAACAAAACAACACGAAGTATGAGTACAGAAGTATTTTTGCACATTTCAATGTTTTATTTGGTAGCGAAGCGCAAACATGCACACACATCTGATGTGGTTCACCGTTTTTCTGCAAATCTGTTGTTCTATTAGAAACTCAGATTAGAAATATCCATCACACACACACACACACACAAAGATAATGACAGAAAACAAGCAAACAGCAATTAAAATATGTAAAGTCACAGTAATCTTTAAGCACACTGGATTCATACGTGTCTTCGGTAACACTTTACAATAACGTTCTATACATTAGTTAACATGAATAATCCTTTTACAGCACTTAATGTATGTGTTCATTTCTAAATAGTAAAGCATTTGTAACATTCAAAGTTGCATTATGAAATCACATGAACTAACAGTGAACACTATATGTGCAATTTAACATTAAATGCTGTAAGAACTGTTCACAGTATCTAATATTATAACTATAGAACGTCATTGTAAAGTGCGTCCATGTTTTCTATTAAGCCGTACTGTGGACTCACTGTGTAGTTTATGCAGGTTATGTTGGCACTGCTGTGTGGACGGTTATTATCATAGACATTTCATATATTCAGAGAAAACCCAGAGAGATTGAGTGTGTGAGAACGAGTTTGCTCTAGAGAAACAAACGTGTGGATGAAGAAGGGAAGAACTGCAGGAAAGCGTGTTAACCGTGTGCAATTTTGCGGCACTGCTCAATAATGCCAGTGCGTGTCTTTACATCCATCCTTCAGCAGACAGAGCAGCGCTTTGTGAAATTCATTCATACATACAGTCAGTCACAGCATTGAGTGAGGCTGCGTACCAGCTGAACGGATCTGGTGGCACAATGGGTTGTTGTAAAGGTGATAAAATCTTATTAACACCAAACCTCCACCTTAAGGAAAAGATTCATTCGTCTGGACTGATGGGAACGCAGCATCTCTCGGTCTCGGTTAAAAACACATCATGGGTCTCTCGCTAAACAAAGTCCGTGAAATCGTCGACGGTCGACACCAGCCTCTTCCTCTGGCCAGCGTCCGGGTTCGAAGCAGAAGCGGAGGGCTGGTGGGCGGGTTTATTCTGCATGGGGGCGTGGCTCTGAGTCAGAGAGATTCCATGAGTGGGGCGGGACTGGATTTCCTCCTGAGCCTATTGATGGAGAAAAGCGAAGAGAAAGCAATCCCACAATGCATTATTTATTGAATACATACTGTATATGCAATACAATTATGCATTATAGTGAGCACTCTCACCCGGGTCCTGATCCTCTTGATGTGTCTCAATCTTGCCAGCCATTTTGAAGCGTACGCGTCCGATGGGTTCGTCCTGCACTGGTGCACCAGCGACGCCATCTTTCCAAGACAAACGAGCAGATAAAAGACCCATTAAAAAGATTAAATGTAATTGTTTATTCTTAAAACAGTCATTTCAACTTGCGCGTATCTAAGAGTGATTAAAGTCGCCATAAAACACCTTCCAGATTGTGACATTTTTGAGTGAAATATGTTGAACAAGAAAAAAATGTGTTGATTGGATTGCGACAAGTGAGCGGCTCTGCCACAGTAGAAACACATTTCAATATAATTTCCCAAACTAAAGTACTTCTGTCTACTGAAGGCCAATTCACACTGCACAAACAAGTCGGTCGTTGGATTTAGAATTTTATGAAAAACTAGATTAAAGAAAGTTTGTCGAGACAAACTTTGAAGATGGCTTGAGAAAGCCTGACCAGAAGTCTTATAGAAGTCTTAAAAGTTTGAAGGTTTTCAGTTTAAAGTAGTTTGAATTTTAAAGTAGTTTTAAAGCTTAAAGTTTTGAAGGCAATACAGTCTAATCAAAAAATGGATACAGATAGACAGATAGATGCATGTTTTTACACATTGCTAGTATGAATTAGTTCAAAGCTAGCATGTTTTAACACATTGCTAACATTAATTAGCATGTTTTAACATCGTTGACATGTTTTAACACATTGCTAGCATGTTTTAACACATTTTTAACATTATGTTAATAGCGTGAATTAATGTTAACATGAATTAGCATGTTTTAACATTTCTAGCATGAATTATCACATTGCTAGCATGTTTCAACATGATAGATAGATAATAACAATAAGAATAATAATAACGATACGTTTAAATAGCATAGCTTTCTCAAGCCAACTTAATAACTGTCATGCTCACACTGCCCCAGAAGACAAACGCTGATTGAACACGTTCAGTTGTGTGAAAACAAACCCCGACCAACGGCAACAGACGCCGACAGGGGTAACACACTAATCCGACAAAGGTGTTTGTCTGTGCGGTGTGAATTGGCCTTAAAGGCTTCTAAAGTTCCATGGCAACAAGAAGTTATTAATCCACCCCAAAATAGTGCAACCCAAGTTTTGCATTTACCCTCCCCTGACCTGCCGGCCATTTTGTGGCATGTTGTGCTAATTGGAGGCAGAAGCAGTGGGCTGCGCTTTCCCGCAGTGATTTGTAGGAGGAAACCATGGGTGTGTGAGTCACACCGAACAGCCTTATTACACCGTCTCCACTTATCACAGCAGGTGGGAAAAGTTGGGAGCTCAACTATCCAAGGAAAGAAAAAAAAAACAAAAAAAAACACACACACACTGCATGGCGAGAATGAATGCTAAGAGTTGTGTGCGACAAACCGTTTTCCATCGTACAGAAATGGTCTTTATTAGTAGTTTTCATTGAAAACATCATTACTGCACTCCATCTGCATCATTTGCGCTACACACATAAATGATACCTTAAATTATGACAATTTGCACCTGACAAAAACGGCTAAAAATACCATTTATGCATTAAATACCACTCTGATTTGGTTTTTGCATAGCAACCATCCAAAACACAGGGTGTAAAATGTACTAGAAAATTATACTAAAGTGAAACTGTGGATACTGAGTGAACATTTTACTCAATTAAAAGTCCAAGTATCTAGCCAAAAACATGAGGAGTTTTTTGCTTAAGCATTTTGAACCATTTCCTCAATGCAATTTCTCAAGTGAATGAATTGCATAAAATGTTCTTACAGACAGAAAAATAAAAAACAATGGAGCAGAGGTCAAAAACATCATTCTATGTTTTCTAGGGTTGGGAATCTCTTTGTTGCTGCGGTATACGAAAAAGGTTACGTCTATCAACACGAAATCCATAACTTTTTGTTGGCACAGTCTGAAGATGATACGATTCAATTTTGGTGTAAATAAGACAAATGGTCTAGGAGGAGTTCGAAAAAGTAAGTTTATAAAGAAAATCAAAATGGCAGACAGGAAGTTTGGCTGACTATGTCAAAATTGGTGTCTATGTTCTCGGGATGACCCAAGGAATCTAAGTCCAGTTTCATTACAATAGGCTAATGTAATCAAAAGTTATTTGCATTTTTGGAAATTTCATTATAACTTTTGACCACAAGATGGTGCTGCCCCAAAACTTTTTGAGTACTGTCAGGACAGGACAAAACACAAAGTAGTTATAAGCAAAAATAGCCATTTTTAATATCTTCTGATCACTAGGTGGCACTGCACCGAAACGCTGCAGGTAGCCTCAGGTCATGGTTGTCACAACACACACCAAGTTTGGTCAGAATTCGCTAAAGCGGTGTGGAGATATAGCGTCACATCCATTTTGAATTCCTTAACTTTTTGTCGGCATGGGTTTCTGATGGAAAATGTCATCATATGGTGCATTCCTATCAACTTTGGACAGTTGGTAGCACTAGAGGGATTGAGTTAGAGACTCCAAATTTGCTATGGTGACAGTTCAGACTGTCCTCTGTCTGTGTGCCACATTTCATAACTTTCCCGCAAGCAGTTCTATGGGCTGCCATAGACTTCCAGAGCGGAGGAACAGAAGAAGAAGAAGAATGCCAACGATTACAATAGGTGCCTTCACACCTTCGATGCTTGGCCCCTAATAAACACTTTTTGGCATACCATAAAAATAACCTGTAGCCCATCTGAATGATATAACAATTAGGCTATCCATCTCATAGTGAAAACCATGTAGCCTACCAAAATTTCATTAACAGTAGAAGTGAAACCTGGGTACCGTCTTACGTTTTAAAATCACGTACGTTGGAAGTTTGGTCTCGTCAGCGAGGCACGCAAACATGACAGTCACGCGGCTCTTAGACGGTAAGCTTTTCTTTGACTTTTAGCGTTTTAAAGACAGTCTTTTTGCGCTCGCGATCTTCTAAAATTACACTCTGACACACCGTATTTCTTGGCACACTCGTTTTGGCGCCACCTACTGTTGCGGGTGTATTAATGACATGTAAAAATCTAGACCCTGAATATAAGACAAACCCGTTTTTTCAGATGTATTTCTAAGAAAAAAAACATCGTTTTATATTCGGAACAATATGGTACATTAAAAATCAAGTACTTTTGTACTTTTACTCAAGTAAAATTGGAAAGGAGTACTTAAAACTTTTACTGGAGTAATATTCTATTAGGCTATCTGTATTTTTACTTAAGTATTTGATTTGTGTACCACTGATTTTGACAGAATTGTGTGTGCTTTTGACCATTCAAGCACAATAAGCTGTGAAAGAGAAGTGAATTCAGGATCGGGATAGGAAATGATAAAAAAATTTCTCTTTCTATCAAGACTTATGAAAAACAAGAAAAAAAAAAAAAAAAAAACAAAGGATGAAAAACATTGAGACAAAGGAAGCGGAGGAGTCTCACATTGGCGTGCAGTGCCATCTGTCTCACGAGCAGCGGAAGGTTGCGGTCAGAAACGATCTTTGCCACACTGGTGTCGACCAAACCCTCCAGATCTGAGAGAGAACGAGGAGTCACAGGGTTGCAAAGCACAATAACACATACATACAGTCACTTCTGCTTCTCTATAATACTAATATCTGAATGAAAGCGGGTTATTTCAACCTTTCCGACACTGCAGCGTGACCAGGTTGCTCTCATAGTCGAGTGGCTTTATAAGCACCTCCACAAAGTTGAACTGGCCCTGTCAACATCAACACACAAAATGTCATATTTGATTAACGGCTCAGTAAGAAAGAATGAGGCAAAACCAGTAATGAAGTGTAAACGGACTCTCACACACCTTGATGGTGCCCAGTTTGTACTCCTCCCCGGAGTCATTGTAAACCACCACCACGAAGTCGTTGCCGATGTGGCGTTTCTTATTGCAGCAGCCCTTGTCGCTCTCTCGGTTCGGCATGAGAGTGGCTATATGGAAAATGGCTGTGGAGGGAAGAAAACTGCTGCATTAGTCAGCTTTCACCTCGTGCTAAGCGCTCTCTTTATGAACACTTAAGTGTCCTCAGACGCCTCACATAATAAGCTCAATATACTCAGTAATGGATCACATGCACAAACACTCAAAGTCAACAGTGACTGAAGTGGATAAAGTCTATTCACCACACTTGAGGTTGTGAAAGGTTTGCCTGGAGTTTTCTAAGTGTTGGGGTTTTTCAAGGACCTTAATAATAATTAATAATAATAATAATAATAATAATAATAATAATAATAATAATAATAATAAAATAGTCATTAATATTAAATAATAAATATAATTACAAGAATAAAAATAATAATTTTTTAGAAATAATAGAATGAGTAAAAAATAATAATATTTATTAAAATAATAATTATTAGAATGAATAATACTAATTTGTATTATATTACTATTATTCTATTATAATTGTTGCTTAAATTCAACAGTGAGTGAAGAAATGCTGACTTGATCGTGAAAGGTTTGCTAGTACTTTATTTCTTAAATCTTTCTAATAATAATAATAATAATAATTAATAACAACAACAACAACAACTATTATTATATAACTAAATATATTATTAATTATAATTACTACAACTACTATTATTATCATTATTATTATAGTAATAAGAAATAATATAAAATAATTGATAATTAGAAATAATAATAATAATAATAAAAAACTATTATCGTTAATAAAATATTGTTATTACTATTATTATTATTATTATTATTATTATAGTAATAATAAATAATAAATAATTGATAATTAGAAATAATAATAATAATAATAATTATTATTATTATTATTATTATTATTATTATTATTAATTACTATGATTATTATTAATAATACTATATCTTAATTTATTTTTATTTCTTACTACTACTACCACCACTAGCTGTTATTATTACTACTACTTTTAATGTTGTTAGTAGTAAGAAATAATAATAAATAATTGATAATTAGAATTAATAATAATAATACATATTCTTATTATAATTATTTTATTAAGAAATGTATTAAAGGTAAATTATTATTATATAATGACTATTATTCGTATTAATAATAATGTAACTTAGCTAGTAGTAGTAGTAACAAGAAATAATAATAAATAAGTATTAATTATAATGACTACTACTATTATTATCATTATTACTATTATTATATTTAGAAGTAATATTATATTTAGTAATAATATTAAATATGAAATAATTGTTAGAATTAATACATATTCTTAGTTATTTTATTAAGAAAATTATTTTAATATACAATATAGCAATATAACAGCTACAGTATTTACAAAAAATATTATTATTGTTATGAGTAATGATATTTCCTCCTACTACTACTACTACTACTACTACTACTACTAGACACTGTAATGTACTCTGACCTTGCATGATGTCATCGTGCCAGCAGTAGGTGAACTCGCCGTCGTCTCCGTACTGATCCAGTCCACCCAGGAAGATCTGGTCTGGGTCGCAGTCCTTCAGGTGGATCAGTTTCCCCAGGCCCGTGAGGAACTGTGCGTACCGGTTGGAGCCGTACTCGTTGGACAGTATTGACACCTCGTTATTTGCCTAATAATAAACAACCATAAATCAAAGACTTCCTACAAACCAATCTCAAACAGCAAATTGGAAAGAGAAGGATGACTCTACCTGGCCGGTTCCCACAAACACCACACCGATCTTGTGAGTGTCATACGGAGGCATCTGATCCAAGACTTTAACGGCACGATCTATCAGCTGTGAACACCAGACCACACTAGATTAATAAGAAGCTCTGCAGCAATGAAGCCAATAATAAAAAGAGGGCAATGAAAAGTGTTTGGGTGAATCTCACAAAGAAAAGTCTCATATTTCACCCCATTAAAATTATATTTAGGAAAAGTATAGTAAAAACAGTAATGAAAATTGTCCCGTCTAGACATTTTCAAATAAATTTATTTAATGGAACAAAATTATTTACAACAAATATTATATATAATACATACATACATACACTATATTGCCAAAAGTTTGGGACGCCTGCCTTTACATTCACATTAACTTTAATCCGTAGGGTTTAATATGGAGTTGGCCCACCCTTTGTATCTATAACAGCTTCAACTCTTCTGGGAAGGCTTTCCACAAGGTTTAGGAGTGTGTTTATGGGAATTTATAACTGTTCTTCTAGAAGCGCATGTGTGAGGTGTTCTATAGGGTTGAGGTCAGGACTCTCTGCAGGCCAGTCAAGTTCCTCCACACCGAACTCACTCATCCATGTCTTTATGGACCTTGATTTGTGCACTGGTCCGCAGTCATGTTGGAACAGGAAGGGGCCATCCCCAAACTGTTCCCACAAAGATGGCAGCATGAAACTGTCCAAAATGTCTTGGTATGCTGAAGCATTAAGAGTTCCTTTCACTGAAACTAAGGGGCCAAGCCCAACCCCTGAAAAACAACCCCGCACCATAACCCCTCCTCCACCAAACTTTACACTTGGCACAATGCAGTCAGGCAAGTACCGTTCTCCTGGCAACCCCAGACTCGTCCATCGGATTACCAGACAGAGAAGCGTGATTGGTCACTCCAGAGAACACGTCTCCACTCCTCTAGAGTCCAGTGGCGGTGTGCTTTACACCACTGCATCCCACGCTTTGCATTGCACTTGGTGATGTAAGGCTTGGATGCAGCTGCTCGGCCATGGAAACCCATTCCATGAAGCTCTCTACACACTGTTCTTGAGCTAATCTGAAGGCCACACGAAGTTTGGAGGTCTGTAGCTATTGACTCTGCAGAAAGTTGGCGACTTCTGCGAACTGTGCGCCTCAGCATGCGCTGACCCCGCTCTGTGATTTTACGTGGCCTACCACTTCGTGGCTGAGTTGCTGTTGTTCCCAATTGCTTCCACTTTGTTCTAATACCACTAACAGTTTACCGTGGAATATTTAGTAGTGAGGACATTTCACGAATGGACTTATTGCACAGGTGGTAACCTATCACGGTACCACACTTGAATTCACTGAGCTCCTGAAAGCGACCCATTCTTTTACAAATGTTTGTAGAAGCGTCTGCATGCCTAGGTGCTTGATTTTATACATCTGTGTGTATAAAACAGTAACAAATGTATTGCTCATGGTTAGTTCATGTTAGTTAATACATTAACTAATGTTAACAAATGAGACCTTATTGTAAAGTGTTATAAGATCCAATAAGATAAGATATTGGATCTTATTTCTCTTTTGATTTGCGCTGAAATATGACAATGATGTTTTCATGAGATTCGTCCAATTATAAAAGATGTAAGAGAGAGACACTGTCACCTGACCTGAGATTTGGGCAGCAGGAGGGGTTTGTTGGCTTCATTGCCAAAGAACGGGGAGTGATAGAGCTGCAGGAAGACGAAGCTGCAGACAGAAAGAAGAGGAGCAAAGGTCAGACTGCTGTAGAGCGCCCATCTATTGATCCTCCACTCCAACACAAGCGCACACTAAATTTAATACCTTTAAAGTCCCGCTCGAGCTCCGAACAGCTTTCATCTGCCTACACAAAACTTACCTCATCACACGAAGAAGTTTGGAGAGGATAAGCGTCCAACTCCACTCGATCACGGAGCATGAGGTCAGAGCAGGAGTGTCCTGAAACGCTCTCCACACCTCATGAGACCCATTAAATACAGCCCAGCACAACTTCGCAAATTAGCATAAAACCCGGGACTTAAAATAAATCTTTCCTTGACAATAATCAAATGGAAAACATATGCTGCACTGCTAACAATATGGAAAGACATGGTTAGGACGTGCAACCAACTAACCACAGAAGCACTGAACTAATGACATAATTATATATGCATATACATATACACTATAAATACCTGTCTGTCTGTCTGTGGGAATGATGCAAATTATGCCCTATCCCGCGCAGAAATTCGAGCCCTGTAGAGTACCGTACACACTCGTTTTACGTGTATTTGGCGCCACCTATTGTTGCTGGTGTATTGTTGACATGTAAAATTCTAGACCCTGAATATAAGAAGGACCCGTTTTTTCAAATGTATTTCTAAGAGAAAAAAAAACTCATATTCTGAACAATACGGTATAACCATCCATACAGGAAGTGTTTTTTGAGTGACAGGGACCTTCAGTCCTTATTAGGAAGTAATCGTGGCTTTATCCAAACAGATATGTTTTATACCCAACATCTTACAATCTGCTCACAACAGTTTTAAATGGACTGTAAACTGTTTCAAGAAAGAGAAAGACAACAACTCTTAGTTTGACTAAATCCCATCAAACGAGACCGATACGGCCCCATGATGGAGGAAAAAGTGTTTATGGGAAACTCACTAGATTTCCTGGATGTCTCTCTATAAATAAGAAAGCAAGCCTATCGATCGCCAGACTCTGGCAGCCCTGAACTTCACAAAGATGGATGGTAGTCATTTTCAAGTAATTCTAATTCTAAAAGGCAACAATTTGAAAGCGCTCAAACTCAAAAAGCGCCTCACTTCACAAAATGAGCCGAGCGAAGAAGGCAGGATGATTTAATGTCAACAGGGGCAACGGATGATGACAGTAATGAAAAATAATGAAGCTTTCCAGCCATATCATTACCTTCCATATGATGCTCTGCTTTTCCTGGAAAATGCAGCACTTGGTGAGGTGAGCTCAAACAGCTGCCGTTCAAAAGACATTACAGGTGCATTAACGTTTGCTAAACATAGTCACGGCTTAGTATAGACGACGCTTACGCCATACAACTGAACGATGGACTGAGCCGCTTGACGTTCGCTATCATGGATTGTCGATAGTTTTGAATTGCGGTGTAGCTTTTAAACAGAAACCAACACACCATTGTGCAGGAGGCTTTTCCTCACATGGGGCTTTGTCCCTGTATTTAGTTCAAGTATATGTAATGAACATTTTAATGTGAAACATCTGCTAAAAATGAGACAACCAAAAAAAACACATTTACAAAAGACCATGATGCAACTGCAACCACTAAACACTTCATCTTCTGTATTTTTATAATGTGTGAGTAATAAATGTGTTGAAGGTTGGCTAAGAACATATGGTTCTCATATTATGTATTATTGTGTTATTGATGAGGCTTATCTAGTGAGAAATAACATCACTGTCCTGTGGTTTAAAGGGGTAGATGCACTTTAGGCTGAAAACAGCCTATTTACTGCCTTCACTGTGTTACTGTCCCAGGGTGCATTTTAATAAATGGCTTTTGAAATTTGCACGTCAAAGTTTTAACCAAGAATTTTGAAATCTTAAATTTGTTAACTCTCATGAAATTATTTTCATGTTATGGCCGATAACTGATAAAATTAAAATGAACAAATTTAGTACAATTAAATAAATATTCTAAACATTAAACTATTTATTTTTTTGTTTTGAAATCTGACTGACCCTAAACTTTCGAATGGCAGTGTATATATATAACTGATAACCGATATGGTATTGATATATCATAAGTCCATAATACATTTAAAAACACTTTAAAATGTGTTAAACGGAAGGCAGAAAGTCATAGGATTTTGGAACAACGATTTTATTTTACCTGGGACTGAGTCCTGAGCTCTTCTCTGCGTTGGATGGACCTCCTCGGTTGTGGTACGAGTCTCTGTCCATCTTCCTCTCTCTGCGCGACGAGGGTGCAGATACTGAAATGGTGTGTCCGCGGGGTCTGTGTCCGCTGGGAGACAGGGGTCCTGGCTGGGCCGTGGGAAACTCCAGCCTCATCCTGGAGGTGGACGATGATGAGACAGAGACACTAGTGCTGGAGCTGGACGGGCCGGCGGATCCAACGCTCTCTCCTGGGGCCTCTCTCTCCGCGGGAGCCTGGACTGTCTGGATCTTGGAGCTGAGCACCTCTCCTCCCGCGGCACTCTGGGCTTTAATAAAAGCCTCGGGCAGAGTCTGTAGCTCTGGGGACGAGCTGGACTTATTCAGGGTGGTAGGGGAGAAGGTGAGGTCAGCGTCATGTGGTCCAGGGCTGGAAAGGGTCATCGGTGGCTGGTCGATCGGGATACCGCCTTCACTCACCTCCTCCAGGGTCGACTTATCCTCCTGACTAGACGTCGAGGAGGACTTGAGAGAATAAACAAGAAATTACATGAATAAATATTATTATTTTATTCTTAATATTATATAATTATTACCAAATTGCCATTATTATTTATAATAACATTTATAATATTTATATATTCTGTTCAAATTTATTTATATATATATATATATATACATATATATATATATATATAGTTAATTATATAATAATAATAATAATAATAATTATTATTATTATTATTATTATTAATATTATTATTATTATCATTATTATTATAACTATTAACTCCCTCCCTGACATATACACATATACACATATATATATATATATATATATATATATATATATATATACACATATATACATATATATATATATATATATATATACATATATATACATATATATATATATATATATACACATATATATATATATATATATATATATATATACACATATATATATATATACACACACACACATATATACACATACATACATGCATACATATATATACACATATATATTGTGCTTATTAATAAATAATTTAATTACATGAATATTAATGATGTGAATACATATGAAAGAAAACAAATGTTAATTAAATAACTATAATATATTTTATAATATAAATATATAATATAAATTATATATATTGTAATATAAATTATAATATAAACTATAATATTAATATATGTTACAAATATATAAATAAATATAATATAAATTATAATATAAACTAATATAAATATATAATATTTAATAAATAACACACACACATACATGTACATACATATATAGCATGATTAATATATAATATTGTGATTATTAATATGAATATTAATGTGAATAAAATAACAAATATTAATATTGAGATTTTTTTATTATTGTACTCTAATAATTATTTAATGGCTAAATGTAATGTATGATTCTTATTATTATTGTTATTATTATTATTATATTTATAAATTAATAACAATAAAAAAATTATATTATACATGTCAAAATGATTGAATGATGATTGTGTATGTTTATAGTGTTTCGTGTACATGTGATCTGTCTGTCTCTCACCCTGCTCAGCGTTCCAGCTGGTGTCGCACTGGCGCTCATGAAGATCGGTTCAGAAGGGATGGCCTCAAACTCCTCCACCTCCTTCGACTCTGCTGGTGATACGGCCGCTCTGCTCCGCCCACCTTCTTCCAACACAACAGAATCTGTGGGACGGCAGCATGTGCACCATGAACAAGATGCCGTCACAACAAACTGTATTAGATCCACGAACAGAGGAGCGTCTACAATGTCTGCGATTAGTCTAGAAACTCTCCTAAAGTCACTCTAATACATGCACAGCCACCTGAAGATCAAACCTGCACAAAGACACTCTGATCACAAACACACACACAAGCTGATCACATAAAGCAGGTTCAGTATGTGATTTGACACTGAAAGGCTTTACAAAACATGCTGCTTTCAGACACCCAATCAAAGTGAAATGAGAGTTGAAGTATGTCATCTGTATGCTAATGTACCTCTAAAAGTTAACCTAAGCAGTTTTAAAAGTCTCTCTCTTCCTGGAAAATAATCCAAAATAAAGATGACATCATGTTGCACTCATTGGCATATCTACTCGAAATGTTTGTCCAATAATATGCTTACCTTTAAAATAAAAATATTACTTACATCTGACTAGAAATAATATGGCTGGGAAATGTACTGCAGCTAAAAACATTTTCAGCCTTTTGAGAATATTTAATAGATTATTTTAAGTAATTTTGGAACAAATATATAAATAATAAAATGTATGTCTTTTTATTAGCCATCAAGATTATTTAAATACAGATGCATTGAGATTAATTCAATTAATTAATAGCAATATCTAATTCAATTAAAATTATTAATTGAATGACAGCGCTAACATGAAGGTAATTATTGTGGTTTATTACTATATATTATTTTACTGATGCACATAAATACAATTTATTGTTATAGTAATAGTAATAATAATACATGAACATTCTTGTACTTTAAATGAATTTGTCAACACAGGCAAAACAAAAACTAAAAAAGTTGATTAAAGCAAGTGACAAACTCTGAAAAATGCACTTTTCTTACACATTCATGTTCATTTTTAACCTAGAATATTGATGTTGAATAAAACATGTTCACATTAAAGTGAAATGTCAGTTTTCTACAACTATATTCTCAATCTCATGTCAAAACCTTTTCATCTACATGGCCCGGCTCTAACAGGAATACTTTTATGTGAGTCGAATTCAAACCACATGCATAAAGGGAATACATTAGCAGATGACAGAAACTGGGCCGCTTTAGAAGAGAAAGACGCCTTTCAGGTCAAATTCATGGATGAAAATAAAAAAGCAAAGCGTCCTGAATCAGGAATCATCCCATCACTTGTTCTCGGGCTGTATGGCGATTGGTTGAGTTCACCTTTGATTAGTTGGTTTGTTCTGGACTGTTGAGTGTTAATACAGAGAGGAAGCTACAGAAACACGATGTGTGCGCGTGTACGTGCTGGAGGCCACATACACACACCAGATATATATCTACCTGCCCAGGAAATACTCCTGTGAAACCTGCCGGGCGTATCAGGGGAGCAGAGAGAGCTGAGCGCGCCCACTGCAGCGACAAACCCCGCACACACACACACACACACACACACACACAGACAGACAGACAGATAGACAGAAACCAACACAGGGCAACCCATCAACATCGACAACATGGACCCAGAGGACAGAACAAAACAACAGTCAAAGAGTTTCAGGCTCAGAGAGTGGCAGATATGTTGGGCGGCCCACTGTAAACAGCATGACAGAAGGTCTGGATGACAAACGGTTTCTCATTATGACTAGAAATTTGTGCGGATGCGCGTAAACGCACAAGATCATTAGAGAACAGTAAGAGTTTGACAAATAGATACAAATAAATAAATTAATAAAAACAAATGAATGAATAAATAAAGCAAATGAATAAATAAATTAATAAACAAATAAATAAACCAACAAATAATTCACAAACAAATGTGTGATGTCATTTCCTCCCTTTGGAATGAGATGGAATACTAGCATACTGCTCACTGCATGCTGTGCACTAGATACTGTATAAATCCTGCTGTTTTCTGACAAACAGTATGTGAAAGCCATTTATAAAAAGTAGTAGGCAGTATGCAGTGTCCATACTAGGCAGTGCACAACAGTGTTGTAGTACTGGAGACCGGTCTTAAGGTTTTTGAAAGTCTTGGTCTTGTCTCTGTCTCGACCACATTTGTACTCGGTCTTGTCTTGGTCTCAGGATTTTGTTTCATGACCGGTCAAGACCACAACTGCTGGGATATTACTAAATTGCCGGTGCATTGACTGATTTATTTATTAACATCATTAATGTGATTGGATGTAAAACTTACTGCTTCAGATGCAATCAATAACTTATTTCTAATTTGATTTATTTATTGTGCCGATTCAGAAATTAATGAGGGATTGTGTCAAAAAAATTCACCAAAATTAATACAAATGCTCACAAAATTCAAGATAGTGTTGCAAAAAAGTACTTGTATGAGATCTGGATTTTTATATTAATCACGTGATATAATTAAGCAACATCACAAGAGCAAGAGAGCTGTTTTTGAGCATGACTGCAAACATGATATTGCTTTTATACAAACATTCAATAGTTTTTTTTTAACATTATTCTCAACATTATTTATGCATTTGTAATTTACCAATTCAGATGCATCTTTTGTACCACCTCTGCAGTGCAAAGATCAATTTGGTTGTTAATGATTTCATTTGATTGGTAAGAGCTCTATGTAGCATGAGCAATAAGTTGCTGACTGCAGTTCACTTAACGGCCACCGGTGTCGCTAATAACAAGGCTTTCTGAATTCTACATATAGCCCCTTTAAACTGCACAATTATTGTGGTGATCTCAAATAACTTAACTAAGATTGCTCAATAATCGCAACAGGCCATGTACGCTATGTATGGTAGTACGCTATTCTGACACAGCTTATCACACTTCCTTAAAATACCGGAGTATCTGATTTCACAGCTAGCAAAATATCTACTCTTTGAACTCCATTTCAGCTCTGTATAAACAGACACTGGAGTTGTGCGGCTCACCGGTGTTGGAGCGCTGGATGGGACAGGGCTTCCCCTGCGGCTGGGGCCCGTCGCCGGGGGCAACAGGGGCATCGCTCTGGGGTTCCTTCACCCCGTCCATGGCCATCAGCACGCTGGAGAGCTCCTGCAGCGGCAGGTTCCCCAGTTCAGAGGAGAAGGGGCTCGGCGGGTTCTCCAGACACATCAGCCAGCTGGTGTTACCTGAGCAGAGACAACAAATTATTTAAATGCCAGTCATATAAATGACAATTGGACAGTAACTTTAAGGGTGTGTTCACACTTGTAGTTCGTTTCGCTTGGTTCATTTAGATCCGGACCCAAAAAAAAAAAACAAAAAAAAAAAAACAAAACAAAAAAAAAAAACATTTAGTCCTGGTCGGCTTAGCGTTCACATTGCCATTTTAACACTGAATCTAAAGGCATAGGGATATGTTCACAACCTGATTGGTCGGCTTTTATGATGTATATTGCACGATGGAACTTATCGAACATCCAAAACAATGCTGTGTTCTGGGCTAAATGCGCTTGTATGTGCATAGCCTACAAATGATGGTATTTTGACCTCTGAGAATTCGTGAAGAGCTTATAAAATGTGTAAAGGAGTCAAAACAGCGGCAGGAATCCCTCCGTCACACACACAAACAAAGATCTGCTGCGAGGAGATGCGGTTCTGGCGCCTGTACCGAACTGTGATGGACAACATCACGACTATGACGAGAAAAAACAGGTATGTTTGAGCATTCGGTCCTTTTTAGGGTCACATCTTGTGACATCATGTCCTGCTTTTGGTCTTTTGTCCATGTTGTGTTCATATGTCAGTCGAACCGCTCCAGAGTTCGTTTGGAAGCGGACCGAAACTTTTCCACTTGGTGGCACCAGGGTTCGGATGGCAGCGGTCCCACTTATTCAAATGAACCGCACTAACAGAGCAAGTGTGAACCAAACATGCCAGGTGTGAACACACCATAAATGTCTGCACAATGCATGGTTTAAATCACAACGTAAGAATGATAGTATGACTCAAACTAATCAAAATCAAAGAAACACAAATGGTCTATTATAGAAAAGCCCAGTGACAGTCAAACATCTTCCAACAACTTTTAGATCAATGAAATATATACTTAAGAAACCATTTCTTTAGTTGTTGTAACTTCACATGATGACATTACAGTTGTTGAGAAAATAAAATAAAAAATTAGAACAAAAATATCTAGTTCAGTCATGAAACTCTAGATGGCACAGGCTGATCGGTCCTTTACATGCAATCTGCAAGCAATCACATCATTACCACATGGCACAAGCTGATTGGCCTCTGCTGATCCTGCAGCCAATGAGACTGCTTGCTCAAGTTTCAAGTTAGGTGAGTGCAGTCTATCTTTAACCTGAGAGGAATTCATCAACCAACACACACAAAACAGAGGATGTCGTCGTGTTAAGACCTCCAGCTGTCTGTTCACACCTTCAGCTATGCCGATTTATCCATTTAACCAACATCTGCATCAGCATCTGCCCACCCATCCGGCAAACTCAATTACACAGAGACACTAATGAAATATTCTGATGGGTTTATTGCCTTGAGGCATCAGAGCCATTTGGATATCGTAATTTATACAGAGAGAGAGGATAGATAAATAAATAAACGAATAAACACTTTATTTGATTTTATTTTAGCTTATTTTTAAATCAACTATTGTTTACTTGGTTTAATATTACTTATTTGCAATATTTTTTTTTGTACATATTTGAAGGTCAGAATATAATTTGACTAAAATAAAAGTTGAGGAGGTCCCTTTATGTCATGTGTTGAATGAAAAATCAAGAAAGCAGAAGGATCGCAATGTGATGTCACTTCCTACCTAGATAGGAAACAGTAACACTTTAGTTTAAGGTCCAATTCTCACTATTAACTAGTTGCTTATTAGCATGCATATTACTAGGATATTGGCTATTTATTAGTACTTATAAAGCACATATTAATGCCTTATTCTGCATGATCTTATTCTACATCCCTTAACCCTACCCAATACCTAAACTTAACTACCGTACTAAATATTAATAAGCAGTAATTAGGAGTTCGAGTTCTTCTTCTGTTTCCTCCGCTCTGGAAGTCTATGGCAGCCCATAGAACCGCTTGCGAGAAAGTTATTGGCACACAGATGGAGGACAGTCTGAACTGTCACCATAGCAAGTTTGGAGTCTCTAACTCAATCCCTCTAATGCTACCAACTGTCCAAAGTTGCACTTACATTTGCGCTAATAACTTTTGAACCTAGAAACAAAATTCTTTTTTCCTCTAATTCTGTGGCTCAACACAATTCGATTGAGCCATATGACCTAATTTTCAGTAGTGCCAATTTTCCAGCCAAAAAAACGACTTTTTCAAACTCCTCCTAGACCTCCTCCTTCTCCTCTATCCGATTTGCATGAAAATTGAACCAGATCATCTTCAGACAATGCCAACCAAAAGTTATGGAATTCAAGACGATTTCAATGTAAATGTAAATTTACTTAAAATTGTCTCCAAATGTCTTTACTCATTTTTGCAGTTGGTCTGCTGCTAGCTTCCTTGTTTGCTTCTGTTGTGCTTGGCCCCAATAATTTACATTTATAAAAAAAATAAATAAACATTTTATTTTACCATATTTTTATTACACCATTAATTACATAAACTACTAGTTTATTTGCACTATTATATTTCTTTACTACTATACAATTTCTCATTATATAAACTAAACTAAACACTGACAGAGAGTAAAAGCAAGATCGGAAGGTTAAAAAAAAATAAGAAAACACTGAAGCTAAAACGCATAAAAGCTGTTGAGAGTGCAGCAAGAGCCCTATAAAGCAAGACTTGTGAAAGAAAGAGACAAAAAGTGACAGACAAACAGAGAAAGGAACAAAACTACAATAGCAACGCTTTGAAATCCTCAGGAGTCTCATTGAAGAAGCATCACGTCATGTGTTATTCTTCAAGAAGCAAAGCATTCAAGGACACGTCGTAATTAGTGCAAAAATATAAAGCTCAGCGAAATGCTCCCGAGCTATATTCTTCATTTAGAGGCGGGTGGAGGAGAGCAGCATGAGTAAATTCAGGCCCGTGGGCACGGCAGGTGTGAGTCAAACTATTATGAAACTTTCAAAATGGCATGGCAGCCCCTGCGGGCCACATGTGCGCTCATGCGCCGCTGAAATGCCCTTGGAATGGAGTTATTATGATTTAATTTTAGTGCTGTGCACAAATGTGTCATAACTGAGAGCAAGTGGCCAATAATTACAGCCCGGGCCAAGGTTAACGCACGCACTTGATATTTTCGGCGTCTGTGATACCTGAGGGTCTGCGGATGAAGATTTCTGCCCAGCCCTGCGTCAACATGGGCACAAACTCCGCCAGGCTGGACTTGTCTTTGAACGGCGGCGAGGAGTGGGAGGTGGAGGGTGGCGGGTGGTCCTCGACTCCCCTCTGGGACCCCAGGACCTCCAGCGGGGGGCCGGGTGGAGGCAGGGGGCCGCTGTACTCCCCCTCTGGAGACGCCACCAGGGGACTCAGACTGTGAGCTGGACCGGCCCGCAGAGCGTGACCACCTAGAGAGAGAAATCAAAGAATGAGCGCTTGAATAATAATGCCAATCTATACTAACAGAACTAGTAAATACTCCTACTACTAGTATACAAAAGAAGATATTTTGAAGAATGCTGGTAACCAAACAGTTGCTATTGACTTCAAGAGTATGGAAGAAATACTATGGAAGTCAATGGGTGCCGTCAACTGTCTGGTTACCAAGGTTCTTTAAAAAATCTTTTTTTGTGTTCAGCAGAAGAAAAACTCTTACATGTTTGGAACAACTTGAGGATGAGTAAATGATGACAGAATTTTCATTTTTGGTTGAGCTATCCCTTTAAAGTTTTAGTAATTTTGTTGCGTTTCTGTCATTTTTATTAGTTTTTTTTATATGCCTTTAGTTATTGAATTTTAGTCAATTTAGTACTTCAACAAACTTTTATTCGCTGCCAAAACAACATTTCTATTTTAGAAAGTTTAAGTTTAACTAATATTTAAATTTTTCATTTCAGCTTTATTTGAATTAGCAAACAATATTTTTAACAGTTTTAGTTAGCAATAACAACACTGGAAATGTAAGCAATTATTCACTATCAAATCAAATCATAGATAAACTCACATACACCGAGCCATCATCACGTATACATCATCATCATGATGCTGAGTCACATGACACACAAGAACCAGTGAGGATGAGATGTTTGCCATATTTGATTTGAGAGTGAATAACCACTTACATTTTGCTCCGTTCATCATACAAAGTGATTAAACCACTGTTTTTTGGGAGGGATTACTTTTACACAACCTTTATTTATTTACTTAACATTTTGGACGTTATTGTGACTTTCATTGTAAGGATAAAATCAGATTTTTTTTTGAGTGAACTATACCTTTAAGAAAGTAAATAGGATCTATTTTGATCTCATGTTTGACAGCAATAGAGTGGTGCAGGTATGACATCACATTGTAGGCCAAAACGCGGAAGTGAGTTTTAGCATTTTAGCACTTCTGGTTCCCTCGTCCCGAAGTCAGTGGGTTTTCTTGAATGGGATTTTGGTTAAATGGCTGGAATAAGGTCTGTGGTGAACACAAGCTCAAGACACTTTCACGTTTTATTCTACGATATAAAATACATCAGTATTTGTGATTTTTTAAAGCTGTTACGTGTCTTGAAAAAGGCGGTTGCTAACAAGTGGCTAAATGGGACTACAGAGGCTGTCGAGGAGATTAAACGCCATCACGCCGAACAGGTAAGCTCAGTCCACTTTTACAGTCTCATTATGATCATAATTGTGCTCTTATAAACTAGTCCAACTCTAAAAACTGAGAGAGTTGTAGGAAGCTTAGTGATGGTAACGTTGAATTTGTGGGACCGTGGTGTAGTTCATTATAGCCTACCTTTAGCTTTTTACTTCTGGCGACTGCATTTAGGCTTCAAAATTCATAAAAGTTGTGTTCATCTGTGATAATTATCTTGATGGACAAAACGTGTAAGTATCATAAACTTTTGTTGATCACAGAGGTTTTTTTTTTTTTTTTACGATAATCCAAAAGCCTATGGGAAAATCTTTTTTTCTTAAGGGAACCAGTGTGATGCAAACTGCCGGTTGGCCTACAAAGTGATATACCTGCACTACTCTATATACATTAAAGGGATAGTCCATCAAAAAAAAAAGTAAAAAAAAAAAAAAGAGATAATTCTCTCATTATTGACTCACACTAATGTGTTGGTAACCGAACTGTTTCGGTTCCATTTTATGGACAAAAATACAATGGAAGTCAATGTGAACCGAAACTTGGCAACATGGCTAAGGAACTATTAATGGTTTCATATGGAAGGTAAGACAGCAATGAAAGTAATTATTTATATATAGAAGTCTTAAAAGTACAGTAGAAAACTGTCTATTTAATTCTATGGGTCAGACTGTGGAAAATCATCATGAAAACTTATCGGAGTAAAAAAACCTTCAGAAAAAAGAAAGTGTGGGATATGGCCCATTTAACTGGATCTGGGAGCAGAGGATGTGTTTGCGTGTGTTGGCACCTGATATGGAGCGGACTCGTGTGCGAGTGTTGGTGTTGATCTGCTGGCCCGACTGTGACTCTAGTTTAGCAGGAGCCTCTTTTGCCTGCCGCGTGTGAAGTGACGGGTCCGATCTGCAGAAGATTCATATATGGATTTGTCTGTTTTCCACTCACAGTCCCATCTTTAGACTCTCTTACGAGACTTAGACCAGTAAACACTGTCACATGAGGCTGTTCCTTTTCCTGTTTGTGTCGAAACATCTTGTGGCGAACATTCCCAGAGAGAAAAATCCCATTAAGGGGATTAAATAATGACTTGATTCATATCTAATAAATGTCATATTTCAGGGTTAGAGTAAGTCTAAAGCAGATATAATTAGATTTAAAGAACAAGAAGTGAATAAAAGGTCCTCTCAAAAAGTACTGTGTAGTACCATGGTATAGTGATAGTAATAATGTTACTTTGAAAACTACCAATGCACTTTATACCAAGATACTTACAAAAATACCATGCTCATGTCCAAAACCTATGGTAAGATACTCATTGGTTGAGGACATAAACAAGGTCTTTTGTGTTTAAATGTTTGTAACCTGGTCATTTCTCCTCCTCCAGGTCTCTCCACCATGTCCAGACCCAGAAGGGCTTGGGTTCGCGACCCGCCGCTGGTTGTTATGGTGACTAACTTATTCCCAACCAGCCAAGTCATACTGGGTCCACCGGATAACAGGAACTCGGCAATGGGAGACCTGAGAGAAAAAGAGAGAGAGAGTTTAGGAAGTCGATCACTCATCTTTATTTAGTGTCACATGCGGCCACAAGACACTGGAGATGCTACTGTGAGGAAAACACATTCATCTATGACAAGAGTTTGCTGCTCGTACTGTTCTCACGCTAAAAGTAGATGCGACACTTTTCAAAACAACTGGCCGAATGAGGATATCGGTTGATTTGAATATTCACAGAGAGAGCAAAACAACTATTGTAAGGCTGACTGAAAAATAAGTTAACTCCGGAACAAAAGGTGGATCAATGCAGCATTCAGCCGGCCTGCATCAGCAGAGATGAAAGAAATCATTTTTAAAGGTTTGCAAATAGAAACCGAACAAAAGGATGAAGGTCAAGCAATTACAGCTCTACCCTAAAGTGTGTAAACCAACCTACAACAAAAGAAAAGGCAGAGACAGCAGCTCCACGTGCATCTTCAATGCATTTATTCATTTAGAAGACACTTTATTTAACGTGAATTACAACTGAATGATATTGCAGTTCCTCTAGTTTAGAGTCAGATGGTAAAATAGCTTTTGGTGCATTGATGCAAGACCTTAAAGATTATCCCTTTGGCTAGTGAGGCTTTTTGCCATTCAAACATGAATACTAACTTTATTTTAAACATGATAAAAATTAACAACTACTAAATGTTTCAGTTTAAAGTAGGGCAATTATTATTAGTACTACTATTATTATTCATTATATATATAAAAAAAAAAAAAAGTTCATTTTATTTTATTTATTTAAAAAGGGTGCTAAAAGATTAACAGTTAATCAATGTTTCAGTTTAAAGTAGGTCAATTATTATTCATTTTTATTTAAAAAATATCTTATCCTTTTTTTTTTAAACATGATAAAAATGAACTATTAGATAACTGTTACTTAATTTAATGTTTTAATTTAGTGAATATATAATTATTTTATTGCTTTTTATTTAAAAAATTCACACACATAACTATATATATATATATATATATATATAATTTCCCTACCTTAAACTTAAATTAGTTGTGTACATTTTTTTTATCATGTTTAAAAATATATAACAAATATTAAACAACTACTTTAAATTATATATATATATATATTTTTTTTTTATTATTCATTATATTTAAAAAAAAATCTTTAATAAAAGTGCTAAAAAAAATGAACTGTTAATCAATGTTTCAGTTTAAAGTAGGGCAATTATTAATACTAGGGCAATTATTAATTTATTTAAAAAATATCTTATCCTATTTTCTTAAACAAGATAAATAAATAAAAAATAGATAATTGTTACTTAATTGAATGTGTTACTTTTGTGCATTTATTACTATTTTATTGCTTTTTATTAAAAGGCTCATAAATTAATATTCGAATATTCGTTTATTTAAATGAACTTTAATGAGAAAGATGTTTTTTTTAATCATTGCGTTTTTGTCACCATTTCTGAACACATTAAACAATGTGTGTAAACAAAAAAATATATATACAGAACAAAAGCATGTTTGGTGTTTGGATTTCATGTGATTTCATGGTGGTGATATTTACGATAACTCAGTTTCACCCGACAACGTTGATCCATTTGATCGAAAATAATCCCATTTTGTAAGATCATTTAGTAAAATAATTTAATCAAAGTAATTTTAAACTTACGACGACATTCTGTGATCAAATACAATCAATGTGTTAACAGGCTCCACAGCGCCACCCAGTGCATTTAGTTACAACTGAGCTTTAGTTTGCGAGCTTAGGCATTCACTGCATTTACGGCCAGCAACGCAACATGTGTAGCAAAGTTCGAATAGTATTTTACTTTTTCGAATGATTACAGATCGAATATTCGACTATTCATGCACACCTCTAATATTAATACTTGATCAAAAAAAAACTATTACCCGTGCCTCCTCATTCAACGCTTTCATCTGACATGATAATGTAACATTTCGAATTATCTTAACTTAATAGCGTTTCTCATCAAATACTGATATTCAACTGCAAATATTGAAGCATTTAATTGATTAATTCACCTGATAAATCTGCAAATCCTGCAACTAATTTGATTAAATTAGGGCTGTAAACGTAAAATAATCTTAAAGTCTAGGACCCATGCACCTCTTGGGCAGGGCAGAGAAGTTGGAGAAGACGTATCGTGCCATCATGTCCAGACAGGTCTCGGTCAGCTCCAGATGGACCGTCTTCAGCGCGTCGTCTGCCTGCATCACTGCGTTCTCGTCGGCCGAGCCCAGGCTGCAGGTGGTGGTGGACGTCTGCATCCTGCACAGGACGGGGGTCAGGGGTCACACACAGGCATCAGGGTTACAGCGGGTAGAGGAGAGGTCACAGGGGTCAAAAGCACACCAGGGGTCAGAATCACAACCAGCTCAAACTGGTGCTAGTCAAGTCATTGGTCATACCATCTCAGCTAGTCTCTGACACAGTGTCCTAACCAGACATGATGCGAGCGGAGTTTTCAACAACTAACTGATTCAAATTCTGATTCATTTGATTGTGACATTCCACTGTGGGCGGAGCTACAGTCTTTTTTTGCTTGTCATGATTAGCGTAAACACTGAGTCACGGCTGTTTAGGACACAGTGTGAAGCTTGAGACGAGAGTGTGTGTGCATTTTGTAAAAGCGTTAAGATGCGAGAGTGTCAGCGGGTAATGAATCAGATTCAGATGATGAATGAGGCTGGAGTGGCCCACTGAAAACACACATACATGCAGTTAAAACACACACACACACACACACACACACACACACACACACACACACTCCAGCAATCACATTAGAGACGCTATGTTAGTTCACTTTTGCTTAAAGGGATAGTTCACCCAAAAAATTACTCACTCTGCAGTTTTATTGTTACTTAAATCTAAAATGGACAATAATAAAAGTAAGTGTATATATAGTTTGGATATAGTAAGTATAGTAAAAATTTGGAAACATTACTATTTTTCATGTTTTTGAAAGAGTCTCTTCTGCTCACCAAGGCTGCATTTATTTGATCAAAAATACAGAAAACACCGTAAAATTGTGAAATATTATTATAATTTAAAATAAGTAGTTTCTATGTGAATATATGTTAAAATGTAATTTATTCCTGTGTTCAAAGCTGAATTTTCAGCATCATTACTCCAGTCTTCAGTGTCACATGATCCTTCAGAAATCATTCTAATATGATGATTTGATGATCAGTTAATATCAATATCTGGAAACAGTTGTGCTGCTTAATATTAATATTTTTTATAACCTATGATACTTTTTTCAGGATTCCTTGATTAATAAAAAAAAAAAAAAAAAAAAAATGCATTTATTTAAAATACAAATCTTTTGTAACAATATACACTACCGTTCAAAAAGTTTGGGGACAGTCATTTTTTCTCTTTCTTTTTTTGAAAGAAATTAATACTTTTATTCAGCAGGGATGTGTTCAATTGATAAAAAGTGATAGTAAAGATTTATATTGTTAGAAGAGATTTATATTCTGAATAAATGCTTGGCAACTAACTGAAATAAAATAAGTTTAAGTTAAAGAACTAAAAGTATTAAATAAAACTGATATAAAAATAAATTTATATAGAAATTAGTGCTGTCAAATCAATTAATCACATCTAACATAAAGGTTTGTGTGTGTGTGTGCGTGCGTGTGTGAGAGAGATCGCGATTAATCGATTTGACATAACTAATAGAAATATAAAAAAAAAAAAACTTAAGATGACAAAAGCACATAAAAAAGACTAAATAAATGAAAACTAAACATATAAAAAATAAAAAGCTAATTCAAAATATTAATACTAAAATAGTATATAAATACTAAAATAACATTCACTCTCATGTCATTCTAAAACCACATGACTTTATTTCTTGATTAGAACAAAAACGATCAAAAACTGTCCACGTGACCAATCGTGTTGTGTGTTTTTTTTTTTGAACATGCATGAATTTGACAGAATTTACATTTTTGGGTGAACAGTTCCTTTATTCGTTTTGTTTAGTTGAAGCCCTCTCTGTTTCTCTCTAAGTGACACAAAACTAGGTCTGTAAAACTGAGCAGGAGAGAGAGAGCCAGACAAACCCACACCAGACAAAAGCGCAGAAAAGTTCAGCTGCCACACACACACACACACACACACACACACACACACTTGTAGAGCCGTGTGATTATCTAGATGATGGCATTAAATCTAAGAGCGCCATCAGCATCCTGCCCTTCTGTAACCACGGCAACCGCATCCCAGGGGAAATCAACCGAGTCCAAATCATATCCATACACTAAGACGACACGACACACCTCCGTAAAAACACACCGCGCTGCCAACATCTTTGAGCTAAAGCGCTTTTGACTTTTACATCGACTCGCTGACTCTGAGAAACAGGCACAGGTGAACAACTCATACAGACATGAACAAGACATGTTACAGCCCTTGAGTGTGTGTGTGTGTGTATGTGTGTGTAAACAGCAGCTATTTATCACCAACAGACCCCTAACCTCCAAACATCAGTGAAATCATGTGTCTGTTTGAGGGGGCTTGTGCCGGTACTTCCCTAAGTGATCCGACACACCCTCTGGATGATAAAACAAGCGAAGACATTTCCTTACATATTACATCCACTCTAATGTGTGATGAGACACGAGGAGGAATCATCTACACGAAGAACCATCCAGAACAGCAACCACCTAGAACAACCCTGAATCACGATGACAATTACATATCTGGTGCGTGTCTGTAATTGAGGCATGACAAAAGCCAAACTCTGAGCTACGCATTAATATGTAATCAACAAAAGGCCATTTTAATTTGATCTCAACGGGGAATGAGGTGAGAAAGGAAGGATATGAGTGCATGTGGGTGTCAGAGACGACAAACACGCTTGCGTGACCTGCATCATCTGATTTCATCGTTTCATAAACACACAGAACATCTATCAAAATAAAAACTATACTCTATCTGGAGAATGATACAGAAACACCACAGAATAACACCGTGAACCTCACCTTCAGGAACCCGGGGCTTAAATGTCAATATTTCACACTGTTAAGGTTGTGACGCAAGGAGTTTATACCCGGTGTGCAAAGAAATGTCACCTCTCCACTATCCTATTACATACACAAAATATTTAAATATGAAACTTATTTTAAAAAATTGCTTATTAAAACATTAATATTCTAATTTACTTTGCATTTACCTTTAATTGTTTTTATTAGATTATGAAGTAAATAATTATATTTTAATATAAAGTAAATTAAATATACACATTTTTAGTAGATTATAAAGTAATAATTACATCTTTATATAGTCAATTATATTTTCATTATTTTAAAAATGAAACATTTAAATATGTATAAGTTATTATTATATATATATATATATATATATATACATATACAAATTTTATTTTCTAAATAAATTATATTTTAACGAAGTAAATTATATATACAAATATTTTAATTTTAAATAGAAAATATTTTATTTACTTCAAACTTTTACTAAAAAAAATAATTAAAATACGTGTATATATATAATTTACTTTATATTAAAATATAATTATTATTTACTTAAAAATAATAATAATAACTTAATAATCAATAATAATCAATACAATAATTGAAATAATTAAAATATAAGTAAATTATATTCAAATATAAGTAAATTATATATATATATATATATATATTTTAATTATTTTTTTATTTTAAGTAAAATTTAAGTAAATAAAAATATTTTATATTTAAAATAATTAATTTTATATATATATATATATATATATATATATATATATATATTAAAATATAATTATTATTTACTTATAAAATAAAAATAATAATAATAATAATAATAATAATATATACATATATAATAATTAAAATATAAGTAAATAATTATATTTAAATATAAAGTAAATTATATATATATATATATATATATATATATATATATATATATATATATATATATTTTAAAATTATATGTAAATAATTAATTTATTATTTTATTTTATATCAAACTGACCTGCACACATTTTTTTAAAGGTCATTCTCAGCAAATAAAATGCACATTTTAAGGCAATTGAACTAATTTCATGAAGGACAGAGGCTTTAAATCAGCTGTTCACGGTTACTGTAAAGCACATACAATAGAAAATAGGGAAAAGTAATCCATTTACAGTAACAAAAACTTTACATTCTTATCAGAAATTTTACCATGAGACTATTGTCCTAGAATCACTTACTTTCCTTCTCATGACCAGCCACGTAAAGTCACTAAACAATAACTTTCGCATGATACTTCACAGCTCAAATAACACACATAATAATGACACCTTAAAAATTCAAGCATTTAAGCCCTAAAAGTGAATGAACCGTGTCCTGTGCACTGTAAATGTGTTAATGTAAACACAACCTGATGGAAGGGTCAATGTGATTTTATCTGTAGTAATTGACAAATGCTGTCAATAGAGATCAAGCTGAATCTAGAACATTCCTTCGGCTGCTTTTGCTCAAGGGCACAATTGACTTTTTCCTCAGTGGAATCGATCCAACAACCATCTGGTTTACCCATCCTGAGCCTTAACCAGCACACCATACCAAATCACTGCAGCGTCCATCAACAGGCTCATGCACACACACACACACACTCACTCACTCACTCAGAAAAGTCCCAGTTTGTGTCCATACATGTGGTCACTCAGCTGAAGTGGACGCCTCATCTCAGAGTTGAGCTTCAAAGCATGAACTACAATGCTTTAATGGCCAACATTTATTTGCACAGTACATTTCCAGATCAAAAAAACTCAAATCAAACCCAGATAAGAATGTTAAATTTATCCCAACTGCATAAAATGTCCATCAAGTCTCTGAATCCTGGGCGTCCAGTACAGCTGATCATAATATCAAACCCTTCCTTTGATATTATAATATTCTCTAAGCCAGTTGATCTTTTCCAAAAGGCACAATTTCCAACATAAACATCTTTTGACTGCCGTGTCACACACTGAAAACGTTTCACCATTCACCGGCTCATCAAGCCCCTCCATCATCTCTATTAGCTGCAGTCGGATGATTGTTGATGAGTGTGGAGTAGATGATGCGCTTTGTCGCTATCATTTTTTTACTCTATTGATGCAATAAGCAATGACAGCGCTGAATATAAATGCGTTTAGAGCATATTCATCTACTGAGCAATTAATATTTGATTCATTTAGAGGGGAAAACAGAAAAGTTTCAATTCCCAGTTGATTTATGAGACATAAAAAGAAGCCGTACATTTTCTTCATGTTGACTTTCAACTCAGGCTTGTGATTTAGATCCATTTCAGCATTATTAGCCTGTATTTTTCACCAATGTCACCAAAAATGTCATTAATTATAAAGAGCAACCTTGAAATGATCCAAACAAAACCACAATTAGCAAAGCAATGACAGGGTAATCTAGATAATAAAACAAATATGCCGTATGAAATCCCTGTGCTTGCTAATAGCGGACTCTCTATTCACTACCATCCTGTAACTTGTAAGCACTGAACTGATTAATATATGTTATGGTAATTAGATGCACAGAGTTAATAAAGCACAGACGTTTGGGGAGGAATTACTCCAAATCTCTCTCCCTCGGCCAGGATGTTGCTGTAAATCTCTTGTGATGCTGCGCTGCCCTCTGCTGGTTAAGTGTTAATGAGTTAACCAGTAGCAGAAGCACATGGAGATCAGACTTCATATTTAAAAGTATGCAAAATGAGGCTGTGAGGATGTACAGTTTGTTGTGTGGAAAATGCACACATGTGATTCATATGGGTTTGAAATGACATGAGGTGAGTAAATGAGAACAGAATTTCCATAAGTGCTAAAAAAATAATAATAATAATACTAATAAAGTTGTTTTTACTGAGTAGAAAACAGAGGAACAGCATTTGAAGAGGGTGTCAGTGTAGCATTTTCAGTGTGTTTGCAGCGTTTTTGCACTGTTCATGGTTCAAAATACACTTTGATGAAACATGGATGGATACTTAACCTGAATCATGTGTAAAGAGAGTGTGAATATGCTGTGAATAAGTGAAGGATAAAACAGGCGGCAGGAGAAATTGCAAGTGGAGTGCGCCCCCTAGTGTTTGGGAGCTGAATTACTGCTGTCCATCTCATTTAACAAACAGCAAAAGACAGAGAAGCTAGTCACTGGATTGTGTGACTGTCCACCTACTTTCACTTTTTCCAATCACACATGCTTCCTGTGTACGGTACTGAGCCCTCGAAGGGACATGGAGAAGGGGGAAAAAAAAAAAAAACGTTGGGAAGAAATACTATATTTAAATGATCGCAAATCTTTTGCGTCGTCTCACAAAAATACTGTGTTCGCCCGAAAAAGTTTTTCCTCTCACCTCATGTTATTTCCATCACAAACGTTTTGTGAATAAATGCACAGTTTCTCAGGGGGACGCAAAAGTTTCGCAAGAGAACGTAAAGGTTTTTGTGTGAGAATGTACAAATTTTGCGTGAGAATGTAAAAGTTGTGTGAGAGAACTTAAAAGTTTTGCGAGTAAACCAAAGTTTCTCAGGGGAATGCAAAAGTTTGCAAGAGAACTTAAAGTATCTGCAAAGAAATGCAAAGTTTTTCGAGAGAACGTAAACGTTTTTGTGACAGAACTTAAATGTTTGGCGAGGAAACGTAAAAGTTTTGCGAGTAAACGCGAAGCTTCTCGGGCGAACAAGTTTTGCGTGAGAATGTAAAAGTTCTGCAAGCGAACGCAAAGTTTGTCAGGGTAGCGGAAAAATGCGAGAGAATGTAAACGTTTTTGTGAGAACGTAAAAGTTTGTCAGGGGAACAAAAGTTTAGCAATAAAACAAAAGTTTTGCGAGTAAACGTGAAGTTTCTCGGGCTAACACAAAAGTTTTGCGCGAGAATGTAAAAGTTTTGCGTGACAATTTAAAAAAAAATTTGCAAGTGAATGCAAAGTTTCTCAGGGGGACGCAAAAGTTTGCGAGAGAACGCAAAAACACCGAAATATAGTTTTTCCTCCCATCTCATCACCATATCCCTTTCGGGGCTCCATAGTACTGCCATTTGTTCATGATTAAAAAAAAAAAAAAAAAAAATCAAATGAACACCATCACAAATGGCACAATAAAGCACGGTAAAAGCAAATACAAAACGGGGTTAGGTTCAAATCAAAACAGTCAGTGGCCAGGCTCAGCGCATGCAGTCAACATTACCACCAATGACACGAAAGAAAAAGACAAAACCCTCCTCCAGCATGCACCCTTCCCTGCCCAATCAGAATTAGCCCAAACCAGATGTCCACGCCCACCCAGCATCGCCATGACATTACCCCGCCCCGAATGCCCAAGCCCCACCCACCCGAATGCCCAAGCCCCACCCACCCGCCCCTGCATACAGAAAAGGAAAAGTAGGGAATATAAATCGGTTGCTGAGGTTTGAGGTTACCAAAAATGCTCTACCTGCGCACCGCATGCTCGGACACACTGATGCTTCGTGAGCGGAAGGCGTCCATGGCCGACAGATCTTTCAGGTCTTTAACGGGAGAGTTTGCGCTGGGGCCTTGCTTCGCCACTTTGGTCGTCCGCAAACTGCCCCGAGGGCAAACGAGGTCAGGTGTGCGTCAGGGTAAGGTCGTGACCAAGGAGGGTTGAGGGGAATTTGGAGCATATTTTAACCACGTCGGCATGGGTGGATGGGGGAGTGCGATTGGTTGTGGAGTGTCACGAAAGGGGCCAGCGACCAATCACAGGTGACGGATCCGAGGTGTCGGCACCCCCCCAAACCACACCCACCACGCATGGCCCAATCAGAGGAGGGGGGAGAGGTCAAATAAGGAAGTGAAAGGAAAACAAAGTAACTTGGTCAGCAGTGCACACTGAGAACCAGAAAACAGGGACGACATTTAGAAAACGAAAAAATAAAGGAGGAAACAGAAAACTGGAAGGAGAAACAGCATAAAAAAGATCAACAGACACATAACAAGGCATAAAGTAAGCAATATACTGTCAGCATTCTACGAAAGGAATGAAAGAGTAGGAGAAAACAAAAGATAAACTCATCAGAGAGCACAAACATACTGGTACAGGGAAGAAACAAAGCACTCAGACACTGCAATGATCATTATACTGGAAATTAATAGCAATAGGAAAACAGTGATATGATCATGTGTATGTGTGAGATTTAATACAGCAAATAAACACACGAATGATGGGATGAGGTGAGACTAAAAGCTGGAACAGAGAATGTGAGGCCTGGCAAACCAGACAGATCATGAAAAGCCAGGATTTGAAAATCTAACTTTAAACCACATTTACATGCACAAAGAACCCTTATGCTCTCTTCGGGTCATTTTTAAAAATTGAGTGTTCATCGGAGTAGTCCAAGACCATAGGAATTTTGTCGCACTTGAACTTGGAATACACAAAAAAACATTTGACTGGATTTGAGAAGTTTATGTGGGTAAAAAAATAGTAACAAATCCTTCCCTTGCTCCTCATAGGAATGAATGGGAAATGGGTAATTTTTATTTTAATTTGTCAAAAAATCTGGCACAATCCAGAACAAACACACACGTACACACACATACACACCTAGGAATTCCCATTAAGGTTGATTTTCTGGTGAAGCCTTAATTCAGAAATGAATGTTTACATGCTCGACAACAGGGATTCACAAACTTTTTTGCCAGCCTTTGACCTAAAATATTAACTATCATTGATTTAACACCACATTAGCATTTTCAGTTTTCTGATGCAGGTAAACAAATAAAATATTTAATCTTTTTAGTAAGCATTTTATTTTTATATTAATTATTTTAAAGTTATTTAATTTGCCTTTTTTAAATTGAATTATTTGCTCTTTATCAACACATGATCCCAGTACTTATCCAAGCAGTACATTTAAAAACTCTTGTCATGTATTATGCTGCATTTAAGTAATTTTGTACAGTACTTTTATTGATTATTGAATGATGCTTATAACAAATTGTAGGTTATGATGTTTGAAAAAAGTAAAAAAAAAAAAATGCTTCATCAATAGTGTCCATATGTAATATCACACAGAATTACCTTTGTGTGAACATGTACACACACATACATATATACATATACATATATATACATTATATATATATATATATATATATATATATATATATATACACACATATATATATATAAAAAAAATGCTCATTTATGATATTCTGAAAAGTCTGATTAACACAAGAATAAGTATTATTATATTTACAGAAATTTATAGAGACCATAATATTGTCTTAATATGGTGATGGCAATCAGGTTATTGCGTTTACATGAATCCTATATAACCATAATATGACCAAGTTCTCGTTCATATCTGAATATGCTTGTGCATGTAAATGTGTTGGTTGGTTTTTCTCTCTCAGGCTTCTAATTCAAAGTTCCAGCTTCAGTGTCAGGACTTACAAAAAGGAAAACAATAAAAACACTGAAAATGAACCTGGAATTTGTCAGGACAATGAGATTAGATGGTTTTGTGGCTCTGGACACAGTACATAGATCATGGACTTTATTAGTGATAAGCCTGGGAAAAACTCAAACTGTTACAATAATTGCAAAGCATTGATTGCTGCACCAGGTATGCTGGTTAAAATGGATTAGCAAGTCGTTATCATTGAAATTTCCTGTTAACGTAAACTGGTTCATGGGATAGTGGCTGTTTTTACACCCAATGCACAAAGTGAAAAGAAGAAAAGGGGAGACAGAGAATGAATGAAGTAGAAAAGAGTCTACTTAATGTAAAAAATAATATGGAAGAGAAAAGACTGTTAACCTCTAGTTTATCGGTCCCTTTGTTAGACATTATATGACTAGTTATTCTGACCAGGAGTATTACAGGATGGGATCATGGCTCATTATTAAACATCAACACAAGATTTAGAGCTGTGTGTATTTGGGTGTTTCTTCAACTATGGCCATTTTTAGTCCCTTTAAAAATTAAACTCCATTAACAAACTTTTTAAACTTACTAATATAATTAGTCAACTAACAACGTCCAACATTGGATAAACACGCTTCTTTCATGAACCGTCACAAATATTTCCACCACAGCGTCATTTCCATCACATCTCACATCATCATCTTTCTGTGGTAGAAATTGATTTTTTTATATTTTTCTGGGAATAAAATGACCAAAACCATAGCAAGAATTTATGCATCCTTACATCCAAAATGACAGTTTATAAGGAAATGAAAAAATAAATAAATAAAATAATTTATAAAGTGATAATATTCATGAAAACTTATATCTTTGTTTAGATTATTTTTATGATAAGAATATTATCAATATAATTAATAATATCATCTCAATATGATCTAAATCTTAAAATAATCAAATCCATCATAAAAATTCTCTAAACAAAGATATATATATATATATATTAAAAATCTTGTACTGAAAATCTTGCAAAAAAAGTTGAAAAGTATCAAAACTAAAAAGTATTGCTAAAAACTAAATCTCCAAAACAGTTTTAATGTGACCTTCATATAACAAATAGTCAGAAGTCAAATCTATTAGTCTGGATAAAAATCAATCCCTTGGAAATATGTCCATAGTTGAAGAAACACACTTCCATAAATGAACGTGTTAATGGTTTTGATGTGAAAGTCACCGCTGAGACACATGATGAGAGAAAGAGAGAAACAGAGAGAAAGAAATGAAAGCGATAAGAAAAGAGAAAGACAAGGAACGAGACGTCCCACAGTCAAACTAGCATCCGTGAATGGATGAGAGAACTGATGTTCTGACTTAATCAGACACATAAAGCCAGAAATCACGGCACTACCACCAAAAAAATGAACCAATGAGGCGCCTGAATGACTCTGAGTCCTTCCGACGGTGAAACCTGACATGATGCGGCCGTACGTGAGCGTGCGTGTGCGTGTGTGTGTGTGTGTGTACCTCTTGGGCCTCTCGTTCAGGCTGGTGCTGCGCGCTCTGAAGCTGCTCTGCTCGTGTGTGTCATCGAACGGCAGAAGAACGTTTGAACGGAGACCCTAATGACACAAAAACTACGAGTCAACACAAACAGATCGTTCAAACAGTGAACAAATGAGCACAGAAGTCCCACCACCCACCTTGGTGATGTACTGAACAAAGTCTTTCCTGAAGGGCAGCCTGCAGCGTATGAACCACATGGCGATCACATGATGGGCTAGAGACACTATGTACTGATTAAACCTACAGAGGATGGAAGAAAAACAAGAAAACTCACCGAGGCTGCATTTATTTGACTAAAAATACAGTAAAACCAGTAATATTATGAAATATTTTTACAATTTAAAATAACGGTTTTCAATATGAATATATTGTCAAATGTAATTTATTCCTGTGATCAAAGCTGAATTTTCAGCATCATTACTCCAGTCTTCAGTGTCACATGTTCCTTCAGAAATCATTCTGATATGATGATTTGATGCTCAAGAAACATAAACTTATTATTATCAGTGTTGAAAACGGTTTCATATATTTGTGGAAACCGTAATACTTTAATTCAGGATTCTTTGATGAGAAAGAACAGCATTTATTGGACATCGAAATCTTTTGTAACATTATAAACAAATCTCTAGTCAAATCTGTGTCTGATGATACTCACTTCGAAGGGTTGGTGTACGGCAGCGATATGGCAAACACGCTAACATACTGCTCAGCTACAAAGTTAGCATAAAGATGTGGGAGCCGCACCAATGCTGCAGACGAAAAAGAGATTGGTTCTAAATTATACGTATTAATAAAACTTTACTATATTCTGATTGGTCAGAATGTGAGAATGGGCAGGGTAAGACAAAGAAAGGCTTGCGCTCACTGGACAGGAACTCCAGCATGGGTGACGCCATGGCAACGGTTGCCGAGATATGAGTCAGTTTGACGATCAGGGCGGGCAGCAGTTTGATCATGATGTCGGGCATCTCCACGGTGCACATGGTCAGAGCCACCACACACTGCTTAGCGCAGCGGTAAATCAGGCCTTTCTCCAAACACTGAACCAGCTCCCTCTGAGACATCAAGACACGAGCAACAACCGCTCTGTAAACACTTTTACCAAATCAATTCCTAGATGTGTATTAAAAACAGTCATGTGACAGAATCATTCGCTCAGATGATTGATGATTGAACTGTCTGAGCATCTGCTACCTACTGAATAATACATTTATACTTCATTTAAATATCATATTTATAAAAATTCATATTTAATTTAAAAATAATAATACAAAAAAGTTATTATATTTCAATACATTTAGATTTAATTTAATTTAAAATTAAAATTTAATTTAAAACTTCTGGATATATCCTCAATATTAAAAATGATTCATAAATACAGCAAATAATGTTTTATTAGGGTTTGGTTTAGCTTGTAGCAGTGTTATTTTAGTATCATAAATACAGTATTAATATTTTGAATTAATAAAAAAACAAAAGAAGTAAAACAAAAAGAATAAAAAATAAATTGAATTTGTTTTATCAAGTCATTTATTTCTTTATGCATCTATATTTTTATGTATTTATTTTTAACTTCTGCAGGTTTGGACCTCCATACGTTTTTATTTTTATATTTTCCATTTTCATTTTAATATTAGTTTAAGTTGTAGTAAATTTGGTGTGTGGTTTAGCGATTTTATTGGTTTCTGTTTTTTTTTTATTTTTTATTTTTTTATTTCCATTTAGTTTTCATCATTTTATATCAGTTTTAGTTTAGTTATTTTCAGTTAGCTTTAGTAATTTTACTATGTCAACTAAACACAAATTTGAATGTTGCCTTGGCAATTAACTGAAATATTAATATTTTTATTTCATATCCTTACTAACATTTATTTTATTTAAATGAACATGAATGTTTTTAATAGTTTTAGTTTTTGTTAACGATAACAACACTGGTTTGAAGCACTGATAATTAGCTCTTTTATAAAAACAATAGACTGTGTGGTAGAGATGCACGATTCTGGATACGATTTTTTTTCGTTTCAAACAGAGATCACGATTCTGAACAGACAAACTAAACAAAATGACAAGTAATTTACTAGAGGTTCTGACAAAATGTTGATTGCTGCAGTCTATTTAAAATGATTAATCTGAATGAATTATTTGTTTGTTTTTTTAATCGTGTTGAATGAATGATTCAATGACTCACTCAAAGACTTCACTTGTTTCATTACTGGATGAATCAGTGTTTTTGAACGAATCTCTTGAATGAATGATTCAATGACTCACTCAAAGACTTCACTTGTTTCATTACTGGATGAATCAGTGTTTTTGAACGAATCTCTTGAATGAATGATTCAATGACTCACTCAAAGACTTCACTTGTTTCATTACTGGATGAATCAGTGTTTTTGAACGAATCTCTTGAATGAATGATTCAATGACTCACTCAAAGACTTCACTTGTTTCATTACTGGATGAATCAGTGTTTTTGAACGAATCTCTTGAATGAATGATTCAATGACTCACTCAAAGACTTCACTTGTTTCATTACTGGATGAATCAGTGTTTTTGAATTAATCTCTTGAATGAATGATTCAAAGACTTCCTTTGTTTCATTACTGGATGAATCAGTGTTTTTGAATGAATCTCTTGAATGAATGATTCAATGACAAATATATTTTTAACAGTCACTTGTCGCCACCTACTGGTGTAACAATGTCATTGATACAATCATTATTTGAAGCACCAAGTTACTTTCAAAAGGTGATTTGCTCCATTTTGATCACTTCCGTAGACATCAGTGTTTATATCTGAACTATAAACTTTTATCCCAGTTCTTCTGAGACAATTTGAATTATTGTAACAGAAATGATGTGTGGTTGAAAAGACTGTTTGTGAAGCTGTTTAGTACATGACAACTGCTCTCTCTGGCTCATCGGCAGCGCCAATACGGATCTGAATGTTCACTGTGATTTTGTCAAAGGTTTAATAGACACAGGAGAATCATTGTCATTTAGGAATGAGATTGTGTGTGTGTTTGAATCGAGATTGCGATCTTTTAGCGATTAATCGTGCAGCTCTACTGTATGGTATGTTGTCGTTTAGACAGCGAGGTCAGGGTGTATGCGTCACCTGTCGGGACTGTTCTAGGTAGCTGTGGTAGGAGGTGAGGGCAGTGAGGACAGGAACCACAGCCAGCTGAACATCCGTCAGCGAGAATCCATCAGGAGTCTTCTTCAAACGCTCTGATATCAGCCGGTCCGTCACCTGCAAACAAACACACTCTCTCAAATCAACTAGTTCCCATTTAGTTCATTGCATTTAGTAACTGTAAGTGTTTATGTTTTGTAAGCGTGTGTACAGTATGTTACCATCGAGCAGAGAGTCGAGCACAGGTGATCAATGTTGCACGGTGACGTCAGTATCAAAACTTTGTACTGGATGGTGCACGACATCTTATCCAGAACCAGCTTCAGAACCTTCCAGTCAGTCTCCTACAAATCAAACAAACACATGATCAGCACTAACAACATGCTGGTACTAGCCGTTTGTGATGGTATATACATGCACATGTGAATATGCATTCATATACAGAAATGTTTTATATAGTGTGTTCACCACAATACAATTTATTTTATAAATGTGACTTATCTGTGCAATTTTGACCAGGTGCTACTTTTTTCCCCCGAAAAATACAGTATTTGTAATTGTATTAAAACTGTATTTTGTGAAAGACAATCTCAGCTGTGTGTGTGTTTGTGTACCATCTTCAGGCACTGGAGCAGCACGTTGAACGCCAGGTTGTAGGGCAGATAGGCTGTACGAATGGACGAGGGCGGAGCTGCTGGGGTGGGACTTCCTGTCGGTGGTGACACAGTTCCTGCTGGCTTCTTATCGGACACTCTCTTCTCCGACTCACTGAAAACCAGACATTTGAGAAGAGATTTAGTCAACCTGAATGTCCCCCTTAATAATTTATACTTAATTTAATTTTAATAATACATTTTAAATAAGTTTATACTTTATTTAAAATTAATAATAAATCATAATATACTCCATAATAATGTATAGTTCATTTAATTTTTACTACATTTAAAAACATTTATTTACTTCATTTACATTTAATATTTTTTTAAATTTAATTTAAATTTAACAATAAATTGAAAAACATTTAAACTATTTATAAATTAATGATAACTTCTTAAATTTAAACGTAATACAATTTAAAATGTACAAATAATTGTAAATACACTTACACTTTATTTAAATTTAATTGTCACATTTAGTCAACCTGAATATCCTCCTGAATAATTTATAATTAAATTAAATTTTAATAATAAATTTAAATAAGTGTAAACTTTATTTGCTAATACATTTTCATTTAATAAATTTAAATAAATGTATACTTCATTTAAAATGTAATAATACATTTTCATTTAATTTAAATATAAAAATATAAATAATAATATATAAATTTAGATACATTTATACTTTATTTAAAAATTAATAATAACTTTAGTTAGTCTAAACAACACCCCCCTAATATTTTATACTTAATACTTATACTTAATTTCATAAATACAATTATAAAATTTAAATAAATGTACATATTTTATTTCAATTTAATAACACATTTTAATTGAAATTAAAAATAAATTTAAATACATGTATACTTTATTTCAATTTAATAATACATCTGAATATTGTCCTTAATTATTTATACTTAATGCAATTTTAATAATACATTTACATAAATGTATACTTAATTTAAATGTAATAATAAATCTAGTAAATCTGAATATCCTTTTTAATAAGTGTGTGTGAGAAAACGGCAAAAACACGCATGCTTGTGTTCTTACCCCACGTCACAGTGACAATATGGGCTGAATCTCAGGACTCCATCTTTATTGGGAACACCCAGGCGATGAAGAGAGTCCGCCCTCATCATCAATAAGAAATCAAAGACCTGACACAGAAACAATGAGAGAAAACGACACTTTTACCATTTCTGAAGTCAAGATGTTTCTATGAGTTGTTAGTTGTTGTTATGGTGCTGCTTTACTAACTCAAGTCAAAAGTCTGACCTTTAGCCGTATGGAGCTTCCGATGGCACTGCAGTATTTGTTCTTATAGTGAAGCTGCAGATGAGAAATCAGCAGCTCGAACACTCGACTGGCGTGACTGGCGGGCAGACTGTAGAGTTTACTCTAGAGAACCACAGATACACAATCACTGGAGCTGCTACGGAGAATATTCATGATTAAACAGATAAGACTAGGTGTTGCGGTACCTGCAGTATGTCTAGCAGACCCAGTATGGCGGTTCGAACGTCCTCCGTGGGCGACTCCACACACAGGTCTCGTTCTCCCTCCATAGAGCATGTTAACGGACGACTAGCAACCTACAGGAGCACAGGAGAGTTGGGCTTCAGCAACATGTTGGTATACCAATAGAACATAAAAATGCTGAATAAAAGAAGAAAATCAACAAAAATGCAAATAAAATTTCCAAAACATGAAAAAAAAAAAAAAAAATCTATATATGCTCACTGGAAGTTTTTTTTAATTATTATTATTATTATTATTATTATTATGATTATGTGGTAAGAACACTGTGCATAAACTATGATGAAAACACATTTACTAAATAAATTTCTTTCTCAAAAAAAAAAAAATGTTTTTGCTCTGGTTACTAGCTGTCGATCACTAGCAAACATGCTACTGTTTTTAAACTACTAATTTAAACTAATAACACATTTAAACTTAATATAAATGTAATACTACAGTTACATAAATCTATACTTAATTTAAATTTAATGGCCAATTAAAACCTAATATAAGTTTTTTTATTTAGTTATTAGTTTAGTTATCCAAATATTATTATTAATATTATTATTAAATTTAATAATACATTTAAATAAATAAAAGAGCCACAGTGGCTTCAAACCTTCATTTCCATTTCTATTTTGCACCCCTTTCCCTGGAAGTGACTCTTGAACAAATGGGATGGAAAGGCTGCTGAATTCGCAAAAAAAAAACATTGTGTGTGTGTGTTGCAGAAATTAATAATTTATGCATAGTTAATGACACACGTCTCTGTGGATACCGACAGTAATAATGAACAGGCAGCAAACGGCCTGAATGATCTCATTCTAAAATTAAAAACCTAATTAAAATTAAAAAAAAAAATTCTTTTTTTTATAATTTAATTCTTGAGAATAACCTCTTCATTTAATAACCTCTTATTCGTTTAGACATGCTTAAGCTTTGAACTATTTGGACTATTTAAATGGCCTGAAAAAGCACACTTTCCCTTATGCATTTAAAAATGTGTTCTATTTTTTGAATTTTTAAATTCAAAAAACGGAATGCATGAAGTTCCGTTAGTGCCATCATCAGCGAGCGCCAGTACCTTCTCGATGATGTCCAGCAGGCTGCTGAAGTGATGCGTGTTGCAGCCCTCGGCCAGATCCACCAACAGCTGCGTGGCTTGTTTCCTGACGGACAGGTCTCGATCTTCAGCTATCTGACCCAGCTGAGGAATCACCACCACCTCGATCAGCTCCTCCTAGTCAAAGAGAGCACAGATGCTCAAGAATAATGTGACGACAGCCTGAATCTCATGAACGCACAGAGATCCGTGTGTGGTTGAGGACTGACTTCATAGAGCTGTCGGTTTGTGCTGAGCACGAAGGACAGGATGTGCAGAACCTTGATCCTGATCATAGAACGGCTCTCATTCCTGACAACAGAGAGAAAGAGAGATGTTATTCTTGGGGATTTGTTTAAAACATGAATGACACTATTAAGTTCTATAGAGCTGCTTAACAGCTTAAATTGAAATGGTTTTATAATTGATGAATTTTACAACATTAACACTGTTATTTCACTTTTAAACGACCTGTATTGTATAAAGCGCTATATAAATAAAACGTTTCCAGACCTGAAGAACTTCTCCATGAGTTTCAGGAGGTTCTGCAGCCACCCGTCTTTGGCCGGCTGGATGGACTGAGCTCTGTAGGAAATCAGCGTCAACACGGACGCGTCCTGCCAGAGAGATTCAACAACAGTCAATCAAGCCAGACGGTTTCAGAAGAGGACAGACGTTACAGAGAGCGAGCCGAACTCACGGGACGTTTATCGGCACACTTCTCCACCAGGCTGAAGAACCTCTGCGAGGATCCGTGGAAGTCGTTCTGCTCGTACAGCTCCTCGACGGTGCTCAGTAACTCATAAACGATCACCTTCAGATCAGGACTGCCCATCGTCTGCACACAGGAGATAAACACCCACGAAACATAAAAGGGTGTTTTCACACCTGGATCATTTGGAGCGTTTTCTCCATTAGTTCGGTTTGTTTAGGCATATACAAACACGGCAATCACAGAAAAAAAAAAAACGGTCTGAGATCACCTGAACGAGATAGTCTCGGCCTGCTTGAAACTGCTCTGGAGCAGTTCGCTTGTAGTGAGAGGGCGGTCCGACCCAACAAACCAGGCTGTATCACAATATATGATGGGTAATTAAGTATGTTAGGTGAAAAGCAGCAGTTTTTGTTTTGCTATTGCCTCTCAAAATGAATCGTGGGTTAACCTGGAGCAAAGATGAAGTGAGCCTTTTCATTTGAACCCTCTGATGCATGATGATGTCCATTCAGGGTATCTGTGATGTGACATCCACAGCATCATAGGCAGTTAAACCCTTTCTCATAATTCTACAGAGCCGCTAAAGGGACATGGCGATAAATATGAGATGGGGGGGGAAGCATAATATTTCAATACTTTTGCATTCTCTTGCAAAACTTTTGCGTTCCCCCGAGAAACTTTGAGTTTGCTCGCAAAGTCAAAAGGTTTGCGAGAAAACGCAAAAGCATGGAAATATAGACCTATTTTGTGTTGACGGTTTTTTTGTGGGCGGAGCCTACCTGGTGGCAGAAAATGACAGTTCTGCAGTAGCAATCTGTGAAGCCACGGAATAAAAGATTAAACAAATTAATTTCGAGTTTATATCTCACAATTCTTAGAAGGATAAACAGTCTTTTTTCCTCAGAATTGCAAGTTCTGACATTTTTTCCCCTCACGATTGCGAGTTATAAAGTCCAAACTGTGAGATAAACACGCAAACGCAAGAAAAAGAGTCAAGAATTGTGAGATAAAATGCTATAGGCTATGTTTAAAAGTTATGTAAAAAGTTATAGGTTTAAATATTATTTCATGCTGTAACTGCTATGCATGTATGTCCCCTGTGAACTGCATAAGTGAATATTATGTAGACTTACTGTTTACATCAAATTCATGCTTTAATAGTAGACTAATCATTGCAGGTTTCATCAGTCCAGTCTGTGACTTGCAACATAAACGTCTGCGTTTAGCTGCAAAGGGTGTCTTCAACGACGGAATTTTGCGTTCCGATTCTGACATACAAAGGCACAACAAAACATTTCTTTCTTATTCTGTGGATTTTGCCCATTTTCCTCCACTTGTTACCGCAATTTTTTTGCCACCACTATGCCCGCGCAGCTGCAAGTGACGTAACTGTGGCATCTGCTCCAAATTGGTCTATAACTTTTCCTCCCATCTCATATTTATTTCCATCACCATGTCACGTGAATTCTATATGTCTGTCATGTTTATATTTTATTGTGAATTTTATATATGACAAGATTTCCAGCAATGTTTGGTTCCCGGAACGTTAGTATTAGGTTATAAAAATTGCCTAAAAAGAATGTTCCGCAAATGTTTTGATTTGGAATTAACCAAAAGGAAACCAAAACTTAAAGTACACTTTTTTTGATTAAATAAAAACATTGTGAATGATTATATATTATTAGCTATGTTTCCATCCAAAGTTGCAATTTTTAACTTATTTGCACAAAATTTGCAAATAAAGCATTGTTTCCATCCAGTGAGTCGAAGAGAACAAAATCGTCACTTCCTGATAAACTGCCGATAAATATCATTAAGAAAAATGAAAGTTGATGCACTAGGAGAAGCCACTGTATATAATAATTTAATATAATATATTACTCCTCAGCGCAGATGAAATGCAATAAACCCGATCATTTTATCTTGCTTTCTGAGGCGGATGCTGCTGTTTGGGAACGCAGTCGTGTAAGACAGTTCTAGAAGGTAATTATACTGAAACACTTTGACGAGACTTTGCTCAGGCATGTCAGAATGACCAAAACAGCATTTCAGATGCTGTGCCATGAGATCGGTCCGCTGGGTAGTCCAGTTATGCCGTCCCATCGCAAAGTCACATCTTTTTTGATGCGCATCAAGGAATTTACTGGGTAAATGTGCTTCCATCGCAGTTTATGCGCATGTTTTCTTATCGGATAAAACATTTATCCGACTCAGTTGAGAGCATAAGTTCTTTATGCACATTTTAAGAATTTATGAATTTACTGGTTTCCATCTAGCGTTTTTTTATGCAATATCTCAATGCGCATAAAAATAAGTGGATAAAAACTATTGTTTCGAAGTAAAACAATTAATTTTACATGCATCAGAGGGTTAAAATGCCACCTAATTGCTCTTCTCTTAAATATGTACATGGTACAAATGTTGTCCCAATGAAGCCTTGATTCCTGCTCAACAGTTACAAAGAAAGCCACAATAAGCCTGCGGAGCTGCTGTCTATCCATTCTTACGGATGAGCAGAATCCCGAAACATAAACAGAGAGGACTGTTTACTCGCAACGTGACTTGTATTAATACATTTTGGTCCGTTTAGAAATATTGCTTTGTGAAAGCGAACCGAAACCAAGAAGAAATTGCAACATTGTTTTTAACCCGTTAATCTGAACCCGTTTCGGAACAAAGCAAACGATCTACAGGTGTAAAAACGCTGTGTGTGCGTGTGTGTACCTGTATCTGCTGCAGGAGTCTCTCTATGATGGACAGCAGGATGTCCCACGTCACCACCTGCAGCTCTCGGCCGTACTTCTTGATGAGTCGCGTGATCGACAGCACGATCTCATAGGACACCACCTCATTAGAGCAGCTCATGGCCTGGGCACAAAGGTCAGAGGTTAAACAGTAGTAGGTTTAACAAATCTATATAAAAACACAAACTGAAGGCAAATTCGTAGACACCTTGTAGAAGGAAGGCAGGACCAGAGTGGGGGTGTTTTTGAGGGCAGGGAGTCTGTGAGCCCCCCACAGCGCCATACCAACAAAAAACACAGCACCCCTGAGAAGAGCGGCGTCCTCCGAGTACACCCTACACCACAGAGACACACACTACTGACATCACTGGTGCTGCCAACATTACAATTCAGTGGTTAACAAATTCATTCATTTCTATTAAATAAGGTATAAATTATCATTATTAAAAATTAATAATAATATAAAAATATAATATGTATTTAGTATTAAATACCCCAGTGTTGGGGTAACGCATTACAAGTAATCAGATTACTTTTTTCAAGTAACTAATGAAATAAAGGTTTACTTTTAAATTTATAACAACATATCGGAGTTACTTTTTCGAAGAGTTAACTAAAGTTACTTTGTTTTCCTATTTATTGACTGACAGCTCTCCTGTTCCCATATTGAGAGAAATCAGGAACTTTCTTCTCCTGTGTCCTATTATTTTGCAATCCAGAATGGCAGCACAGCTGAAAGGTTTGTTTTTGTCATTAAAAAACAAGTCAGCCCAAGTGAGAAGAAGTAACGCAAAAGTAACGTAACATTAATTTCCATAAAAAGTAACAAAGTAACACAATTAGTTACTTTTTAGGGAGTAACTAAATATTGAAATGCATTACTTTAAAAAGTAACTTTCCCCAACACAGATTATAAATATTTATAAACAGGGCTTTACTAACTTTTTCGCTCACCAGCCACTATGGCTAGTGGTTTTCCAAAGTTACTAGCCACTCACTGGCCACAATTTTATAGATATTTTTAATATTATCTCATAATTTGGCAGCAGGTTTATTAGGCTGCTCTCACTTTAAGACCTGACGCACGGATCCATTATACTGTTACACATGTGTTTTCTTTCTCAACTGTTTACGTTCACTTAAAACATAACTGACTGTATTTACGTAAATACTCGCCAAGACTGGCATTTTGACATTATTTTGTGTGTATTTGACTGTTTAAGCGCAATAAGCAGCTGAAAAGAATTCAATTTAGTACTGAGAGGCGGCTTTATGTGCGCGCACTTTGGGTGGGAGCACAAAATCTGCAGGAATGAGTAAAATTATGTGCAATATACGCAATCCCACTGTGAAATTCAAGCCCTGTAACAGCAACAATATTCATCCAGAGCAAATGAAACGAGTGAGTGAGTGGAGGCGGGTTTGTGTGTCACTCGCTGTCGGAGAGATGAGAGATGAGAGAGAGAGAGAGAGAGAGCAGCTGGTATCGATTCTGCGGAAAACGACTATTGGAAGCATTTCAGATATTTCAATATCGATATGTATCGGAAAATCTATATTTTTGACAACACTAAATTGCACTTAGTTTATTATTTCATATGCCTTTTTAAAAGACTATTAAAAATGTATATTATATTATATTATATTATATATATATATATATATATTATATTATATTATATTATATTATATTATATTATATATATATATATATATATATAAAAAATAGGTGCAGACCAAATCCAACTTGTGTGGACTTGGTTCTGAAGTACAAACCCGATTCCAAAAAAGTTGGGACACTGTACAAATTGTGAATAAAAAAGGAATGCAATAATTTACAAATCTCATAAACTTATATTTTATTCACAATAGAATATAGATAACATATCAAATGTTGAAAGTGAGACATTTTGAAATGTCATGCCAAATATTGGCTCATTTTGGATTTCATGAGAGCTACACATTCCAAAAAAGTTGGGACAGGTAGCAATAAGAGGCCGGAAAAGTTCAATGTACATATAAGGAACAGCTGGAGGACCAATTTGCAACTTATTAGGTCAATTGGCAACATGATTGGGTATAAAAAGAGCCTCTCAGAGTGGCAGTGTCTCTCAGAAGTCAAAATGGGCAGAGGATCACCAATTCCCCCAATGCTGCGGCGAAAAATAGTGGAGCAATATCAGAAAGGAGTTTCTCAGAGAAAAATTGCAAAGAGTTTGAAGTTATCATCATCTACAGTGCATAATATCATCCAAAGATTCAGAGAATCTGGAACAATCTCTGTGTGTAAGGGTCAAGGCCGGAAAACCATACTGGATGCCTGTGATCTTCGGGCCCTTAGACGGCACTGCATCACATACAGGAATGCTACTGTAATGGAAATCACAACATGGGCTCAGGAATACTTCCAGAAAACATTGTCGGTGAACACAATCCACCGTGCCATTCGCCGTTGCCGGCTAAAACTCTATAGGTCAAAAAAGAAGCCATATCTAAACATGATCCAGAAGCGCAGGCGTTTTCTCTGGGCCAAGGCTCATTTAAAATGGACTGTGGCAAAGTGGAAAACTGTTCTGTGGTCAGACGAATTAAAATTTGAAGTTCTTTTTGGAAAACTGGGACGCCATGTCATCCGGACTAAAGAGGACAAGGACAACCCAAGTTGTTATCAGCGCTCAGTTCAGAAGCCTGCATCTCTGATGGTATGGGGTTGCATGAGTGCGTGTGGCATGGGCAGCTTACACATCTGGAAAGGCACCATCAATGCTGAAAGGTATATCCAAGTTCTAGAACAACATATGCTCCCATCCAGACGTCGTCTCTTTCAGGGAAGACCTTGCATTTTCCAACATGACAATGCCAGACCACATACTGCATCAATTACAACATCATGGCTGCGTAGAAGGAGGATCCGGGTACTGAAATGGCCAGCCTGCAGTCCAGATTTCACCCATAGAAAACATTTGGCGCATCATAAAGAGGAAGATGCGACAAAGAAGACCTAAGACAGTTGAGCAACTAGAAGCCTGTATTAGACAAGAATGGGACAACATTCCTATTCCTAAACTTGAGCAACTTGTCTCCTCAGTCCCCAGACGTTTGCAGACTGTTATAAAAAGAAGAGGGGATGCCACACAGTGGTAAACATGGCCTTGTCCCAACTTTTTTGAGATGTGTTGATGCCATGAAATTTAAAATCAACTTATTTTTCCCTTAAAACGATACATTTTCTCAGTTTAAACATTTGATATGTCATCTATGTTGTATTCTGAATAAAATATTGAAATTTGAAACTTCCACATCATTGCATTCTGTTTTTATTCACAATTTGTACAGTGTCCCAACTTTTTTGGAATCGGGTTTGTACAAGTACTCTTGACATCGTTATAAGCCACTCCGTACCTCTCCTCCATGATACGGCACATGGTGTATATGGCACTGTGACCCAGGTGAGTCCCCAACACTTTACGCATCAACTAGAGACACAACGAGACAAAAGGATCAAGTGAGAGGAAGTCAAAGCATGCTTATGAAATACACATTATATAATTCTTAAAACTGGCTGAATATATCAAATGGACTGGTTTTCTTCGGGTACCTTCCAGCAGGATTCACAGAACTCCTTCACGTTAACAGTTCGGCACAGCGTGATGATGAACACCGTCAGAGAGTCGGAGGGCAGACAGTTATAACACACCACAGCGTCTAACACCTGCAGCGCAACCTACACACACACAGATAAACTGATCAGCTGTCACTGGTTTGATCCTGAAAGACTGAATCAAAGTGTCACTCTGACGTACCTCAATATCTGTGGAGGAAGTCGTCCGGTTACACAGAAGGCAGATTTTCCTGTGAGACACAAATCATTATTCAATGATGTCACATTTGAGCTTGTTGATCATTTAGATTCCAGCTCTGCATATTCATCAACCAATCTCATGAGGTGCATGCTGGGCCACTTAAAAAAAAAAAAACTACAGGAGGAGGAACAAGTGTGCTGGATCCTTGACGATGCTTTTCCTTCACTATCTGAACCAAATCATCCATTTTGAATTTTTTTTTTTTTTTAATACATACACTGACAAATGTACACAAGCATTTAAAGGTGCAGTGTGTAATATTTATGAGGATCTATTGACAGAAATGCAATATAATATACATAACTATGTTTTCAGTGGTGTATAAAGACCTTACATAATGTACCATTATGTTTTTATTACCTTAGAATGAGCCGTTTCTATCTGCATACACCGCGGGTCCCATTACAGCGAAATCGCCATTTTGCACCGCCATGTTTCTACAGTAGCCCTAAACGGACAAACTTCTCTACAGAGCGCTAACTACTCTCTACTGTCTCAAATGACGACATCTTTGTCCTTTGTCGCAGGCCCGGGTCTAGGATTGCGTGACTGGGGGGCATTTCGAAAACTTGGTGGGGCAGCATTATTTTGTAGTGTTGGTTGGTCACACTTGATTAGATTTATGATTCATAGGTTGTTGTTTTTTTGTGCAAATTCAGAATGATTCACTTTGATTTCTAATGAAATTGTATTAAATACTAAATAAAACACATTTACAGTTTTTTTTTAATATATACTTTCTTCCAAGAAAAATAAACTACTTAGAATTGTTTATTGCGCCAAAATTAAGAGGAACTTTAAATACAGTTCAAGTTACATGATGTTTGTTTACATATAGACCACAAGACATGATAATAACTTAATTTACACAAAAGATCCAGTTCATAAGTTTACATATGCTTGATTCTTAATTCTTAATAGTGTGTGTGTGTGTGTTGTTACCTGGATGAACAAAAGCTTCAAACATTCACGGATGCTCAAGGCAACACAACACATTAAGAGCCTGTGGGTGTAAACCTTTGAACAGGATGTTTGGAAATTGTTCTTATTTTATTTAAAGATCTTATTTTTTTAGTACTGCCCTGCAGAAGCTACATAAAATACTTATTTTCCAGATGACAAAATAAGAAAATTGTACCCCCACCCAATCATCCTGTGCAAATGTTTACACCCCCTGAATTTTAATGCATTGTTTCTTCTTCATGAGCACCAGTGAATGTGTTCACCATTTGTAACAGTTGTGTTGAGTCCCTCAGTTGCCATCAGTGTGAAAATATGGATTTCAAAAATCATACAGTCACTGCTGGAAAAGGTTAAAATATGCAAAAAATGCTGGAAAACCAAAGAATGTGCTGGACCTGGAGGATTTTTCTGAAAAACTGTGCAGAACAGGACTGCTCAGGACAAAATTGGATCTAATCATAAAAACAAATCATAAAAACAGCCGTGGATCATCCAGGTAATAACACACAGCACTGAGAATCAATTAAGTGTATGTAAACTTTTGAACTGCTTCATTTGTGTAAATGCAGATATTATTAGATATTGCAGTGCTAAATAAAAAACAACATGTCATTTATTATCTCTTATTTATTTATTTTAATTTATGGATATTTTGCAGATTCTGCAAGGTGTATGTCACTTATGACTTCAACTAATAGGCTACTACATCAAAGAGTGCAATATGCTGATAAAATATTTTAGAGGTGAGCATAACTGAGCAAAACTAATCCATATTTTTCTAGAATAGTTACACATTTTTTAATTTATTTTCAAGATTTTTCAATGGTGTATGCATATTTAAATAGAGACTAGAGAACAGTTATGAAGGAGCGGTCATCTGCTCACGTGATTGTCAGTGGCCATCTTCAGAAATGATCAGATATGAGGTGTGCAGAAGCCTTGGAAAACTGCTTCGAAAAAGAATGGATGAGGACATGAATGCATGCACCCGAAGTGCTGAGCGTGTCTGTAAGGGAGAACTGTAAAAGAATGCGCTCCAGAAAAATACAATCGTACATGTCTCTAATAATTTGTGTATGTAGTGTAACTAATTTAGTGTTGATATATTTTTTTAAATATTTTGTGCTATCACAAAAAAAATTGTATCATGGGGATGATGGAGGGGCCCGGCCCGGCACTTCTGTGTCGGCCACCGTAGCTTCTCTATGTGCTTGGAAAGGAAGGGGTGAGCGGTGAGCGATTGCAACTCACAACCTCACTGCTAGATGCCGCTAAAATTTACACAGTGCACCTTTAAAGGTTTGGAGGAAATTATGTTTTTGAAAGAGTCTCTTTTGTTCACCAAGGCTGCATTAATTGATCAAAAATACAGCAAAAACAGTAATATTGTGAAACATTATTACAATTTTAAACAACTGTTTACTATGTGAATATATGTTAAAATGTAATTTATTCCAGTGATCAAAGCTGTTTTTTCAGCATCATTACTCCAGTCTTCAGTGTCACATGATCCTTCAGAAATCATTCTAATATGATGATTTGATGATCAAGAAACATTTATGATTATTATCGATGTTGAAAACTTGTTATCGATGTTGATGTTGCTGCTTCATATTTCTGTGGAAACTGATACATTTTTTCTGGATTTTTTTGATGAATCAAAAGTTCAAAAGAACAGGATTTATTTGAAATCGAAATCTTTTGTAACATTATAAATTTCTTTCCTGTCACTTTTGATCAATTTAATGCATCCTTGCTCAATAAAAGTGGTTTCACAGACAGGGTTTAGATTAAGCCAGGATTAGGCCTTAGTTCATTAGGACATTTAAGTAGCTTTTATAAATGTGCCTTAGAAAAAAAACATCACTGGTGTGCATCTTCAGACAAAACAATGGCACTGACATATTTTAAGATATGCTTTCAGTTAAAACAGCTCAAACATGCATTTTAGTCTGGGACTAGCTTAAGCCTCGTCTGTGAAACCGGGGGTATATTTAAAAAAAAAAAAAAAAAATCTTATTGACCCCAAACTTTTGAACAGTGGTGTATATATGTCTACAAAACAGTTCAAGCATTTAAGCAGAGCTTTTAGATTTTTCAGATCATGAGAAACATGAAGTTGATGTGTGTGTGTTTTCTTACTGGACCATAAGGGAGACGTTCTCATCCAGGTAGCACGAGTTGAATTTGACCAGGTTCACAAGGACGTGCAGGAAATCCGAGGACAGACCGATCTCCATCCACAGCAGAACAAACCGAGCTGAAAGAGGAGAAAGAAACATACAGGTTTGGGACAACATGGGGGTGAATAAATGAGTTTTAGGCCCTGTTTACAGCTGGTATTAAGATGTGTTTTGGTCGATCGGATCATAAGTAGAGGGAGACACATTCCCGTTTACACCTGGTGTTTTAATCCGTCTCTTTTGTCCACTTTCAAACACTTCTGTCCTGATTTCTTTGAGGGGAGGGTCTATGGGCGGGTAAATGTATGGGATTTTTCAGATCTTTCGATCTAATGGAAAAAATAAGCTCACGCAATTTACATATGAACTCGCTGATGGAAAAACACACGGAGAGCATCAGCTTTAGTTTCTGCTCCAACAGACAAAAGACCAGACAAACGCTGTGAGTGTGTGTTAGAAATCAGGAATGGTGAGAGAACATTGTGCTTGGGACGTTTTTCCTCTTCAAACCAGCCGACAAAGTTTAAAATTCCCATAATGTTTACGCATTAGGTCAGTAGGAGAGTAGACGGTCTTTTGTGGCTGTCTGAACACATTCGACCACATGTTGATACACTACAAAAGCAATCCGGCCGAATGCGTTTTTGACTACCTCTGGAAGTGGTCGAAAGTGGACAAGCTCAAAATGTTTTAGACCTGTATTTACACATCTTAATACCAGGTGTAAGCAGGGCCTATGTGTGTATATATTAGGGGTGTAACGGTACACGTATTCGTACCGAACCGTTTCGGTACAGGGCTTTCGGTACGGTGCACGTGTGTACCGAACGGTTCCGAATGCAATCTTTAACAGTTAACAGTAGGCTTGTTTTACGCGCGGAACATACTTCAATCCAAGTTCCCACACGAACATATTAAGTATTCAGTCCATTTTATCACGAAATTCAAACGATAAATGCCTTTAATGTGACGTGACTGATCACTGTAGGCTCGTCAGTTCAAGCTGCGGCGTGCGAGTGAACGCGATCATCTCTTCCTAAAGAATAAACATGAATTAATATCTTAAGGTATGTTGAGGATACATTACAACTTACTGAAACGTATCATATGTCGTGTAATCTCTCAATCAGTATTTCAACGGTGGAAAGACGTCAATAAAACAGCTTGTAAACAATGTCACGTAGCATTACATTTACCTCAGGCAGTCATTCAGTGTCCACAGCTGTTAGTTCACTAGAGAGATGAACTCTTTCACTAAATATATGCACTATATTAGCCTATATTCTACTTAACCTGTTAGTGATGTCTTGATTATTTAATGTATGTTTAAATAAATCTGTCATGAAAATGACAGACACTGTGTATAAATGATTATATTTCAACAACGAATTGGAGAAAAAAAACATTTTATAATTAGATTTAGAAGTTAATGCAAAAACTGGCTTATGTGAAGTTTACATGTTTGCATACAATGTTATTTGAGTGGTGATTATTATATCTAAAAATAAATAGCAACTGAATTTAGGCTAATAGTTTGGGCTCTGTCCTTTAATAGTAATGTGCAAGTAAGGGCTCCCTATATAGTTTACAGCATTATCTTTAAGAAACTTTTAGTTATAATTGAATTCATTTAAGGACAGACACAATTTTTTCAGAAACCACTGTTTAATAAAAATAAATAAAAAGCAATTTTGTAAAACTGCTGTACCGAACCCGTACCGAACCGTGACTTCAAAACTGAGGTACGTACCGAACCGTCAGTTTTGTGTACCGTTACACCCTAGTATATATAGTCTAAGCAACGTACCGATCTCCTCCTCTAAGTAAGTGATGTCTTTTCCGTTCTCCGTGAGGGCCTTGAACACCTCCAGTCTCTCGGCCAGATCTTCATTAGAGGGCTGATAGTCCAGAATGATCTTAAAGAAGTACGCTCTTAATGGACCCAAACGCTCCCCCTACACAAGAAGATCATGAAGAAAACGTGAGCTGTGTTTGCAGCCACAATGTCAGGGCACTGCATTGTTGTTCCTAAGGTGTTGAAAATGTGCACCTGTCCTTGTATAATGGCTCTCAGCAGCACCAGCACTGCATGACGGGCTTCAGGCGGCTGTTCAGGCTGCATCATATCCTCCACGGCCTTCCATAACGCCTCCACTGCATGCTGAAACACACACACAACACACTTTAGATCCACTTATCTGCACATATACGCTCAGGAACACACAACTGCTCCTCTACGCTCTCACCTCCTCAAACTTCTTGGATTTGGCGAGCTCGCACACGTTGTTGATGACTTTGATCCGGTGGTGAAGGCCAAACTCTGGAGTGAGTTCCTGAACGATGGGATAAGAGAGATTATGTGAGGAACACAAGGTCATGCAGAAGTATAGAAGATGTGAGTGTTCAGTCGGAGCATCTCTGACCATCAGGATGTCCAGTGTGATGATAAACTCTGATTGTTTGCTCTCGGTCTGCTTGCTGTGGGGCCGGGTCGGACCGAGGCCAAAGATCCCCTTCACCCTGTCCCGCAGAGACTCTTTACTGGGCTGTTTATGCATCTTCACGCCTGTGACAGACCCAGAATGAGAGAATGAGAGATACTTTAGACCTCCTGGAGCTGGAGGTGCACAAAAGCACTGAAGAGGGTCTGTGGACTGATATATAAACTAAAAACACACACACACACACACAGTATGGTCCCGGAGTCATAAAACTCCTTCAAACAACCTTACATATGTGATTTGTGACATGTCATTTCCAGTACATTGGACCTCATTAGATCTGCGCGTGCACGTGAAGGTTTTCAGCCCCTCGAGACCTCAAAACACATAAACTAAGTCATAACTCATTTGCGACATGAATAACAGTATATTCCAGTGAAATATTGCCCTCTTTTGTCATGAAAACAGGGCAGAAAAACAATGCACAGAAGTCAAACGCCTGACACCTCGTGACAGTTCAGCCCATGCACACAAAAAGCGTGCATTTAAAATTGAATATTTCTCTGAGTGTCACAGAGAACATTACCTGACAATACACAAGCCAAATAAACCGTTTAAATACGCGCAAATCCCCGTTGTGGAGAAATAAACAAGGCGAAATAAATAAATAAAACAGTATCAATACATAAACAAGCCAATGCAACAAACAAACACACTGTTATTTACCGTCTGCGGATGATAGAGGTGGGCTGATATCGAGAAGATATAACTAAAAGATACAGCTGAATCGCTCCCGATTTATGCATTTGTTTGTGACAGTGTCTCATCCAGCAGAAACTGCACCAGCTCTCACCAGCCCCCTTTACTGCCCTCGGAAGTCATGTTTTTACACGGGCATGCACTTCCTACAAAAATAGGTCACGTGACCGCTGACGGCAGGGAATTGTAGTTCCGAGAGCAGCGAGTGTGCGTTCACTTTACATACGCAGGCTGCGTTAAGAAACTACAAATGATTAACGCTTGAACTGAACAGTTCGTTTTCAATGAACCCAATCAAACAATCGATTCAGCGATTCCTTTGTGTAATTCTGTAAATATCCGCTCGGATCCATTCAGTCCGATTTCTAAACGTGAACGAATTCATTGTAAAGATCCGACTCAAAAGAATGATTCATTCGGGAGTCGGACAGCGGTTTCGACAACATGGATATTGATGTTGTGTTTAGGTAAAATTGAGGTTTTATTTGTGACGTAAAGTCAGGTAATGTCAACGAATGTTAGCGCCAGTCCGGAGTTTATGTGTTTATATGTTCCGTCGTTTGACTGTAAGAATGAACTCTCCATATTTCACCGATTCAACAGCTGTATTAGACACTTCTGCAACTGAGAGTATGGGGAAAAGTGCTGTAAATAAGGGAGGAATCCGTAGATTGAGATCCAGAATGGCTCAAAGGCTCAAATCAGAAGATGATCAGACTTCTGTGAAAGCAGAAGTTCACGAGCAGAGTATTTCACTGCAGACACATGTACAGAATCCTGCAGGTCAGATGAACTGCACCAGTAGAGATAAAACTATTACTAAAACTATTTTTCTAAATATTTTATATTGTTATTCTTGCATATTTTATTTTTTTACAGAGACTGCGTCAAGTTGCAAAAACACAGCCACAAAAGTGAAGGAAGAAGCAGTGGATGATAAAGACCCTCTGACATCATCTAGGAAACCAAGGCGGGGCCGTTTAAAGGTGGAGTATGAGGAGGAAGGGGTGGAGCTAAAGAGGGAGTGCTGGAAGCCGTGTGATTGGAGAACACAGCTGTCCTTTATCAGGGAGATGAGGAGCAGACGGGACGCTCCTGTGGACCAAATGGGAGCAGAAAAATGCTATGACACAGAGGCCCCGCCTGAGGTGAGCGAGATCAATGGCAATGGCAGACCACCTGAGGTAATCGACAACCAGTCAGCTTTCTCTCTTCCTTCCTCAGGTACGTCGTTACCAGGTGCTGATCTCCTTAATGTTGTCCAGTCAAACGAAAGATCATGTGACGGCTGGCGCTATGCAGAGATTGCGTGAGCATGACCTCAGCGTGGACGCCGTACTCAACATGGACGAGGAGACTCTGGGCAAACTCATCTACCCAGTGGGCTTCTGGAGGGTAAATGACACGTGTTCAAATACATATATATATATATATATATATAAAGAAATATTTGCATGTATATACTGTATATATATATTTATATAATTTATCTTATATATAAATATATTGTATATAAATATAACATATTTTTCTTAAATATATATACATGCATGTGTGTGTATTTATATATACATAATAATTATACACAGTACGCACACATATATTATGTAAAAACGCAGTTTTATTTTGGATGCGATTAATCGATTGCCCAGCACATATATATATATATATATATATATAATCAGAGTAACAAATTTTCACAATCAAACACTCTCAACCGTCCTCTCAGACAAAAGTGAAGTACATCAAACAGGCCACGGCTCTGATCCAGCAGGAGTTTGGCGGAGACATTCCTGACACAGTGGAGGGTCTTATACGTCTGCCGGGCGTCGGCCCCAAGATGGCCCACCTGGCCATGGACATCGCCTGGAACCAGATTTCAGGCATCGGTAGGGAGGAAGTTAACTCGTTATCTTGGCTTGACAAAGTTTCTGTCTGTTCTGACTCAAGTTGCTTTAACTTTTCTACCCAATCAGACATACGGTTTTCCTATAATGAATGATGAAAAATCATCACAGAACATTCTTGCGACCACCTATAAACAGTCAGAACGCCCTAGCAACTACCTATAAAACAGAACACCCTAGAAACCACCTATAGTACAGTCAGAACACCCTAGAAACCACCTATAATACAGACAGAACACCCTAGAAACCACCTATAAAACAGTCAGAACACCCTAGCAACCACCTATAAAACAGCAACTACCTATAAAACAGTCAGAACACCCTAGAAACCACCTATAAAACAGTCAAAACACCCTAGAAACCACCTACAAAACAGTCAGAACAACCTAGCAGCTACCTATAAAACAGCCAGAACACCCTAGAAACCACCTATAAAACAGTTAGAACACCCTGGCAACTACCTATAAAACAGTCAGAACATCCTAGCAACTACCTATAAAACAAGCAGAACACCCTAGCAACTACCTATTAAGCAGCAACTACCTATAAAAAAAAGCCAGAACATCCTAGAAACCAGCTATAAAACAGTCAGAACACCCTAGCAACTACCTATAAAACAGAACACCTTAGCAACTACCTATAATACAGTCAGAACACCATAGAAACCACCTATAAAACAGTCAGAACACCCTAGCAACTACCTGTAAAACAGTCGGAACACCCTAGAAACCACATATAAAACAGTCAGAACACCCTAGCAACGACCTATAAAACAGTCAGAACACCCTAGCAACTACCTATAAAAACAGCAACTACCTATAAAACAGCCAGAAAACCTTAGCAACTACCTATAAAACAGTCAGAACACCTTAGCAACTACCAATAAAACAGTCAGAACACCCTAGAAACCACCTATAAAACAGTCAGAACACCCTAGCAACTACCTGTAAAACAGTCGGAACACCCTAGAAACCACCTATAAAACAGTCAGAACACCCTAGCAACTACCTGTAAAACAGTCGGAACACCCTAGAAACCACATATAAAACAGTCAGAACACCATAGCAACTATCTATTAAACAGCCAAAACACCCTAGAAACCACATATAAAACAGTCAGAACACTCTAGCAACTGCATAGCAGCAATTCAGAATATCCTAGCAACCACCAGAGATCCCTAGCAATTGCCTAGCTACAACAGCAGAAAAGCATAAAACAGCAACTACCTATTAAACAGCCAGAACACCCTAGAAACCACCTATAAAACAGTCAGAACACCCTAGCAACTATCTATAAAACAGTCAGAAAACCCTAGAAACCACATATAAAACAGTCAGAACACCCTAGCAACTACCTATAAAACAGCTAAAACACCCTAACAACTACCTATAAAACAGCAAATACCTATAAAACAGTCAGAACACCCTAGCAACTACCTATAAAACAGCAAATACCTATAAAACAGCCAAAACACCATAGCAACCACCTAGTACTCCCTAGTAATTGCCTAGCAACCATTCAGAATACCATGGCAACCACCTAGCAGTGCCCTATAAACTAGCCAGAACACTCTTGCAACTGCCTAGCAACCAATCAGAACTCTTTAGCAACACCCTACAGTCTTAAAAACTTCTAATCTTTCTTTAAACCGCCCAAAAATTCAATCTGTGTAGATTTTCAGCCAAGGCTTTGTCAAGACAAAATGTAAGTTATTTTTTTTTTTGTTGTAGATACTGTTTTTATATTAGTGTGTGTACGTGTGTTTGTGTATGTGTGTGTACGTGTGTGTTTGTGTACGTGTGTGTGTGTAGGCGTGGACACCCACGTCCACCGAATCTCAAACAGGCTCGGATGGACCAGGAAAGAGACCAAGACACCAGAGGAGACACGGAGAGCTCTTGAGGAGTGGTTACCAAGGTAACCTCTATTTTCGGTCCTGTTGTTGCTAACGTTCATCTCTACAAGACAACGTCAAAACAATTTCATTGAAGTTTCGCAATTTTCTTCTCTGCCTTTTCCCTTGCTGCAGAGATCTGTGGAGTGAGATCAACTGGCTGCTGGTTGGTTTCGGGCAGCAGGTGTGTTTACCTGTCGGACCGCTGTGCTCCATGTGTCTGAATCAGCACACCTGTCCCGCCGCACACCGATCCTCTCCCAGCAAGAAGCTCAAATCCAGTCCAGCATCTCCAACACCACAGGTTAAAGAAGAGCCGGCGGGCGCATCCCGGTCCAGGTGCCCCTCTCAGAGCAGAAAACACACAGCCCAACAGGAAGTGTCAGGAAACGAGGGACAGCAAGACCCGACAACAAGAGAAGATGCTCCATCTGTCCCCAGGCAGAGAAACAGAAGAAAGGGGAAAGCAGGAGCGCCACCATCAGGACAGACCTGTCTTCACACCGGACAACAGAGTCATAGATTCAGTTTGAACTAAGTACTGTGTAAATTCAAAACAAATATCACATCACATTGATTACGTTTGTTATCAAATAAATTGTAACTAAATGGAAAATATGTGTTTTATATTAGTTTTAGATTAAAGGACATTGTTAGAACAGCATACTACTCTTATTTCACATTTTCATTAATGCATGGAACACCTATATAAAAATGGCCAACATTTGCATCCCACAATGCATTGCTGTCTACCTGTTAATGTGTCAGTTTTCCATATACATGACATATATGCACAACACACTAGTATTCAATACAGAATAGCATATTAGTGTACTTTTGCAGTGTGTTTATTAGGTACAATATGCAAATTGCCAGTATGTTCACTAGGCTACGTGTCAAAAGTTCGTAATAATTACGATTTGTTAATGTTTTTGAAAGAGTCTCTTCTGCTCACCAAGGCTGCATTTATTTGATCAAAGATACAGTAAAAACTGTAATATTGTGAAATATTATTACAGTTTAAAATAACTTTTCTATGTGAATATATTTTAAAATGTAATTTATTCAAGAAACATTTCTAATTATTATAAATGTTGAAAACAGTTGTGGTGCTTCATATTTTTGTGAAAACTGTGATAGATTTTAGTTAGGATTCTTTGAATAGAAAGTTCAAAAGAACATTTATTAAAAATTGGAATATTTTGACTGTAAGTTTTGGTCAATTTAATGCACCCTTGCTGAATAAAAGTATTAATTGTTTTGATCTCACACCACACTTTTTAATGACAGCGATACACTGTCATTAAATTAATAAAATAACAAATTAAATTTCTGAGATAATAACTAGCTAACGTAATGAGGTCACGTGAATAGCATACTTGCAACACGCATTCTGTGCAGTATTCAGTAACCTTGATTTAATTTGAGCCTGAATGTTTTTTGTCAACACTAGAGGGCAGACCGGGCAAAAAAGAATTACTTCACACACTATTTTTTTGCACCTACACACACATTTACAGATGTAAATGTGAGAAAAGCGCCAAGTATTAATTGTACTCTTTATATGTTCACTGTTTTCTAACTGAATGGTGTATTCGTTGTGTTTTGGGACCGTGCAGATTTGCAGTTGAAGGTGTGGGCGAGCTGGCCTGTTTTAAATGCAGTGGGTGATTGATCATCACTGCTCCAGGTCAGTTATGTGTGTGTTATTGAGTCAGTGTGGGTTACATGAGCTGATCCCATATCAGTCCAAAAACACAAGTGAAGAGGAAGAGTTCCGCATGGATATCTGTGACTTATCCAACATCTGATCTCCAATCCTTCTCTCGCTCGCTCTCTCTCACACGCACACACACACTTTACAGTTTTCTCTCATCCTCTTCCACCTGTTCCGTTCTCACACTCGCACACTGATGGACATTCGGACTATTATTGATTGATTAGATCGTTTCTGAAGAAGAATACGCGTCGTTTTATCTGTGGGAACGCTTGTGGAATGACGGAAGCTGGGCTGGAGGAACGTCTACTGACAAACTTATTGGACTGTTAGTGTGATGAAGAGAGTCATTTTGTGAACGACACACTCGAGTAAAGATCTGTTTTTCAACACAAATTGAAGTAAACATCTTTTTAACACGCGGGATTTATTAAAACAAACGGAGGACGGAGGTTTTACGCGTTTAGCGCTGAAGTTTGTTGATTAAAGTTAATGTTTTTTATTTGTGTTTTTATTATATTTAGTTATTTTATTTGTTGTTATATTAATATACAGTAGCCTATTTTTAAATTGAATTAGTAAGAAAATATATATTATTTCTCACCGTTTATTTTCTTAATAATAAATGGCTAAGAAACAACGGCTGCAGACTCGGCATGTGGAATAATGCATCCTTTAAAACTTAACATATTATAGAGCAGCCTATATTCATGCTGTGACTGAACACGACTGCAGTTGGATATGGCAAATACTCTGGAGAGAGAGATCCTGGAGCGGGAGCTCCGTCCACGGCTGTGTTATTTGACTAAAGGAGATCGTGGGTACGGATTTCATCTGCACGGCGAGCGCAACCGAGGAGCGCAATACATCCGCAAGATCGAGCCGGGCTCCCCCGCTGAGCTGTCCGGTCTCAGATCCGGCGACCGGGTGGTAGAGGTGAACGGAGAGAACGTGGAGGGAGAGACGCATCACCAGGTAGAGGAGAACCTGTTGGACCACTTCACCTGGGGACGCAGACAGGGATGTGTCTCAAAACCTAGTGAGCTGCCTACCTAGACAGCATCATCCTGTAATTCCAAAACACGCGTGATACCCACAATGCTGTCTCGATAGGGATTTGACTATGTTTTGAGACACGGCCAAGGTGACAGCGTTAATGTATATTTGCTTAAGACTGTATCATTGTGTGTAGATGTTAAGAAAACACTTCAGTATCGTCTTGGCGAAACCTACGAAACTTTCCTCTCCACCCTAACAAACATTTACCATGGTAACCACATTTTACCATTACCTACTGGAAAACCATAATAAATTGGGAACCCCCTTGAAATAGTGCATTTTTTTTTTCTTCACTTTTTACTGTAGTGTCTTATCACCTTTATATAAAAGTATGGTGATCCATAGTACAATAAATATATCAAATGCTAATACCATGCTGAATGACATCATATTCATGCACCACGGCATTTATATGGTACATAGCGAGAGCCCTTAAAGGCACATGGTTAATAGGAGTAAAAATTAAATTTCAATGCTTCTGCTTTCTCTCATAGGACTTTTGCGTTCCCCAAGAAACTTTGCATTCTCCTGCAAAATTTTTGAGTTCGCTTGCAAAACTTGTGTTCCCCGAGAAACTCTGCATTCGCTAACAAAACATTTGCGTTCCTGCAAGAAACTACACGTTCCCTAAAGAAACTTTTGTGTTCCCCGAGAAACTTTGCATTCACTCGCAAAACGTTAGCGTTCCCCCGAAAAAGTTGTGTTCACTTGCAAAACGTTTGCCTTCCCGCGAGAAACGGTGTATTCGCTAGCAAAACATTTGTGTTCCCACAAGAAACTTTGCGTTCGCTAGCAAATCGTTTGCGTACCTGTAAGAAACTATGCATTCACTAGCGAAACTTTTTTTTCCGCCGAGAAACTTTGTGTTTGCTAGCAAAACTTTTGTGTTCCCTGAGAAACTTTGCGTTCACTAGCAAACCGTTTGCGTTCCCTGAGAAACTTTGCGTCCACTTCCCTGAGAAACTTTGCGTTCACTAGCAAAACGTTTGTGTTCCCTGAGAAACTTTGCGTTCGCTCGCAAAACTTTTGAGTTCCCTGAGAAACTTCGCGTTCACTAGCAAAACTTTGCGTTCCTACGAGAAACTTTGCGTTCACCAGCAAAACGTTTGCGTTCCCACGAGAAACTTTGCGTTCACTAGCAAAACATTTGCATTCCCCTGAGAAACTTTGCATTCGCTCGCAAAACTTTTGCGTTCCCTGAGAAACTTCGCGTTCACTAGCAAAACGTTTGCGTTCCCACGAGAAACTTTGCGTTCACTAGCAAAACGTTTGCGTTCCCACGAGAAACTTTGCGTTCACTAGTAAAACGTTTGCATTCCCTGACAAACTTTGCGTTCGCTTGCAAAATGTTTGCGTTCCCTGAGAAACTTTGCGTTCACTAGCAAACCGTTTGCGTTCCCTGAGAAACTTTGCGTTCACTTCCCTGAGAAACTTTGCGTTCACTAGCAAAACGTTTGCGTTCCCTGAGAAACTTCGCGTTCACTAGCAAAACTTTGCGTTCCTACGAGAAACTTTGCGTTCACCAGCAAAACGTTTGCGTTCCCACGAGAAACTTTGCGTTCACTAGCAAAACATTTGCATTCCCTTGAGAAACTTTGCGTTCGCTCGCAAAACTTTTGCGTTCCCTGAGAAACTTCGCGTTCACTAGCAAAACTTTTGCGTTCCTACGAGAAACTTTGCGTTCACTAGCAAAACGTTTGCGTTCCCACGAGAAACTTTGCGTTCCCACGAGAAACTTTGCGTTCACTAGCAAAACGTTTGCGTTCCCACGAGAAACTTTGCGTTCACTAGCAAAACGTTTGCGTTCCCTGACAAACTTTGCGTTCGCTTGCAAAATGTTTGCGTTCCCTGAGAAACTTTGTATTCGCTTGCAAAACTTTTGCGTTCCCTCAAATAACATTGTGTTCGCTAGCAAACCTTTTGCGCTCCCCTTTTTGCACGCAAACACAAAACCATTGAAATATAATTTTTCCTCCCATGTTCCTTTAGGGGCTCTGTAGTATGTCACCCCAAGGTACCTCAAAGAATAAAATACTATGATTAAATTGTCATAGTACCATGTCTAAAAGAGAATGGTAATGCTATGGTACTTTGTGGTAATTTTTAGTGAGTGGTTCATCTTCTCGGTCTCTCAGGTTGTTGAGAGGATCGTGGAGGTAGAGCACCGGACCAGGCTGCTGGTGGTGGACCGGGTCACAGATGAGTTCCTAAAGTTTCACGGTCTGCCGTGTACGGAGGAGAGGGCGGTTGAGATGGGCTCTCTGTCTGCTCGCTCCTCGGCGGCGTCCTCTCCCCGCGCCTCCCCACGAGACCCCGCCACACCACCCTACAGCAGACAGAGCTCAGAGGGCATTTACATAAATAAGGTGAGTGCATGTATCAATGTAACTGAGTGTCGGTTTCAAGATAGGTGGACTTGGAAACATGGCACAGCATGGCATGTCGTGGCCATTTACCTTCTCTTTCTCCATATATATGCACCTTCCTCTTGTGGGAGACTCCTTGAGAGGAAGTCTAGGAGGAAATCCAGCCCAGAGAGGAGCAGTGTGCTATATTTAGATCATACTGTATGAAGAATAGAGTTGGGGAATAGAAAATTCAGAATGGTTTATTAAAATCCATGTGCCACATTTTGTTAAAGAAAAGTTTATTCTGGACCTTAATAAGCTCCAGAAGAGTTTGTATTGTGCATGTGCTCTTCAGGGGAACACAAAGTTTTTGTCCAATCCAACCCTCAATGTAAAATGGGGGAATTCATGTGTCACTTGATAAAGGGGTAGTCAAATTAGGTGTGTGAACATGTCAGGTTATGTGGCATCTTTGGAAATCAAAACTATGCAAAGCAGGGTTATTATTATTAACTAAAACTAAAAATAAAACCGTTAATGCAACATGCCAATGCAACATTTCTCATTTTTGTTTAGTTTAAGTACTAAAATAACTAAAACTATATAAACTAAAACTAAAAACTATTTAGACATACACTCTTAAAAATAAAGCTTCTTTATTGGCATATATGGTTCCATGAAGAACCTTTAACATCCATTGGAGCCTTTCAATTGCACAGAAGGTTCTTTAAAGTGGAAGAAGGTTCTTTAAAGGTTCTATAAATAAACAGTTAAAAATGGTTCTTTTAAGAACTGTTGGGGAACCAAAAATGGTTCTTTAAAGAGGTCATGACAAGAGAAATCACATTTGCCTTGATATTTTGACATATAAGAGGTATTTGTGCCATTAAAACATCCTGTAAAATTCATAGCGTAAAACATCCTCCTCATTATAAAAAGCATTTATTTAAAGCCACAATATGTAATTTTTCGCCGCTAGAGGTCGCTTATTCAAAACAAAGGCGTAGCTTGATGACGCCTTGATTTTGCGGAGCTTTTATGCCGCAGACGAGTCCGCTTCTTCCGCTCATGTGTATGTGGGGTAACGCAGTGCTGTTTTATCATATTACATACATTTGAGTGTGTTAAAAGTTATGTAATAATGCTACTCTGTGCGTTCACTCGGCCGTAAGCTAGATCGATATTAGGTATGGTAAAACATGGTACTTGCGGTAAATCAAGAAAACCAGATTTAAACAATAAGACTAACTGTGTTGAGCTGTAGTGATTAGTTTTCTGTTGATGAATGTCTCCAAACAGTTGCTCGCCTGTCTAATAAAACACATCATATATTAAAGCATCTTTGGTGTTTCCATGGTTTCTACAAAATAAAATCAAGGGTAACGCGGATATGATGTCATTGATAGGCGACACATGGACACGGTCCGTGTCCTGGTTAAAATAGCTGATTTCTTTGGATTTAAACATTCTTGGAAACATTTGGGATAATGTAAGTACACAAGTCAACAAAATATATAACATTATTCTAGTGTTTTTTTTATAAGTGAACCTCAAGGAACATATTAAAATAAAAAAAAATCCATGTCATGACCCCTTTAATGGCATCGCTGGGAAAACTCCCCTTTTGGAACCTTTATTTTTAGAGTGTGTTAAAAAAAGCTTAAGCAGCTTATATGATTATTATAGTACTTTGCAATATTTGATTTTGAGGACAATCAGACCTTATGATTTGCGCAGCTGTGAAATCAACCAAGCCCAGGATTACGTGTGTTGTAAAAAATGAGAGATAAATTTAGTCCACCCAAAGACAGTCTCTCTCTCACACACACACACACATACACACACACAGCTCTTTATAGATGACCTGCGCCTTCATGTGTCTAGGTCAGGTGAGGTGTGTTGACACCTGTCCAGGTAGCAGACGGCTACAGGATTAGCACACAGCAAGAGTCTGTAAGCCATGAAATCCAGTGAGAGTCAACATGTAATCATGTTATTGTTTGTTTTATTTTTAGCTGCAGACGGTCTAATGCCATATGATTCAATCCAACAACCCTCTAACATTGTTTGTGAGAAACTAAAAAGTAAATAAACCCACTAAAAAGTGTTGCTTTTCCAGTAACAAGCTATTTCTGTATTCTTTCTCATTTCTTTTATATAAATTAGAGTGTTTTCTAGTTTTATTAAGGCTTTTGCACATATTTTTGCCTCAATTTATCACAGTGGCTGTCCCAATTCGAAGGCTCCTCGAATGCAGCCTACAAATGCGTTTTTCATTCCCTGCGCCGCAAAGGACACAACGAGTGGATCCTTTCACAGCCTAGCCCATCCCCTCTACAACGGCAGCGGTCACAGTTGGTAGGCGATAAGAACAATCCTCTGTAGGCTAGACCGTCCCATTTCACCGACTTCAAAGGCATGGCCTTTTAAGTCAGCGTCCCTCGAAGGATGCAGCCTCTGAATTGGGACACAACTTCTGACTTTTTAGCTTCAGACTATGATTCCATCCAGTTGGAGATCAAACATGTTTTTAGAACACTTTTTTTATTTGTCACGCGTCTCCTAGCAACAAGGCACTTTCTGCATTCTGAGCTTGTGTTCGGAACAACTTTAAAGTCTGGCAGTGTGTGATCCTTAGTCATTTAGGCCCTGTTTACACCTGGTATTAAGGTGCGTTTTGGTCGATCAGATCACAAGTGGACGACGCTAAATACAGGTGTAAACAAGGTCTGAAACACTTTGAGCTTGTCCACTTTCGGTCACTTCCAGAGGTAGTTGAAAACGCATTCGGCCGGATTGCTTTCATAGTGCAAACGCTCATGTGGTTGAATGTGTTCAAACAGACACAAAAGACGTCTACTCTGCTACTGACCTAATGCGTAAACATTGTCGACTGAAGACCCAAGTTTGGTTTGAAGAGGAAAAACGTCCCAAGCACAATGTTCTCTCACCATTCCTGATTTCTAACACACACTCACAGCGTTCGGCTGGTCTCACGTCTGTCAGAGCAGAAACTAAAGCTGATGCTCTCCGTGTTTTTCCATCATATGTTCATATGTAAATTGCGTGAGCTTATTTTGTCCATTAGATTGAAAGATCTGAAAAAGCCCATACATTTACCCGCCCATAGACCCTCTCCTCGAAGAAATCAGGACAGAAGTGTTTGAAAGTGGAGAAAAGAGACGGATTAAAACACCAGATGTAAACGGGAATGTGTCTCCCTTATCTACTTGTGATCCGATCGACCAAAACGCAACTTAATACCAGCTGTAAACAAGGCCTTAGTGTATGATACTCTGTTTTTCTCTGTTACCATTTTGCCAAGTGTATGATGCCTAATGTTTAAAAAGTTTTTAACTTAAGATTTGTAGTATATTTCAGCCTTTAGTTATTAGTGTAATTTATGTGTTCAAGTTTGATGCTGTGAGCCTCACTGAACTCTTCCTGACTTTGTTTCATGTAAATATTGATCTGATTTGAAGCTTTTTCTTTTTTAATAATTCCAACTCTTAATTCTGATTGGATGAGCCATATTAATGAGCCAAGTTGCTTGGCAACCATGAACAGCCTGTAATTTGGCTAATTAACTGAATTACTTGGTGGAAGAATTTTTGAGTCTTATTAGTATTAGTGAATTAATTGAACTATTTATGTAACTTGCTTCATATTGCTGTTGTTGTCATTATAGAAAAAAATAAGCCACCCGAGGTCTCATTAAGGGAGCTTCAAAAACACCCATTTCTTGTGGCTTATCTTATAGTTTTATAAGCTTTATGATTATAGACCTGAACTTGTACTGAAGCCAAACATATCTTCAAAAGGCTAGTTTGACTCATTTAAATTATGAGTAGGTTGTGTCTTGGCAAACAGCAGTTTCAAAGCAGCTTCCCCAAATACTGGCATCTGACAACACAAACAATGCTGGTATTCACACACCTGACCACTGAAACAGACGTTTGTGTACATGAGTACAGACCTCACCACAGACGTTATTGTCTTCTCGTACTCCTCTCAGAGTCCCAGCAGCCCTGGAGGGATGATGAACGGCTCTCCGCTCTACAGAGCTCGTGCCCGTCTGGCGTCGCCCGTGTTCCTGTCTCTGCCTTCCCCCTGTGAACCCAAGACTGAGCTGGAGACTGAAGCCTTCACCGAACTCATTGTCGAATCCAGCGTCATGCCCGAGACTGAACCCGACGCCGAACCCGTCTGTGACCTCAGCACTGACCTCAGCGCATCACAGACCAGCACGCAGGTATTGGTTAGGGGTTGAACGACTTCAGATTTTTTAAAGTAGTAGTCGCTGATGACGTCATTAATGAACAAATAAGCCTGAACCTCGAGCTGAGACTGAACGAGGGTTTTCTTGTTCACACTTAGGGCGTATGACACGGCGCTCAACACGAGGCTATTGCTCCTACATAACAGCTTATTTTATCAGTTCTTTTGTCTTTGGGTCGTTATATCTCTCACAGATTTCGTCTCGTTCTGAATCAGATACAGATAAAGTAGCACAGTAAAGATTACATTTATATGAACGCATTAGTGAGAGAGTGATTGCGTGTGAATTCATTCTACCTGGCAGCGTCTCTCTACTAATAGTGAAGCTGTGAGTTTTAGTTACTAAGAAATATATGCAAAAACTTTTCAGTTTCTAAGCTATTTTACTGCTAAATCACAGAACAGTGTTGACAATACATTTCTGTGCTACTGAATGTTTCTGTGTGCGCGCAATCTGCACGTGATGTGTGAGCTACTGTCTGTGTGTATGTGCGTAATGCAGCATGAGATCAGAACGGCGAATAACTTACGCATAGAATAAGCTGGTTAAAACATGCATTCACACGATCAATTTTGAGCATCCAGATGGTATAATCAAACACATCTTGTGGAGCGCTCTCGGAGTATGCGTTTATTTCCCATTTTAACTGATGGAAACAGAGCGTAAAAGTGGACTTCAAAGGTTTCTTATCCCGTTGCGCCCTCTATACGCCATGATCAGCAACTAGTCGACGTTAAAGCATCATGGCAGAGCATTAAAGTCAACTGTGCAACCCCTAGTATTGGTAGGTATTTGTATGTAAAGTCTAGGTAGTTATATACACTCACCTAAAGGATTATTAGGAACACCTGTTCAATTTCTCATTAATGCAATTATCTAATCAACCAATCACATGGCAGTTGCTTCAATGCATTTAGGGGTGTGGTCCTGGTCAAGACAATCTCCTGAACTCCAAACTGAATGTCAGAATGGGAAAGAAAGGTGATTTAAGCAATTTTGAGCGTGGCATGGTTGTTGGTGCCAGACGGGCCGGTCTGAGTATTTCACAATCTGCTCAGTTACTGGGATTTTCACGCACAACCATTTCTACAGTTTACAAAGAATGGTGTGAAAAGGGAAAAACATCCAGTATGCGGCAGTCCTGTGGGCGAAAATGCCTTGTTGATGCTAGAGGTCAGAGGAGAATGGGCCGACTGATTCAAGCTGATAGAAGAGCAACTTTGACTGAAATAACCACTCGTTACAACCGAGGTATGCAGCAAAGCATTTGTGAAGCCACAACACGCACAACCTTGAGGCGGATGGGCTACAACAGCAGAAGACCCCACCGGGTACCACTCATCTCCACTACAAATAGGAAAAAGAGGCTACAATTTGCACGAGCTCACCAAAATTGGACAGTTGAAGACTGGAAAAATGTTGCCTGGTCTGATGAGTCTCGATTTCTGTTGAGACATTCAGATGGTAGAGTCAGAATTTGGCGTACACAGAATGAGAACATGGATCCATCATGCCTTGTTACCACTGTGCAGGCTGGTGGTGGTGGTGTAATGGTGTGGGGGATGTTTTCTTGGCACACTTTAGGCCCCTTAGTGCCAATTGGGCATCGTTTAAATGCCACGGCCTACCTGAGCATTGTTTCTGACCATGTCCATCCCTTTATGACCACCATGTACCCATCCTCTGATGGCTACTTCCAGCAGGATAATGCACCATGTCACAAAGCTCGAATCATTTCAAATTGGTTTCTTGAACATGACAATGAGTTCACTGTACTAAAATGGCCCCCACAGTCACCAGATCTCAACCCAATAGAGCATCTTTGGGATGTGGTGGAACGGGAGCTTCGTGCCCTGGATGTGCATCCCACAAATCTCCATCAACTGCAAGATGCTATCCTATCAATATGGGCCAACATTTCTAAAGAATGCTTTCAGCACCTTGTTGAATCAATGCCACGTAGAATTAAGGCAGTTCTGAAGGCGAAAGGGGGTCAAACACAGTATTAGTATGGTGTTCCTAATAATCCTTTAGGTGAGTGTAGATTATAGTTATATATATATATTTTTGAAAGAAGTCTCTTCTGCTCACCAAGACATTTATTTGATAAAGAAATACAGTAAAAACAGTAATATTTTGAAATGTTACAATTTTAAACAACTGTTTACTATGTGAATATATGTTAAAATGTAATTTATTCCTGTGATCAAAGCTGAATTTTCAGCATCATTACTCCAGTCTTCAGTGTCACATGATCCTTCAGAAATCATTCTAATATGATGGTTTGATGCTCAAGAAACATTCATGATTATTATTAATGTTGAAAACAGTTGTGCTGCTTTATATTTGTGTGGAAACTATGATAACTTTTATTCAAAATGATTTGATGAATAGAACAGAACATTTATTTGATCAGATTAATGCATCCTTGCTGAATAAAAGTATTATATGCTAAAAGTATATAATTCATTTTAAATCTTATTAACCCCAAACTTCTGAACGGTAGTGTATATGGTCGGACTCGATACACTATATTTATGGAAACCTTAAAGGTACAGTAGCAAAATCAGACTGCTTATCAAACTTAATAATGACTGTTATTCATGCAAGAAACCTTGAATTAAACTGTAAAATACACTGGTCAGGCATAACATTATGCCGAGCTACTGTAGCTCAAATTGCTCAAGAAGTTAATGCTGGTTCTGATAGAAAGGTGTCAGAATACACAGTGCATAGCAGTTTGTTGTGTATGGGGCTGCATAGCTGCAGACCAGTCAGGGTGCCCATGCTGACCCCTGTCCACAGCCGAAAGCGACAACAGTGGGCACGTGAGCATCAGAACTGGACCACGGAGCAATGGAAGAAGGTGGCCTGGTCTGATGAATCACGTTTTCTTTTGCATCACGTGGATGGCCGGGTGCGTGTGCATCACTTACCTGGGGAACACATGGCACTAGGATGCACTATGGGAAGAGGGCAAGCCGGCGGAGGCAGTGTGATGCTTTTGGCAATGTTCTGCTGGGAAACCTTGGGTCCAGCCATCCATGTGGATGTTACTTTGACACGTACCACCTACCTAAGCATTGTTGCAGACCATGTACACCCTTTCATGGAAACGGTATTCCCTGGTGGCTGTGGCTCTTTCAGCAGGATAATGCTCCCTGCCACAAAGCAAAAATGGTTCAGGAATGGTTTGAGGAGCACAACAAGTTTGAGGTGTTTACTTGGCCTCCAAATTCCCCAGATCTCAATCCAATCGAGTATCTGTGGGATGTGCTGAACAAACAAGTCCGATTCCATGGAGGCCCCACCTCGCCACTTACAGGACTTAAAGGATCTGCTGCTAACATCTTGGTGCCAGATACCACAGCACACCTTGGGATCTAGTGGAGTCCATGCCTTGACGGGTCAGGGCTGTTTTGGGGGGACCAACACAATATTAGGACATAATGTTATGCCTGATTGGTGTATGTGCTTCATAATATGAAGTTAAGGTAGAAATATCTCTTTAAGGCAACACATTTTGCAGTGCAGGTGGACCTTGGGGAAAAAAATAAAATGCTATAAAACAGATCTAACCCCTTTAAGTGAAACTATATTTCCATCGCTCTCTGTCTCTCTTCTTTCATTTGTTGTCCTCATCGCCTCTCTCTCTCTCTCTCTCTCTCTCTCTCTCTCTCTCTGTGTGTGACCTTAATTCTCATTTACCTGCTTTGTGTTCACACTCTCTAGTCCAGGGTGTCTGATTTCTGGGTATTTTCCCAGAATTCAGTGAGAGTGTTGTTTTGTGTGTGTGTGTGTAAGATTAGATTAAGCAGCGTCTCACCCTCGGGAGGTAAAGCACATGTGTGTGTGTGTGTGTGTGTTTGTGTGTGTGTAAGGCGAGGTTCTTCAGTCACTCTACCCCATGGGACACAAACAGACACCACCCTTGTATTGTCTTAGAACAGGAAGTGACATGGTGTCTCAGAGAATGTCCCTTATTCCTGCTGGGCGTCTTTCACTTCTTGAAGGAAATGAGCCAATGGTCACGCACACATGCACGCACGTCCTCGTGAATGGTCCAGGGTCCTGCATATATCATATGATACACAGCATATGATATCAGACAGCACAAACAGTCTCTCTCTTCGGCCAGAAACTTTACACAAATACGCAGATGTGAATGCCTGACGAAGGTACTCCAAGTACTCAAGGGAGCTATAGTTTTCATCCAGTGATTGTGTAATTAAACCAGATGTGTTATTATTAGGCAAGTTGTTGACCTGAATGAGAAAATTGGCTGTAGACAACGAAAACTTTTTACATTCATGCGACCCTTGTGGTGAAAGCATAATCACAATATTGCTGAATATAAAATATTAATTATATTGACAAAATGCAATTTGGCATATTAAAATTTTTACATTGACTATTAGAAAGGAGTTTATGCATTTGAATTAAAGTGATTATTTTAGTGAGATAAATAAGCCTAAATGATTGCACAAAAATGTTATAATGCGATTGAAGACAGCTTTACCATTAAATATTTTTAAATAAATCAAAAAGCAATTTTTGCGAGTGACTTGCTATATGGCACTGAAGGCAAATTAATTAAACTAATTATAAAAACAGTTTGACAGAAAAAAGTTACATTCACACATCAACAGAATAAGGTTGTCAGTCCTGTAGACTTTGTTCACACTGTCAGTTTTTGGGATTGACAACCGCATTTACCACAGGTGTGAGTCTTGAATCGAATCCCGAAATATCCCTTTCAAACAGCAACTTACAGTAGCGTCTTGAATTCTGTCTGTTAGGCCACGTTCACACAGCTGAATACAGTTGTCCGTCCTGTATTTGAGTCCTTAATACGGTTACGTTCACAGTTTGGTTATTTACAGTGGGGAGAACAAGTATTTGATACACTGCCGATTTTGCAGGTTTGCCCACTTACAAAGCATGTAGAAGTCTGTAATTTTTTATCATAGGTACACTTCAACTGTGAGAGACGGAATCTAAAACAAAAATCCAGAAAATCACATTGTATGATTTTTAAGTAATTAATTTGCATTTTATTGCATGACATAAGTATTTGATACATCAGAAAAGCAGAACTTAATATTTGGTACAGAAACCTTTGTTTGCAATTACAGAGATCATACGTTTCCTGTAGTTCTTGACCAGGTTTGCACACACTGCAGCAGGGATTTTGGCCCACTCCTCCATACAGACCTTCTCCAGATCCTTCAGGTTTCGGGGCTGTCGCTGGGCAATACGGACTTTTAGCTCCCTCCAAAGATTTTCTATTGGGTTCAGGTCTGGAGACTGGCTAGGCCACTCCAGGACCTTGAGATGCTTCTTACGGAGCCACTCCTTAGTTGCCCTGGCTGTGTGTTTCGGGTCGTTGTCATGCTGGAAGACCCATCCACGACCCATCTTCAATGCTCTTACTGAGGGAAGGAGGTTGTTGGCCAAGATCTCGCGATACATGGCCCCATCTATCCTCCCCTCAATACGGTGCAGTCGTCCTGTCCCCTTTGCAGAAAAGCATCCCCAAAGAATGATGTTTCCACCTCCATGCTTCACGGTGAGATCTTGCATGGTGCCCCAGACCGAGGGAGATTGACCGTCATCTTGAACTTCTTCCATTTTCTAATAATTGCGCCAAAAGTTGTTGCCTTCTCACCAAGCTGCTTGCCTATTGTCCTGTAGCCCATCCCAGCCTTGTGCAGGTCTACAATTTTATCCCTGATGTCCTTACACAGCTCTCTGGTCTTGGCCATTGTGGAGAGGTTGGAGTCTGTTTGATTGAGTGTGTGGACAGGTGTCTTTTATACAGGTAACGAGTTCAAACAGGTGCAGTTAATACAGGTAATGAGTGGAGAACAGGAGGGCTTCTTAAAGAAAAACTAACAGGTCTGTGAGAGCCGGAATTCTTACTGGTTGGTAGGTGATCAAATACTTATGTCATGCAATAAAATGCAAATTAATTATTTAAAAATCATACAATGTGATTTTCTGGATTTTTGTTTTAGATTCCGTCTCTCACAGTTGAAGAGTACCTATGATAAAAATTACAGACTTCTACATGCTTTGTAAGTAGGAAAACCTGCAAAATCGGCAGTGTATCAAATACTTGTTCTCCCCACTGTACGGGAGTGACGACCACATTGTATAACCGAACTGTATAACACCTGTAAATTTCAGGACTCACAACCGCATTCTCGTTAAACCCGCACCGTGTGAACGCAACCGGACTGGACAACTAGTTGTCTGTCACGTCATACAGTGCGAGAGAGCCACTCTGCGCTGCACAAACGTGTGTGAGTAAAGCCGGGCTCAGACTACAGGAGTTTCAGGCTGATTTATGCCTGGTTTACCCCTCTCGACATTCAGCTATTCGGCCCAGATTCTCGACTATGATTACGTCAGTACTTCCACAATAGCAAATGAGAGAGTCTACAAGGAGACGGAAGTGACAGAACTTTTGAAATGGAGATCGTGAAACAACAAGCAGCTGGACAACAGAGATGGAGGAACGGCTGGTTGAAATGTGGCAACAACAAGACTGCCTTTATAATGTCTCCTCATATAATGTCTACAGCAAGTTGCTGCGACACAGTATCCGTTTTGTTTACATCCGCTTCCCCCAGAGATCACGTGAGATGCTAAATCTGGCATGAAAATCTTAAGAATATCTTGTAGTGTGTGATGCGGCACGATATTCAGATCTTGTAGTGTGTAATCTTTTCCTCTGCATTTAACCCATCCAAGTTAGGCTGGCCAAACACTTGAAGATTTTAAGCCTGATTTTGAGTCTGATTTGCGATCGGGGGGCGTGGCCCGATTCAAGGCTTGTCGCAAACGACTTTTTGTCCAAAAAATCCTCAATTGTGTTACGATTATTTTACTGCTCCCGATTGTATCAGAGCCTCCACAATCCCAAATCTTGATTGGTTGGGCTGCCTCTGACGCGATACCTGCGATAGCCAATGAGAGCGAGCAAGCGTCACCTAACGTATGTTGCGTGCTTCAATAGCTGAAACTTGGCAGCCGCAAACATGCCACGAAAGTGGAGTATTGAGAAAGAAGATCAGCCATATTCTTTTTTTTTCTGCTTTGTTTTTCACTGTAAAACAGAACGCGCTCCAGGAGAGCCAGAGAGCCAGCTGACAACTTCGATTGTCCTCCATTTGTTTTTCTTCTCAAGTCACGTTTGAGCTCGCGAGTCTCCATGAAATCTCGTGTCACTGTGAAATCATTCCTACAATCAACAAGTGTGTGGTCTCGCGGTCCGGCTGAATCATAGTGTGTGCGTTCAGAGGATTATAATGCTAAAAATCGGTTGAATCTGTCATTATGTTTATGTTTTAAAATCGGTTAAGATGTGAAAGTCATTTAGTGTGTCCCAGGCCTTAGTGCACACACATTAGGAGTAGTGAACACACACACCCGGAGCAGTGGGCAGCCATTTTTGCTGTGGCGCCTGGGGTTTAGGTGCCTTTTTCAAGGGCTCCTCAGTCATTTCCTGCCAGTATTGAGAATCAAACCCACAACCTTCGAGTTACCAGTCTGACTCTCTAACCATTAGGCCACGACTGCCTCTAACCGTGTCTACCGTGTGTTGTGGGTTTTCGTGTGTGGTTTCACTTTCGGTGAGAGCGCAATCCCATAAAAGCGCAGATGGGAGTGGAAAGTTCTGCGCATGATCTACTGATGACGTGCAAATTAATGAACACAAACGCACCCAGATCATTTCCATAATGACCAACACAATCTACCAAGAGCAGTGCAAATTAGCGTAGTAAATCACATTGCATGATTCATTTAAATACTCTCCTCCCATAAATGTTACGTCTGAAAGGGAAACTCCTACAAATGCATATGCAATAAGATCAGCCGCAAAAACCCTGTCCACACTTTTTCAGCGCTAATTTCTCACTGCGTGTCTTTATTAAATCCTGACAGTAGGTTTTGAGATTTTGCGCTGGCGTAATCTGTTAGTAAATCTGGCCCTAGGAGTCCAATCGAGCCGTGAGTTCATCCGTTAAAAAATCTTCATTAACCAACAGCAGTTTTTATATCTGGGTGGAGAGCATTTGATTGACACGTAGAACACAAAACTGATGGGAGCCACTCCGAGTGAGAAGAACAGTGACCTTTAGATGACACACACAGATCATATCTCCGGAGCTGTCAGTTACTGAAAGCGTAGTCTCACGTTGCCAGAACTTCAGACTGATGACAGAAGGTCTGGACTCCATCACAGCTTTTATTGGCTAAGGACCACCCACAGGCCGTCTGACTGACATGTAACGCAACCAATCACAGTTCGTTTTTGTTCCCCGTCATGTTTAGGGGCTTGAATATGTAACGTTGATCTCCCTACAATAACAGACCGGTCTGTAAAACTCTTGCACGTATTTTAAAGAGTCTATGGTGCAAACTTTACATACTTCACATACTTTTGAAAATCCAGCATGTAGTTGATCCTGGTAAGCGCTCATTGTCACAGTTGAAAACATGGCGGCGTTCTTTTTCCATGAGGGGGTTTGGCATCACAGAATCTTTGTTTCCAGGCGGACCATTAAAGAACACGACACACGCATCTCCCGGGCATCCTGTAGAATTCAACCAATCAGATGACAGACAAAACCTGTAGCAAATACTTTCACTGTATTCCTCTGATTTATTTATTAATCGTGTTTCATTAGCTAATTATTGGGCTAAAACAGTAAATTTTCCAGTTTTGTTGGCCTAACGTAGTATTATACTTTAATATCTGTTCTGTTGTTTTCTCTCTCCAGGAAGAGATGTCATCGGAGGTGGACGTGGCAACGAAGGACCTGCGCCCGCGCCTGTGTCACATGACCCTAGGCGAGCAGGGCTTTGGCTTCAACCTGCACTGCAAAAAGTCCCACGCGGGTCAGTACATCCGCTCGGTGGACCCCGACTCTCCAGCGGAGCACGCGGGACTGAGGCCAAAAGACCGGCTCATCGAGGTGATCGGACGGGATTACACGAACCTTGATTAGCCCAGATTAGCAGCACTGGATTAGATTAGATTAAACCGCTTCTGGAGGGATTACGCAATTGAAGAGAAACGCCTGGATGTTTGTTCACTTTGTGAAGGGAGGATCCCATTTTAGAGCAGGGAGTTAGTTTGCTTTCATTAGACTCTGTGTGTTGTGTGTGTGTGTGTGTGTGAGACTGTGATCGTCAGGGAGAGCAAATCCGTCCTAATGGATTTAATTTGCAGCCGTTTTCTGTAATTATGACTGACGAATCCAGTCAACTGTGTTTGTCTCTGAATGCATTTGAGTATAATTAGCAAAACATTTATTTATAGGTAGTAATTCACTTAAAATCATCATGAATTAATGTAATTCTTTTTTTTTTTAAAGAAAATCACATCACAAATGGTGTGGGTGACGTCCAAAGGTTAATACATAAAATTACATTCAACATGAATTAATAATATATATATAAACTTAAAAAATGCTGTTCAAAGCAACAATATGAGCAACATTGATTTCAGACTTGGCCCTCTCTGAATAAGATTCCTCAGAACGGCCTGCATGTTTTTTTTCCTTTATTAGAAAGTCATTGACAAACCACGTATTATCTCACGTAAAAACCCTTCCTCCCGTATGAACGTCAGGAAACCCTACAGACTTTCACATGCATTACATCAGTATTATGTGTTTCACCAGCCACAGGAACCTACACACCCCAAACTCTATTATCAGACAGAGACAGCTGGAGAAACAGAAAAAATGTCAGATGAGAGTTTGTGAGTTATGTAAGGCTTCTTCAAAGAGAGGAAGAGGAAGTTGCACAGAAAGTGGAAGTGACATGGCCTCACTCTCCACCTGCTGGACAAATGCTGACCTACAATTGTGTGTTGCACCTGAAAGTATTGAGATGAGTGATATATTATACATAAAATATATTTAATATTACATTGAATTAAATTATGTAATATAAAAAAAAATACATTTAATTATATAAAAATTAATCTTGATTAATCGCATCCAAAATAAAAGTTTGTGTTTACATAATATATGTGTGTGTACTGTGTATAATTATTATGTATATATAAATACACACACATGCATGTATATATTTAAGAAATATTTGCATGTATATACTGTATATTTAATTTAACTGTATATTTAATTTTTAAAATATAACATTTTTCTTAAATATATACATGCATGTGTGTGTATTTATATATACATAATAATTATACACAGTACACACACATATATTATGTAAACACAAACTTTTATTTTGGATGCGATTAATCAAGATTAATTTTTCCCCAGCACTAATTTAATATTAATATATATTTAGTATATTAGAATATAAACAATATTTGTGTATAATACTATTATAACACATACTGTATATATATATATATAAACTAATAATATTATAAATAAATAATATAGTTCAGTTTAATAAGTGTAATGTTGTGTATATGATACTGTTCAATCTAGATATGCACAGGTTCGTTCTCTCTTCCGTCTTGTTTTAAAGTATTGAGTCAAATGATATATACATAATTTCATTTAATATTATATTAAATAGTTATGTTATAAAAAATAATATTATATTTAGTGTATTATAATAAAATATATTATAAATAAATATAATCAATAATATAATCAATAATATAGTCAAGTATAATAATACTATAATTTATTATATTACTATGTAAAATACAAATATTATATTTTGTGATAAAATAATATATATATACACATAGTACATATGTATATACATATATAAGTATAATAATATTATAATAAATTATATTAATATGTAAGTAAAAATAATATATTTATTTTGTAATATATTTTATTGTACTTTATGAGTTTTAGATAGTATATAATAAAATAGATTATATTAAATTATATAATAAATAAAATGATAAATAAATAATTTAGTTCAGTATAAGTGTAATGTTGAGTGTCAGTCTCTCTTCTGTCTTGTTTTAAAATATTGAGACAAATTATGTATTATACATAATTTCATTTAATATTATATATTATGTAATATAAATATAATATTATATTTAGTATATTATAATATAATAAATGATATAGTTAAATTGTATTATATTTTATATATTATATTATATATTTTATTATATGAAATGATTGAAAAATAATAAAATAAATAATATAGTTGAGTACAAGTATGCATGTGTATATGATACTGTTCTGTCTAGAAACGCACAGGTTCAATCTTGTTTTGATTATGTGTAGCTTGAGTTGGATGCATTGGGTTTCGATCAAGGCCTGAATTGTAATCTCGCATACTATATATTACTATACAGCCAAAGTCATCTCATCTGTGTGTCTCATATCTCCAGGTGAACGACACGAGTATTGAGTGTCTGCGTCACGCTGAGGTGGTGGCGTTGATCAAGGCGGGCGGCAGAGAGACCCGTCTGCTGGTGGTCGATCCCGAGACAGATGAGCTCTTCAATCGACTGGGCATCGTGCCCACATCTACTCATCTGAAAGGTACAGAATGTGCTTTTGCGTGTATTGCACATCAACATGCTCATATATCTGTCTGGGAAGTTCTGGAGAAGTCCACAGAAGGAAACTACACTGGAAAGATGATATTTAAACGCTTTGTATTTATGTAACCTCACCTGACTGGCACTGTTCATTATAAGGAAAGCTTATGCAAAACACGGCTGTGCTCTATGCAAACATTACTAATGTTCAGGGCAAACACTGACGCTGCAAAGAAACTAGTTGTCCGATGTATGGCGTGTCATATGTATACAATAAATGATGACTCTGTAATTATTTTTCTAAATGATTTCTTTCAAACAGAGGACTGTGTGGACGGGCCGATCATAGAAGGTCCCGAGACGACGTATCTGACCACAGACAGCCCTGTCTCTGCTTCACCGGTCCCAGAAGCCCCCAGGATCTCTCCACCAATCATCAACATCACACTGACAGATCCACCAATCACAAACGGCTCTCCGAGACACCAGAGTCACAGAAGCTCCTCCTCTCGGTCCACTTTATCAGAGACGAGCGCTGAACTCAGCAGCTTTGACTCCAGCAACAGGGTGTGTGCCAGGAAAACTTTCAGTGGCAAAAACAAATCTTTTATTATTATTATTATAGTTGTTGTTAATATTAATAATAGTTTATTGATATATTATTAAGTAATTTAATAATTATTATTTATTGTTGTCTTTTTTTGGTAACAATAATAATTATAATAATAATAATTTAATAATATGAAATAATATGATGATTATTGTTGTTGTTATTATTAGTTTTATAAATAATAATAATCATCATCATATTAATAATAATGTATTAATATTGAATATTATTAATTAATTTAATAGTAAAAAATAATATTGTTTTTGGTAACACTAATAATAATTGAACAATTATAGTTATATTTGTGGTTGTCGATATTAATAATAATTTAACAATAAGATATATATATACAATAATATAATAATTATTATTAATATGATTCATTATTATTGATGTATTATTAATAATTACTGATGTTGGTAACAATAATAATAAAAAAATTATAATTATTGTTATTAATTTCAATAATAAGAATTGTATTCATAATAATTTATTAATATGGCATATGATTAATTTAATAGTAAAAAATAGTATTGTTGATGTTGGTAATAATAATAATTTAACAGTATGAAATATTATTAATACATATAATTTATATTAATATATAAATATATACAATTATATATTGTATATAGTTGTTGTTGCTGTTGTTGATATATAATAATAATTGTTTGATATGATATAGTATTATTATTATTATAATTGGTAACAATAATAACAATTTGATAATAATACATTATTATTATAATGATTATTAATGTTACTTTTAATGTCTCCCATGGCAGAAAATTGACTTGGATAATAATAATAATAATAATAATAATACGTTAATGTGGTATATTATTAATTTAATAATAAAATGTATTATTATTAATTAACTAAAATAAGAATTATTATTAATAAATTAATATGGTATATTATTAATTTAATAATAAAATGTATTATTTATTTATGAATTAATTAATTAATTAAAATAAGAATTTTTATTATTATGTGCTTTACAGTAACTCACAGTACCATCAAAAAGCATCAAAATGCAAAATGCAACAATGTGCAAAGTATGTACAAGAAGGAAATATTTACTATTTAATGTTGCTTATGTTAGCTCATTTAAAAAGTGCAATGATAGCAAAGTTGTTAAGTAAAATGCATAATATATTATACTTTAAACAAAAATGCATGTGAATTAAAACTTGTTGTATCTTTTTTTTCATAGCTCACAGATTCTGACCATCACTCCAGCGATGATGCCCGCAAACCAAGCCGAGATGTGAAAAACGATCCGTTCTGGGAGAGCGGTCTGCAACTGAGTCTGACCGCGGCCGAGGCCAAGCAGAAAGCCCGGGCCAAACGGGCCAACAAGAGAGCGCCCCCTATGGACTGGAGCAAGAAACAGGAAATCTTCAGCAACTTCTGAGGAGCGCACACATCTGAAAGTTCACCTCAGTTCTACACACATACCAGACCAAAGACATGCATCTTAGACCTCCTGAAAGGAGTGAGATTACTCATCTTTTATGAAAGGATAAGAGAAAAGCAGATCTGAAAGTATGATTTGGACAGTAATGCAACATGTTGACATCATGCTCTGTGTTTAACCGAGCTTCATTTGGCATTTTGTTGCTAGTAAGTGTTTAACATTCAGCCAGTTTGCTATTTCAGACAATAATGCTCATGTTCCCTTCTGACTGACCTCAGACCGCCATCGACAGCAGTTTCCACAAAATGACTTACAAGGCAGAAACAGTAAGAAGGAAAGTCAGACTGAAGGCAATGTGTAAAGAAAGTGTCATTGTGATAGTGAAAGTGAACAAAAGATGGTAAGCCGAACTCCAACTGTAGACTGAACATCGAGATGGGAAGCCAAGGTTGCAAACCCCTGAAGAAAGAAGTTATGATCTAGCGCCATCAGAGAATGTGTACAGTAAGTTGTGCTGGAAGGATGATAAGAAGAAATAGACGAGAGAAGGTTCAGTCAGAGATCTTCACACACTTGTGACTATGGAGATCTGAATTGAGTTCATCGATTTGGTAGCGTACTCCTACAACCTAAAAAAAAATCACTATTAGCAGACATGGCTACACAAAAATATCAATGACATCATCTTGTACTGCACAGATTTTCATCCAATCAGATACTCTCTAGAATAAGTTTATTGGCTAATGACTATTTTTATTTTTTGAGCTCCTCCCACACGAATGGGATTAACATGAATATTTATTTATTTGTTTTCTTGTCTTTTTCTCTGAAATGCTGGTTTAACATTTCTACATGATATTAATGGTTTATTATATCACTCAGAGTATTTACAGACATTATCAACTCATAGATCAATATTAACTGTTTGAGTAAACTTCAACTGTTTTTGACCTCAATATTTACACAAATTACATGAAAATCAAAAGTGGAGCACTGGCTTTAACAGTGCATTAACACAGAGTGCAGAAATCTAGCAATATGTATTAATAATAACGTATAATTATATATTCTGAAAACTTAAAGTACAATGTAAATGATTACTGAAAAATCCTTATTATGTGATTTTAAGTACATTTTGTTTCTTGTTAATGTATATAAATTATTTTCATCACCCTCATCTCATGTATGTACATTTTGTCATTTATTTAGCTCGCCGTCACACACTTATAAACACAAATAAACTGAGTATTTTAGACAGAAAGTGTCGTCTGCTTGTGAGATGGTGCAACTTCACGGTCTCTCTGTCACAGGTCTTCGGTCGGCCGCTAGAGACACAAAGGCTGCTTTCATCATGACGGGTAGGAAATGAAACCAGCACCAATCCAGCTGATCCCTTTCTACAACTCTTCTAAACATTTAGGATGTGTTTTTTATATGTTAGATATGCAGACAGATGCATGTTTCTCAGTAGTAATGAGTTCGGTGTGTTTTTAAGATAAATAAAAACGGTTTCCTCTGCTAATCTCAGTGAGTGTGTATCTCGTTTGATGTACCCTTCTTTCCCGTCGTTTTATCTCACCTCTTATGATCTCTTCATCTCTCTGTTCTCTTCCACTTTCATTTTTAAAGGAGTTTTACTGGATTACACCGACTGTGGATTCAGCTCCTTCACTGATGACCAACTGTGTCCGAGCTGGAAACTTCCCGCTTCAGAAAACTCTCCTCACACCTGTTGTAAGCCAGAAATATATTAGGTCTAATATAAAAAGTAGGTCTAACCTAATCAGAATTTAATTAATAATAATTTATTTAAGTTTCCAACAATACAATAAATCCAACAGATACATAAATCCCGTTATTTACGTTAGATTAGCGAGCGAATCGTTATTTTGAGCTGATTCAGGCGAACTAAACTGTAACGTTAATTCACTCGACCGTTAGAGACTTTGTGTAGGAACTGTGAAGTTAGATCAATATTGTGAATTCGAACTATTCATATTATTTATATTTACGTGATTAATACTAATAATTTTGGATATTATATCTATCTAATATAAATAACACATTTGAGTGACGATTTACTCTGATTCCGGTTTGTTGAACCGATTCTTTTGAATCAAACCGATTCGTTTAAAATAAATAGGATCCCCTTATTTATTCCTTAAATCTTTCTGCGCTATTCATTACATAAGTTACAAAAATTAAAATATATCTTTATTTTGTTTTTAACCCTCTGGTGCTGCTCGCGTGGCGGTAAAAATGACGAAAACGAAATTGTTTTTATTTCAATAAAATGAATAGGCCTACTATATTTTACTTTTTTTTTAATCTAATATTTTGTATTTAGGGGATTTTATGGTACTAAATTATATTTATGGAATAGTTAGTTTATTACCTGTTAATCACTTTTTGAGCATAGACCTAGGCAACTTAAACTGTCGTACATCTTGAATGCTTTGCAGCAGATTTAAATTTGATCTCATTTTAAAGTAAAAAAAAATTGCAACTAAAAAAAGTTTAGAAGTTTAAGTTTATTAATATGAAAAATGCATAAAAATATTTTTAAATATTATATGAAATATCTATTTTACAAAACGTGTTTTAAAACTGAGAAAATCAAGGTCATAAATCTAAATTTGAGGTTGATATTATATTAATATTTTGTTTGGGCGCAGTACCAAACGTTTCCACTACATGAAATTTACATCCCGCTCATTTCCAATACGGTGATTTTTGAGTGTGACTATTTTTTTTCAGGACCATTTATCTTTTTCAAATCATGTGCATGATTGTGTGTGTGTGTGTGTGTGTGTGTGTGTTCACACAGCAAGTGCCAAAAACCTTTACCAAGTTTAGTTCCATAACGATGAAGTAAAAAATTCTAAAAACCAAAATGTAAAATTTCTGTCAAAAATGGCCGAACAGCACCAGAGTGTTAAAAGTTTACCCATATTTTTGTTCATTTTCAGAGCATAAGGACCACAGAAATGGTGATCATAAACCCTTGGTATGAGTCTATTAAACAAAAATGATGCATATTTCAAACACTTTGGGAGGAAAATATGTGTAATGTTCATCTAGGCTCATTTGGTGTCCTAGATGCTCAGACATTAATTTATCAATTAAAGATATAAAGTCAATTTTCATTTTTAGGTTAACTATTTCTTTTTAAATAGTTTAATCAAGTGTTTTGTTTCTGATATTATTAGTACACACACACACACAGTCACACACCACTGTTTCTCATGGCTCTGGTGTTTCTCTTGCATGTGATCAGAGTTTCTTCCTCTTTTCAGTTGGTTTAGTTCCAAGCCCTCCAGGGTTTCACTTTAATAACACCTACAGTCACACCACACACACTTTAACATCTCACCTACTCTTACTGCACACACACATGCACGATTTCAGCTCGGGTCTCATCGCAAAATACACAAAACAAACTCTCTGAAAGATCAGACCTTCTGAAAAGGCCACCAGGAGTCTGACATGTCTATTTATCACTTGAGTTTGTTCTACATTTTATCCTCAATTTGATGTAAATGCAAGTTATCAACCTATTGATGAACCATGATTTCTGTTAGAAAAACGTGTACGCACTGATTTCCTGATACTATTTGAATATCTTCTGTTAGTCATCTCATCTTAGAGTGTATGTCTAATGCATGATGTTTGCAAAGTACAAACAATCAGATGCGTTAAACCTTAACTTCCTGTAACTGCTCATCTGTTTCCTGGATGTGGGTTAGTAGTGAGTAGTGAGTAGTGAGTGGGTGTGCAGTGAGACGGTTGCAGCTGTTAAACACACACACACATAGATAAGGCTGGGTCATCATCTCAGAGACTGTTAAAACACATAGACAGTGTGTGATCAACACATCTGACGGCTCATGAACAGACTTCCGATGCTGATTTTATTTAAGCAGTGTCTACTGTAAACTCTCCATTATTACATTGTAAAAACAGCTTGTTTGCCTGATTGAGTGGTTGAAGCCCTCTGAAGATCATGTCATATTTCTTGCAGACAGAGATATTGAACTACATCTTCAAATCTACAGAAACCTTCTATCCTGAAAACGTCATTCAAATAATCAGGACAACAAATGAAATTTGATTCTAATTAACCTGGACAGATTTAGAGTCTTCTCAAACACTGGAGTTTGTTGAATTCATATATATATATATATTTTTTTTTAATCTTGAACTCAAATCCACATTTTTTTTGGCACAGACCTTCAGCCTGTTCTGATGTGGGTTGCTTTAGCTTATGGTTGTCCTGAAACTGATCAACACCCCAAAGATTTCCATTGAAAGTTCCTCAGTTATGCCTCCTAATTCTTTCAAGCTACGGCCACTATCTATCCAACTAAACCAGGTATTATGAACACCATGTATGTCTAATTAACCATAAAAAAAAATTATTCTCTCAATTATTCTCGTTCCAGAACATTTTTCAGAAACTCATACACCCATGAGTACAAGTTGATGTCATCAACATTGTAGTGTTTTACTGGAAGATAAATGCAACATTTAAAAATTTTAGGTGTATAGATGAGCTCAAAACTTACAAATATGGGATAAAAGCCACAACATGCTAATTTTGTCTTCTGCTGAACCCAAAAGAAGATATTTTGAAGAATGTTTGTAACCAGACAGATGACGCCACCCATTGACTTCCATTGAATTTTTTTCCATACTATTGAAGTCAATGGCTATCATCAACAAATGGGAACGTTTGGAACTGCGCCCAAAGAAAATCTTTACTGAAAGCTAATTTTTTGAGGTATCAACCTCAAATTTGGAACACAACTTGTTTTGATTTATGGCTTGGATTTTCTTACAGCTTTAAAGTAAAACATGTTTTGGAAAATATATATTTCATATAAAAAGACAAACTTTTTTTTTCTTTCAATTCAGACCAAATTTAAGTATGTGCTCCAAAGCATTCAAGATTTACGTTTCAAGAGTTTCTTTCTTCTGCTGAACACAAAAGAAGATATTTTGAAGAATGTTGGTAACCAGACAGTTGACTGTAGCCAAGTCCCTTTAAGACAAGTCATTTCACTCGGCGGCCATCTTTGAAACGCCTCTCGGGCATGCAAGTGCAGCTCCTGTCTCTTTGAATGGGGAAACATCAAATTCTCCAAAACTGTAAGCCAAGCTTATGATTAAATTTCATATTTAAAATCACCAATGAAATCTGACAACAACTGTCTCAAAAATTTGGTTTCTAAACGCTCGAATCATGATTAAAAAAAAACTGCATTTTTCAGCCTGGACAAAGCTAATGCACATGCGCAATCCTAAACGCACGTCTCAGAACATTGCAACATTGTTTCCATAGCAACCGGAGCTTCTAACGGCAGCTGCACTGATGCGATGACTTTACTAATCAACGATTGGCCTTCATTTAGAAGGCGGGGCTTATTCACCATATTGGGCGTTGCACTTTCTCCAATTCATAAGTAATCAGAGTGCACCGTCTTCCTATATATAAAGTCTTTGATTGACTTGCATAGTAGGAAAAAGAAATGCTATGGAAGTCAATGGGGTCCATCAACTGGTTACCAGCATTCTTCAAAATATCTTTCGTGTTCAGCAGAAGAAAGAAACAGGTTTGGAACAACTTGAGGGTGAGTAAATGACAATGTTTGGGTGAATTAACTAAGTTTGTCAACTTTCCTTTTCTAATTAAAACAAGATCAAAAGAAATCAAGAACACGCAAAAGACAGGAAACACTTCTTCAGCTTGGTAAAAAATCTTTTTATTTTTCCTGGCAAGGTAAAGAGAGAAAGGTGTGATTGTTTTTGTCTTTCAGAGTCTCAGTGCAGATTTCCACACGCAGCAATCGTTCTCCGCCTCGCCATCCTTCCAACTGTCACTGTCTTTGCTTTCAGCTCGCTCTTATTTCAAATCTTCCAAACAACAAATATCGTCACAAGAAAAAACAAGACGCATGATGAATCCAACAGTTTTATCAGTAAATTTACCAGCAAAGTCCTTACAAAAAATAATAAAAATAGCAAAACAAACAAAACAAAAAGTGCATGACAAGCAATAATCCAATTTAAATTATGCATTTTTGCACCAACAGAATTTAAATGTTGTGAATTCAGTTCTATTTATCAATCAGCAATAGCAGCAAAACTAAAAAAAAACTTAACCTTATTGTTGTAAAACTATATTTGATATAGTTGTAGTTTGTTGGATAAGCTGATTAAATCACTAAATACCAAATATCAATATGGCATCAAAATTTATCGGTACAAATACATTCATACACACACTCACAGGCGCGCACACATCGTTGGTCACAGTTTACAGGTCAATAGGGGTCCAGGAGTCAAGTGTAAGGTACCTTAAAACAATTAACAACCTATTAACGCAGAATACACATACGAAATGCGAAGTACGAAAAAAAATACATGGCAATGACACTAACAAAACACACTTAAAAGCTCCCAACACAACTACCGTTACACAAACCACACACACACACACACACACACACACACACACACACATAATGCAAGTCATGATCATTATACTGTGGAGTTTCCATTCCAGCTCCTTCACGACGAGACCGAATCTCTCGATATCACGACAAGATTAAACTACGGTGTGATTGAAATCTGTAAACTACTATGAGTTTCAACAGCGAACACTGACCAAGCCCAGGAAAAAACTACAAGCCAACTACGCAAAAAAGTGAGAAGAAACATCGGAAAAGAAACGATACGCATAAGAGACGCAAGCAGAGAATCATGACGACAATCGGACAGGACGACGACAAAGCCAATGAGGATGATGATGAAAACTGTGAATTCATAAATGCTCCCTTACTAACGATCAAAAACACAAATTCGCCATAGCGCGCTAACCATCTTTTTTTTTCCGTTTCCTCAATAGTAATTATTAAAAAAAGAAAAACGACGCTAGTCTTTCCTAGATAGTCTCAGTGTTAAAGTCTGATTATGCTATTGCTACGGCAGCGCTGGCGCCGCAGGCCACTCGTAGTTATTGCAGCTTCATGTGCAAGAGTTTCTATGGTCAGTCTGCGTGTGAATGCGTTTGATTCTTATGCCTGGGATTAACTTGAGATTAAAAAAAGTTGTATAACAGTTGCTGTCTAGCTTCCCTCCCTAATCTTAATCTTTTTAGCGATTATTCCCAGATAACTGTCTATACCTCCCTCCCGTTTAACCTACGACCTCCCTCCCGCTCTCGCTCTCCCTCGGTTACACTATCTCTCGTCTTCCCTACGTTTTTAGGTTTATTCCCCGTGATTGGGTGCATTCTGCAGTTAACTAGAGGAGTCCCCTCCCCCCTCCCACCCACCCACCCACCCTCATGGACACACAAAGGGCGTGGGATCTGTCCGTCAGGCGGAGCGGCCAATCGCGTCCCTCTCCCCCATGATCAGGGCAGTGCAATACACAGATGGATGAGTTCCCCCCTCCTAAAGGTTCAACTGAAAGAAACAAGAAAGAAAAAGAGACAAATAAGAACAAAGCATTTTATTTTTATGACCGATTATCGGTTTGACAGATAATTACTTTTATACCTAATCTTTCATTTAAAGTCTGCGTGAACCCAGAAGTTGTGACTGACTTCAGTATTTTGACGTATTTTCAGAGTGAAACAGAACATTGAGTAGGGGTGTAACGATACACTCATGTCACGATATGATACTAAACTCACAATACGATATTTATCGCGATATTTTAAGTCAAAATAAAGAGTTTTTTTTATTATTACTAGTGCTGGGCAAATGATTAATCGCGATTAATCAAATCCAAAATAAAAGTTTGTGTTTACATAATATATGTGTGTACTGTGTATAATTATGTATATATAAATAAACACACATGCATGTATACATTTAAGAAATGTGCTTATATATATATATATATATATACACATATACACACACACACATATACATACACACACAGTATAAATATACATTTTAAAACAAATATTTTTTCTTAAATATAAAATATATACATAATTATACACAGTACACACATTATGTAAACAAACTTTTATTTTGGATGCGATTAATCGATTGCCTAGCACTAATTATTACCTTTTTATTATTTAAATAATATTATTGTTATTATATTATTATCAGGACACACAAATATTCCCCCATTGCATTACTACGCATTATATTCAACATTATATATAGTAATTTAATGTAGTAATGCCACTTATACATTTTTTTCTCATGTAGTACTCGCTCCGCGCGCACAGACTCTCCCGGTGCTCGCTATGTCCCGCCTCTCCTGCCATTAATGCACTATACATATAAGAATAAACCATCTAAAAACGCTTTTAATAATCATACTACTAAAACTAAATGTGATATGGTGTTTTAAATGATGTTTGCGCTTTGACTTTGAGGAGTGTCATTCCGGCAGCGCGTGCGCTTCAGATCAATGCAATCAATCACAGTTCTAATCGCAAGAAAGCGTGTCAAAATGACTATTCCCAAACTGTAAATGGTTAGTTCTGCATTTACTCACTCTCATGTTGTTTCCGCGCGTCACGTCACATTTGAATGTCCGTGTTTACTACAGTATGCGCCATCGTGTCTCTTCAGAAGAACCACTCGATTGATTATTTTTACAATGCCTTTATGACATTTTTTGGATCTTTTAAGTTTGAGAGGAATGGACTTTAAATGGAGGTACAGAAATGTTTCTCTGGTTTCTTGAAAAATATCTTCCATTTGTGTTTTGAAGTTAAACGAAAATCTTATAGGCTTGAAACGACATGAGGGTGAGTACATGACAGAATTTAGTGAATTATACCTTATAAATACAGTAAGGTGAGCCTTGGATAAAACTAACTCTATCGCGAATGATATCGTTTACATCAACGATATATATCGTTGCATTTTTATATCGCGATATACAATGTATCGTTACATCCATATTATTGAGTGGGAAAAGTAGAGGGCGTGGCTTGTTTTCACCACCTGGGAATTGATTGGATCTAGAAAAGTAGGCGTTCTATTCGCTGCAGTCCGGGATGAGGATTCGTCACTCACCTCGGTGTCGGACAAAGAAAAGAGGAATATATTTAGCATATAACGGCAGCGTTGATGATGAGGTAAGCGCCAGTGAAGTGGAGGTTTTTAAAAAAAAAAAAAAAAAAAAAAAAAAAAAAAAAAAAAAAAAAAAAAAAAAAAAAATCGCAGGTTAGATTTCTAATCCCCGATTTGTGATCTGTGTTTAAAATTAAGTGGTGCAACACAACTCGATTTAAAATAAAGCATAGATCAACAAACTCTAGATTAGCTTTAAACTGTGCTTAATTTAATCCTTATTGGTGCAACCCACCCTATATCTTTTATATATAATCTTTTATAAGTTATAGGAGTTATCCTATAAGTGAAAGTGGTCAAATGAAGACAGCAGTAACAGTCAATGGTGCGACAGACCAGTAACCTGTTTTACCAATATTTCACACTTTATTTAATCTGTAATTGTTTTTATACTAAAAACACATGATAGTGATGCAACAGACCGATATTCTTTTACCCATATTCACTCGTATAAACTTAAACTGTTATTGTTTCTTTAATAACACGTCTACTGATAAATTACCATTTGGTTCTTAAAATGATAAAAAAAAAAGCATGTTGAAATTACTTTTGATGTAACAGCTAAACATTCGTCATAAAAAACTGTAGCCCAAAACAAATACGAAAATAAATTAGTAACACTTTACAATAAGGTCTCGTTTGTTAACATTAGTTAATGCATTAAGAATAAGCAAGATCTTCTTAGAGCATTTAATAAACTTTGTTAACGTTAGATAATAAAAATACTCGTATTCATGTTAGTTGACAGTGCATAAAGTAATGTTAATAGATACAAATTTTGATCTTAAAATGCATTAATAAATGCTGTAGAAGTATTGATTGTTATTTCATGCTGATTAATGTTTCATGTTAACAAATGGAACCTTATTGTAGTGTTACCAATAAATTTAGATTTCAAAACAACTTTGATGCATAAATATAATGGCATTAATAATGTTATTATTAATATTTTTAATTAATAAAAATGTATTCATAATATTTTGTTATTCACATTATATTAATATTGCTTTAAAATACTATCTTTTTACTTTTGTAGTCCAGTAATTAAGTAAAAAAATCAAAAATAAAACTAAAAATAGCTATCAGACAGTTATTTAAAATAAAAAATGGTTGATTTTCTGTTGACGACAGAGTTGATCAGCGTTTAACTATGCTAATGAACAGCGGTGCAGTGTACAAATGAAGTGCAGCAGCGGAAAGTGATTGTTTACCCCAGTACATTATAACATCACTGGACATCAACAGCCGTCACTAACCTGACAGCGTGTGCTGTGTGTGAAGCAGAGGGGCGGGGCTACACGCCATAGCATGCAGAGAGGCGTTCCTTCAGGATGGGCGGGAACTGCTCCGAGAACTGCTGCCAGTTCTCCTCGCCGACCTGGTCCTTAAAACCGTGTAGGATCTACAGACACACAACCTCATTTAACAACTGGAATCTTTCATAGTGGTGACATTTTGGATGTAAGGCAGCTCCATGCATGTCTAACCTTGTAGAACATGTCCCTCAGGTCATCTTTAGGGTTGACCCAGGAGGCCACCGCATCACAGAAGAAGATGAAATCCTGAGGAGGGAGAGAGAGATGATAGGGAATGAGTGATGAAGGAATGAGTAACATCCGTGTCAATCACAATGGAGTATCAGAACTGACCTGGACCACGCCGCCAGGATTTACACCAATCATCACGCAGATGCCTCTGAAGGCGGAGTCCTTTTCTTCATTATCTCTGATGTTTCGCAATGATGTGCACCTGCAAAAACACAATCAAAAATATTACTTATCTTCTTAAGAAATGTAAATTCAAATTAACTTACTGAGAAAACGAAAGAAATCCTTTTGGGTTGATAATTTTATGTATTTTTGAAAGAAATCTCATGTTCACCAAAGCTGCATTTATTTGATCAAAAATACAGTAAAAACTGTAATGTGAAATATTTTTATGATGTAAAATACCTGTTTTTCACATTTGAATATATGTTAAAATGTAATTTATTCCTGTGATCAAAGCTGAATTTTCAGCATCATTACTCCAGTCTTCAGTGTCACATGATCCTTCAGAAATCAGTATAATATGATGCTCAAGAAACATTTATGATTATTATTAATGTTGAAAACAGTTGCTGTTTCATATTGAGATACATTTTCTTCAGGATTCTTTGATAAATAGAAAATTCATAAGAAAAGCATTTCTCAAAATAGAGATCTTTTGTAACATTATAAATTCCTTTACTGTCACTTTTGAACAATTTAATGCACTGAATTAATTCTTCCAAAAAAAACCCTCTCTAGATGTAGTGACTCACCAGGGTCTGATGAACTGTTGCAACATGGGAGCCACTTCCTGTGGACAGACGTAACCGAGGCGACCAATCGTGATGGCTGTGAACAGGAGTTAGGGTTAGGATTATTTATCAGCTGTTGGAAAGGTAAGTGATGGTATTAGGTCAGAGGTCATACCCGTATTCTCCAGCAGGGTTTTGGGAGTGTTGGGTCTGTTGATGATCTCCACCAGGTGAGGAAGAACCAGAGCCACATACGGCTGCATCTCCACACCTACGACAACACATGATCTAGTGGTCAAAATCACCTTACTACAAACTCACTTCAATGACATGTCAAACAGACAATCACATTCTAGTTCAGTGAACCGGTGTGACGATCCTCACCCATCTGCATGCAGATCTCTCCTATGGCCCAGGTGGCATTATTACACACCGAGATGAACTCAGGGTTCAGATTCGTACCCAGGATGGGCATGAACTCCGCTAAACACACACACAGTTTCAAAGATTAATTCATATGATTAAGTGTGTAAGGGTGACTCATACAGGTCAAATGAGTGCATGTCATCTTACCGATGCAGGGTTTGACGTGTGGAAAACAGGCCTTTGTCAGATCACCCAGCAGAGCAAACGAGCTCTGTCTCACCTCAGGCATAGTGTCCTACACACAAGAGCTTCACTGTTCATTTGTATGTTTTATAGTATAACAACTACAATAATAATAATTAATAATTATTTTATAACAATAGTAAATAAATCATTTTAATTATAAAAACAACAACAAAAAAACGATATAAAACAAATAAGTGCATAATATATTTAAATATTAAGTATTAAATAAATTTATGTTAAAATATAACAGTAAATAATTAAAATAAATTTATTTTATAACAATATAGTTAATTTAAATAACTCAAATAATAAATATGAACATAACACCAATAAAACAAATAAATGTATAATATAGTAAATTAAATATAATTACAATAAACAAAATTAATTCATAATATTGTAAATTCAAATAATTAAAATAATAAACTAAATCATATAAAAAATAAATGTATAATATAGTAAATAATAGAGTATTAAATAAAAATTACCAATTTTTTTTTAAATAAATTTGTTTTATAACAATATGCTTAATTAAAATAAAAACAATATAAAACAAATAAATGCATAATGTAGTAAATAATAATAATAATAATAATAATAAATATATATATAAAATAATATTAGGTATTAAATTATAAACAATATACACTGTATATAATAACTCAAATAATACATATTAACATAACACCAACAATAAAACTAATAAATGTATAATATAGCTAATTAAATATTACAATTATAATAAACAAAATGAATTCATATATTGTAAATAATTAAAATAATATTATAAAACAACTAAATCATATAAAACAAATGTATAATATAGTAAATAATATAATGAAATATGTATTTTATAATTTCAAAAAAAGATAAATATAAATACAATATCAATAACAAAACATATACATTTATAATATATTACATTCAAATAATTAGAATACATTTATATAATATTGTAAATCATTCAAATAATAAAAATGAGAACACCACCACCACCACACATTTTTAACCCCTCTCACACACTGTACCTGCATACACTGGAACAGAAGGGTCATGATGTTGCTACGGGCAACTAGCTGGTCCACATGACCCCCGAGACCCTCGGCCAGACCACTCAGCAGATCCAGAGCGACAATCATGAAGTCCTTATCTGGAGCCTCGTACTGATCCGGCTGCTGGCTGTACATCTACACACACACACACACACACACACACAGGGGTGGGTTAATGACTCCGTGCTTCACTGATGTACATGTAGATGTACTAAGTAAGTGTGTGTTCTCACCATGGCTTGTGCGAGTGTTTTCTGCACCAGAGTAACACAGCGCTGATAGACGGGCTCGCAGTACGGGAGGAAACCGCTCTGTAACGCTGTAGCCACAGACGACAAACACTACACACACAAAACACAGAAGAAATGAGGGGCATTTATTCATCCATTTTATCTTTCAATGACAAAAGTTTTGGCAAAACGAATCGACAATTATTTGTCATGACATTAAAACTACGAAATGAAGGCATTCACTCTGTTCTGAGTGTCTCACCTCCAGCAAGGGAAACAGGTCTTTATCCTCGTCTTTCAATTCATTCCACTTCTGGATCAGAGGCGGCATCAGTTTCTGGATGTATTCCTGTTCACACACACAATCACACCACTGAGCTATAGTGTGCAAATGTGCACTAATGGGATTTAGCAACACTCAAATTTTTTGAAAAAGGCAACAATTACTGCTGTCAAATCGATTAATCGCAATTAAATCACATCTAACACAGTTTTGTCTACATAATATATGTGTGTGTATATACAGTGTATTATATTTATATATATTATATATTCGTGTGGGCACATCTGTATACACACCCACAGACATATACAATTATGTAAACTTATATTATGAAAAATAAAAACAAGTTTACAAATGTAATACATACAAGCAATACATTGCAATATGAAGTGAAAATCTTGAAAACGCACAAATATGAAGCAGCACAACTGTTTTCAACATTAATAATAATCAGAAATGTTTCTTGATCATCAAATCATATTAGAATGATTTCTGAAGGATCATGTGACACTGAAGACTGGAGTAATGATGCTGAAAATTCAGCTTTGATCACAGGAATAAATTACATTCTAAAATATATTCAAATAGAAAAGTTATTTTAAATGGCAATATTTCACATTATTACTGTATTTTCTGTATTTTTGATCAAATAATGCACCCTTGGTGAGCAGAAGACTACAGACTACTCAAAAACTACAGAATCTTACTTTAAAGTGACAGTATGTAAAAAGGGATGTTTGCAAAACTGGTGGAAAATCGTGTTACCGGTTGGTTCAGATGATGCCCGACGGAGTCTGCCAGGGTGCCAATGGCGTCGTAGAGGATCAGCAGGTTCTTGTGTTGATATTTCCCGAACGCAAACACCAGAGTGTCCAGAATGAAACTGAGATACGGAACCAGCTCCGTGCACGCCTCCTCCTCCAGAGTCGCAAACGCACTGGAAAAAACATTAGAGTTAATTAAATACTCAAAAATTATTCCGCTCTAAATATTCAAGCATCATTTCTAACACACCTGCAGGCGGCCTCCTGCACCCTCTTGTTGCCGTCCAGGATGCGTTTGAGCAGTTCTGTCATGAGCGGTTTGAGGTGGGCGTCCGGCGGCTGGCTCACCACCCAGTGTGCATAGCGGCTGAGCGTCCAGCAGGCGATGGAGCGAACCAGAGCCTTCTTATCACACAGACACTGGATCAGGTGCGGGATGAGCTCGGGCAGGTATGGCACCATTCCCTGCATACAGCCTGACAGAGACAGAGGATTCAGGAAATTCAGGGTGTCTGCAGAGTTTTTCAAATCAAATTCAAGAAACACATTGGGACTCTTATTTTGAAATTTCTTTGTTACTACTCTTAGCTCATTAAAAAAGGTTAAAGGAGATAAAATATGCACTCTTACAACCATCACAACATAAGTTTGTGAAATGAGTATGTGTGTGAGACACACACCTTCAGCGATGGCTCCCAGCACCAGTATCCCAGACTCTTTGATAACCCAGTCCGGGTGGAACAACAAACCCTTCAGCAGCGGCAACAAGTGCGGCAACAGCTCATCCCGAAAGACGTTAGCCAACACGTCCAGCGCCGCCGCAGAACACTTCCCTACAAACACACAAAAATATATACAGTCAAGTCACCTTTATTTATATCTCCGTTTATACAATACAGATCGTTTCAAAGCAGCTTCACATTAATAAATAGGAAAATAATGATGCAAACTTCATCAAATATAAGACAAACTCAAATTCTGCTGTAAAGCAGCTCTAAAAACACAATAGTGTCATTATTCAGTGAGTTCAATGTTGATTCAGTTTAGTTCAATAACTGTAAATTTAAAACAATTTCTAAAGTTCAATTCAGTTAGAAGCAGCTCCACAGAAGGCAATAGTGTCAATAGTGTCATCAACACTGTCAACAGTGTTGATGTGTATATGTATATAATTTTATGAACTTTGCAACATGTAAGAACATTTACAGCAAGCGCGCTCTGATTAGTCGGTTTACTCACGTAGGTTCCAGTCAGACAGAGTGTCATCGTCGTCATCCTCATCTTCATCAATGTCCTCGCCCTCCTCCCCCTCTCCTCCCTCGTGCTGCAGCGTGACGGTACGTGACTTGTGGAAGCGAGGCTTGATGTCCTGCTCGCTGTCGGGAACGTTGTCGTCTTCCTCCACATCACCCTGAGACACACACAAAGACAGACTGAAACTGCATTCTGATTCACACGGTCCCTACAGAGTCCTGCACGGGTCCTGTTTGATAAGCCCTCACCCGCCCCGCACCCGCTTTATTAACAGCACAACCGACCCGATATCCAGCAGAAACACTAATTTAATTCCGTACCCGGAATATTTTGTGAATAAAATAAATTGTGAATAAAATATAAGTTTATGAGATCTGTAAATTATTGCATTCCTTTTTTATTCACAATTTGTACAGTGTCCCAACTTTTTTGGAATCGGGTTTGTATTTTATTCACAATAGAATATAGATAACATATCAAATGTTGAAAGTGAGACATTTTGAAATGTCATGCCAAATATTGGCTCATTTTGGATTTAATGAGAGCTACACATTCCAAAAAAGTTGGGACAGGTAGCAATAAGAGGCCGGAAAAGTTAAATGTACATATAAGGAACAGCTGGAGGACCAATTTGCAACTTATTAGGTCAATTGGCAACATGATTGGGTATAAAAAGAGCTTCTCAGAGTGGCAGTGTCTCTCAGAAGTCAAGATGGGCAGAGGATCACCAATTCCCCCAATGCTGCGGCGAAAAATAGCGGAGCAATATCAGAAAGGAGTTTCTCAGAGAAAAATTGCAAAGAGTTTGAAGTTATCATCATCTACAGTGCATAATATCATCCAAAGATTCAGAGAATCTGGAACAATCTCTGTGCGTAAGGGTCAAGGCCGGCACGGCACTGCATCACATACAGGAACGCTACTGTAATGGAAATCACAACATGGGCTCAGGAATACTTCCAGAAAACATTGTCGGTGAACACAATCCACCGTGCCATTCGCCGTTGCCGGCTAAAACTCTATAGGTCAAAAAAGAAGCCATATCTAAACATGATCCAGAAGCGCAGGCGTTTTCTCTGGGCCAAGGCTCATTTAAAATGGACTGTGGCAAAGTGGAAAACTGTTCTGTGGTCAGACGAATCAAAACTTGAAGTTCTTTTTGGAAAACTGGGACGCCATGTCATCCGGACTAAAGAGGACAAGGACAACCCAAGTTGTCATCAGCGCTCAGGTCAGAAGCCTGCATCTCTGATGGTATGGGGTTGCATGAGTGAGTGTGGCACGGGCAGCTTACACATCTGGAAAGGCACCATCAATGCTGGAAGGTATATCCAAGTTCTAGAACAACATCTGCTCCCATCCAGACGTCGTCTCTTTCAGGGAAGACCTTGCATTTTCCAACATGACAATGCCAGACCACATACTGCATCAATTACAACATCATGGCTGCGTAGAAGAAGGATCCGGGTACTGAAATGGCCAGCCTGCAGTCCAGATCTTTCACCCATAGAAAACATTTGGCGCATCATAAAGAGGAAGATGCGACAAAGAAGACCTAAGACAGTTGAGCAACTAGAAGCCTGTATTAGACAAGAATGGGACAACATTCCTATTCCTAAACTTGAGCAACTTGTCTCCTCAGTCCCCAGACGTTTGCAGACTGTTAAAAAAAAAAGGAGAGGGGATGCCACACAGTGGTAAACATGGCCTTGTCCCAACTTTTTTGAGATGTGTTGATGCCATGAAATTTAAAATCAACTTATTTTTCCCTTAAAATGATACATTTTCCCAGTTTAAACATTTGATATGTCATCTATGTTGTATTCTGAATAAAATATTAAAAATTTGAAACTTCCACATCATTGCATTCTGTTTTTATTCACAATTTGTACAGTTTCCCAACTTTTTTGGAATCGGGTTTGTAATATTGGTACTTAAAATCCCAATTTTGTAGATCTAGAATTGTCTATTTAGTTGTCTTTGCAGGCTGCACGCAAAAATGTACATACAACACGTCACGAGTCACAAACAATCAGTTATTTTTACTGAATCAAAAACATACCACACAACCAGGGTAGCCCACATCCTGAAAACCAATGACTCATATGAGCTGGTTCTTTGAATGAACAATTCAGAGCTACCCATTTGAATCAGTTTAAAACACTGTCTTTCTATATGTATAATCAGTGTAATTAACTATAACCTAAAATATAAATTAGATAAAAATTAAAAAAATTAAAAAAAAAAATTATTAATGAAAATTAAATGTGTTACCTAAGCAACTAACTGAAATATGTCGCTTAAATTACTAAAAATTAAAATAAAAAGCTAAAAAAAGAATAAAAACTGAGAAGCACATAACTAAACAGAAAACATCAAAATAAAAGCTAATTAAAAATATTAATGAATACTGTAGTTGTATCAGAATCAATTATGTGGCCCCATGAAATCCCATTTATTTTTCCCCAAATTCAGTTTAATTTTTTTCCCATTCTAATTTTTCTGGATTCCGTTTTATTTATTTTTTTTGGACTCCATTTTAATGGTAAATTACATTTTAGTAATTAAAAAGCATCTCTAATGAATTGAAATCATGAAACTTATACAATTTAACAACAATTTATTAAAAGTTAAACAAAAATGACATGTTTAGGGCCCTATGAAATACGTTTTATGTAAATAAATAAATACGTCATTCATGTCCTCATATAGTGAGACGGCAGAGGCTGAAAACACCGCGAGCGTCAGTGTGTGTGTGTGTGGAAAATGAAACCGCACATCTGCACCATTCATTCACACAGAGACATGCAGGATTCATATTTAAATAGTCTTTTTCCGGTGTAATATTTACAGAAACTAATCTATATTGTGATTTAATTTAAGTGTACTGAACTGCTTTTTATTTATTCATCAAAAATTTGACAAATTCAGTGAAACTGCGCATCATACAGTAAATTCCGTTTTTATGACTGGATTCCATTATTCCGTCCACGTTTTCCGCATTGCGGAAATAATAGGGCCCTAGTGAGCACACCATCTAATGCAATAAACATGATTTGATTCAAAGGAAAATCTCAGACTCATGTCTCATACGTGGTGACTCACCTTCAGTAAAATGATGTCAATCTCGGAATACTTCATTCCGTTCACCAGGATGGGGATGAGTCTGTAGGGAAACGCATTAACATTAGATCACCTCACAATTAAAAACATGAGTTCAGAGCAGATCTCTCAAACAGAGGCTTCATCTGTGATCATGATGATGATGATGATGATGGCCTGCAGTACTCACTGGACCAGGTGTCCTGACAGAGCTTCTTTACAGATGGGCTGCTCCGCTAGAGTTAGCCAGAACTCACACGCCTCCAGCGCCACGTTCTCATCCGCGTCCTGCGTGCGCTGCAGCATGTACTGCAGAGAAACACAGATGAGATTCAAACCTCCCACAACACCTTTGCACTGCATAACGTCTCGTGTGGAATCAGATGTTTGCATGTTTTACCTGTATGATGCTGTGCATGTGCGGTATCAGACGGTCGATTCGGACCTCCAACAGCATGACCAGAGCTCTGCACACATTCTTCCTCACCTCGCAGTCTTCATCACCCGCCAATGCAAAGAGAGACTGAAAACACGCCACACAGAGCAGATGAGCTCAGCCTTCACCACAGAAATAATTTCACTGTGAACCCAACTGTACTTGTGTTTATTATGTACTAGGCTGCTAAAAAGTATGCTTTCTAGAAACTACTACAAGCTTGATTTGTATAATTCCTAACAAAAATAATCAACAATCAATTCACAAATTAATTTCTTGATTGTGGTTCTTTTGATCGAATCAGTCAAACCAATTGGTGAATCAGAATGAATCACTCATCAGTCTGAATCATTCAGTCAGCTCAGATGACTCACTGAACACAGATTGTTGAGCTGAAAACCCTAACTGTTAAAGGGTTAGTTCCCCCAAAAATGAAATTTCTGTTATTATTACTCACCCTCATGTCGTTCCAAACCCATAAGACCTTCGTTCATCTTTGGAACACCATTTAAGATATTTTTGATTAAATCCGAGAGCTCTCTGACCCCTCCATAGACAGCTATTTAATTAACACTTTCAAGGTCCAGAAAGGTATTAAAAACATCGTTAAAACAGTCCATGTGACTCCAGTGGTTCAGCCTTAATGTTATGAAGCGACGAGAATACTTTTTGTGCGCAAAACCCCCACAAAAATAATGACTTTATTCAACAATCTCTTCTCTTCCATGTCATTCTCCTACACTGTTGACGTAGTGTAACCAGTGCAGCACTTCCGAGTTCTACGGCAGAAAGGCGGCTCACCAATGGCCAGCTCTTACGTTTGCATGACATGCATGATGTTGTGCTCATGTGAACAGCGTCAGCCAATGGTAAGCTGGCGTAGCTCTGACGTAACTCGAAAGCGCTGCACTGTATTTACTACGTCAACAGCATAGGAGACTGACACAGACGTGAAGAAATTGTTGAATAAAGTCGTTATTTTTGTTTGTTTTTAGCACACAAAAAGTATTCTCGTTGCTTCATAACATTAAGGCTGAACCACTGGAGTCACATGGACTATTTGAACCATGTCTTTCCTACCGTTCTAGACCTTGAAAGTGTTCATTAAATTGCTGTCTAGGGGTCAGAGCTCTCGGATTTCATCAAAAATATCTTCATTTGTGTTCCGAAGATGAACGAAGGTCTTACGGGTTTGGAACGACATGAGGGTGAGGAATTAATGACAGAATTTTCATTTTTGTGTGAACTAACCCTTTAAAGCAAAGTTTAAAAAGCTAATTAGTAAGGTTAGTGTGAATTAAATCAGTCTACACTGACTGTCGTTAAAGTCTTCCTGCTGCAAAATCCAAATTAAAGTTACTGCATGAAATAATTCTTGGTGGATAGAAAGCAGTGACCACTGTACGCTGGAGGTCAACTCACCTCTATGAATGTGTCGATGTTGTCCATGAGAGCCTGAGCTCTGCCAATAATGAACTGATTCACACACGCTATGGCATGAGACCTAAAGACAGAATGTGAATTAATACGTTACTCATTATAAAACACAGACCGTATTCAATTCTAAAATATGTGTGCGGTTCTTCACCTGATCTTGGGGCTGCAGTGTTTGAAGAACTGCAGGAATTTGGGGATCATGATGTTGAGGGGGCGATTCAGAGCATCACTGTCCAGCAGTTCAGACGAGTCCTCACAGATCTTCTGCAGCGCACCGAAAGAGCCCTGTACACACACACACGTTAAAGTCAACATGAAATCAAAATTTACCACTCTTATTTTTTTTAACAGAATATTGCAGTATTTATTATAAATGATTTATCCATGCACTTTTTTTTTTATTCATGTGCCCCCATAATCTTTAATCAAAATAACTTCCCTCCCTTTTGCAGTGACATCAATAGCAAACCACAACCATCCAATCAATTCCCAATGGATAAAATCAAGCCCCGCCCTACATTTGTTCTTGTTTGAGAAGCCATTTCACTCAGACATCACAATACCGACTTTAAACCAATCAGCAGACATAATTTTCAGCATTATGAATCGACTATTTAGACAGGAATATTTGGAGTGAAATACTAACACACTGCCTACTGCAGAGTACAAACTGTATACTGTATACTTTTTTAAAATCTGTAACATGAAATACAGTAATTGTGTTCAGTAATAAAGTAATTATAAGAAAAAGTAATTGTTTTTATTGTTGTAGTCTAATGATAAAGTTACATATTAATAAAAAAAAATTTTTAAACTATTTTGTACAATTGAAAAATCAGTTCTGAAGATTAGTCATCACAATTATGATTTAGAATTTGACTGATCTCTGCTCACTACTTTGCCATTATCTTGAAAACACATAACTTTTTGTGTGTAAAAACACACTGTGTTTGACAAGCCAGTCAAATAAAGCACATTCTGGTACTTTTTATTCAAACAGAACGCCACATCAAGTGCACTGCATTTTGGGATGAATACCGCTCATTTTGGAAAACACTGAATGTGCATGTAGTGAACAGTAACCATACTGCATTCCTAGTTAGAGCTGTCTGTGTGTGTTTGTATGTGCAAGTGTATGTGTGTGTTACCTCGCAGGTGTTGTAATCCTCAGAGTTGAGAAGGTTGCAGAGTTGAGGCAGCAGTTCTGGCCATGTCTGCAGCTCCCCTTTAGAGGCGATAGTAGTGATGAGAATACCTGAGGACACACACACAACAATTCAACTATAATGCAAAGTAGGGATGTCAATTTACATAAATCCCCATAATCGATCTATGTTTAAATTAACGATCAATTAATCATTAACCTCTTAATTCCGAAGCAGGGGGGCTACTAAATTTCCATATGACTTAAAACACATGCTTAACCAACACAAACCAACGTTTTAAAGCTTAGAAGCTTGTTCTCAAACAATAACTGCTTTACATGAAAACGTGATCATTGTACATAACAGATAGACACGTCATTGAAAAGGTCTCAACTAGCAGGCCTTACGCCTAGTTCAGACTACACGATTTTAAACGTCGGCAGATCGCTGTGCTGTTCACACTACATGTCTTGCTGTCTGTAATCTGGAGTCTTAAAATCGATGTGGTGTTCACGTTACGTAAATGATCCGCAACAGGGAGTCACACACTACACGAGCTGACAACACTGTCACCCAACGACTCTATCCGGTCCCCAAACCACGTTTCATCACGAAAACATGTGCGAGAAGTGGAACGGGAAATGATGCGAAACAGGAGTTGTTTATTTAAAAATGGACGTAGGGAAGAAATTTGCGCTGCAAGCTGTTTGCATGATGATCTGTTCTGAAAAACCCCGAAAAAGGAAAAAACAAAGAATATGGGTGAAAGAATGGATCAGCACACGCGGGCAGCAGGGGTTGTCTTTGCTACAGAAAGAGTTGGAGGTGAGTAAAACATGTTTATAATGAAAAAGTAGCTTCCTGCTCGTGCTCCGGTGAACTCAACCCACGCCTTGATCTCTCATTGGCTGTAGCTCGTCGTGACAGCTCCAGATATTTATGATGCTAGATATTTGTCTGGCATCGATGAGGCGTTGGCGAGGCATCAGAGAGCGTCTTTGATGCATCGTTGAGTAGTTCACACATAAAGACTGGCAAGCACTGATCACCCGCTGATTTACCCCCGATCACAGCCAGACCTGTCGGCGAGCTTGCTGACTTGCAAAATCAGTCTTAAAATCCTGTAGTGTGAACTTGGCATTAGTTAATTTTTGGGTGAACTATCTCTTTAAATCGACCATCAATAAGTTTTATTGATTAAATCGATCATTGATGAATCGTTAGCATCCCTAAAAGCTGTTTGGCCCATATTTACTCAAGTTACGATAATAAATACTTCCCTAAAAGAGGAAAAAAAACACTAATTACATCTAATCAGATCAAATGAACTCAGCTGGATAACTTTAAAGAGGTTTTGTGGGTTTAATCCACATTAGGTGCAGACTGACCGATGGTGGCGCGGATGAGAGGGGACGGGTCTCCGATGTTGTTGAGACACTCTCTCTTGATGAAGTCGGCCACAGCCGGAGGGAAGTTCTGGTAGTGAGCCTTCACGTTGTTCTTGAGAATCAGACCGCTCAGAGAACGGGTGGGCTCGTCTGCGGAGACACAGAGACACGTTCCTTGTGTGACAGGAGAATGTGTGTGCGAAATGAGATAAGATGATGCATGATGGGATAATACACACCTTCAGATTTGAGGCTGGTGAGGACGAAGATGAGATAGTTGTTGAAGTCAGGATACTGATTCAGCTGCTCCAGTTTCTAAAGGAAGCGTTACAAAAATATTATGACAAATTCCACAGACAACAAAGAGATCTAATATCAAACAAGTGACATTAAGATGTAAACAAACATTTACCACTAGAAAAGTAAGCTTTTAGATCTTAATATCTGCACATATTTTGAAGTAAATATTAAATAAACATCATGGATGATTTTAATGCACTTTATATTGGACTATTATGTTCACTAAAAGCCATGCATGCAGACTAGTTTGTTTTTCTTATTTAATCCTCAAACGAAAAAATGCCATTAGAGTGGAGAAGTTAAAGGCACAGTATGTAAGTTTGGCCGCTAGAGGTCGCTTAAACAAAGGCGTAGCTTGATGACGCCTTGATTTCGCGGAATACAGCCGGTGGAAAAGAATCCGACAGGACTCGAGCAGAAATCATATTCATGGATGAGCTAATGTATTAAAGATTTATTAACGTTAATGTAGTATGAAGCAGGGTGGGGCTGAAAGCCGTTGGAGCAGAACGAGGCCGCCTGGAGCGATTGCTAATGAGTGTGACATACAGCCACAGTCGCCGCTTCCGCTTCTTCCGCTCATGTGTATGTGGGGTAACGCAGCGCTGTTTTATCATATTAGATACATTTGAGTGTGTTGAAAGTTATGTTATAATGCTACTCTGCGCGTTCACTCGGCGGCTGCTATGAGACACTTCTTGCTCACTGCAGTAGCTAGATCGATATTAGGCATGGTAAAACATGGTACTCGCAGTAAATCAAGAAAACGAGATTTAAACAATAAGATTAACTGTGTTGAGCTGTATAACAGTGATTAGCTTTCTGTTGATGAATGTCTCCAAACAGTTGCTCGCCTGTCTAATAAAACACATAATATATTAATGCATAATATATTAAAACAGCTTTGGTGTTTCCATGGTTTCTACAAAATAAAACCGGAAATCGAGGGTAACGCGGGTATGATGTCATTGATGTCATTAAAATTGCTTATTTCCCTGAATTTAAACATTCTTGGAAATATTTGGGATAATGTAAGTACACAAGTCATATATAACAATTGTTCTAGTGTTTTTTGGATATTTTAATCAAAATCCAAAAATCGTACATATTGTGCCTTTAAATTCATTTCCATAAATTATTCATTTACGTTCAGATTCAACGGATGACTCTTCAAGACTCTGATTCAACAAATCGTATGGATCATCATTTAAATTACCTACATTGCTTTTGTTGGAAAAAAAACATGTAGGTATATAGCTCTGTTTAATACTCTGAACTGTGATATAGGTGAATATGAAAAATATATATATATATATATTCTTTGTGTTGACCATTGTGAATTTGCATGGCCACAATGTGTTCGGTTGAAAAAAAAAAAAAGGATAAATAATAAAGGATAAATAATTTTTTTGCCATTTTAAAGCATCTACAAAGGTACACAGTACTGCTTTTTTTGTGTTTTTGAAAAGTCTCTTCTGTTCACCAAGGCTGCATTTATTTGATAAAAAAAATACAGTAAAAATAGTAATATTGTGAAATTATTACAATTTAAAATGTTTTCTATGTGAATATCTATTAAAACGTAATTTATTCCTGTGATCAAAGCTGAATTTTCAGCATCATTACTCCAGTCTTCAGTGTCACATGATCCTTCAGAAATCATTCTGATATGATGATTTGATCCCAAACTTGAATAGTGAAAAATATGAAAAATATTGGGATTTATTTAGCCAATATGATCCATGACTACTGTACACATCTGTAACGAAAACCAAAAATGACCACACGGACACTAAACATTTGATTCTCAGCACAGTGTTGAAAACAATTCTGCCATTCATTTGGTTGTAACAGACAAATTTCACATTTAATTTGCCAATAACTTGGACAAATAAGTTTCACAGACATATAACTGATCATAATAGCTGCGTTTCCACTGTCGGGCCAAAAGCGGGTGTGCTAGTGCGTTCCACTGTCACTTCCGGGGCTTGATCGGGGCTTCCTCTGGGCCAACGGCCAGGGTTTTTTGGCCGAATACAGAATACCTTGGTCCAATGCGGGCCAGCTCGGGCTTGAGGAGTGGTTACGAACAAAGGCGGAGTTTATCTGAGTCTGGAGACAGCAGCGCCATCTTTTAAAATAATTTTAGCTCAAAACTCACGTTCAGACAGCAACGAGTGTTTGAAATAACTTCTGTTTGTATCCGATGTGGATTCTGATCACCGTATAAGGCAGAAATATTTATATGCGATGCAAAAGACTATGCACACTAACCATTACTATAGTAAACATGGTAAATACGACCGCTTGAAGAAATCAGACATATCATATAGGCTATTACAATCGTGAACTTATTTTATCTGTCAGTACGTCTCGTCTCTTTATACCGACTGTCTGATGTCCATATTTAGCTCCGCATACGTCATAAAATAAAGCAAGTCCGGTTTCTCTGACTGAAAATATAACTATTTGGACTGTGACTGGAGAGAGTGCTAAAGCTCCTCAGTTCGTATTTTGAGTGGAAAATTTGTAGAAATGATCATTCCTTCTAAAAGTCCTGTGACTACAAATAAACAGATGCGACTGAATAAGTATGCGTGTCCTATTTCTTTTGTGAAACAATGGCAAACACCACTATTTTTGTGTGACTAATGCGCAGTCACGACACAAATTAATTAATTATGATCAATGTATCACTTATTATTGTAAAACATTGATGCTTGGGTTTTAAATCTTTAAGTAAAAGATAAAAATGCCAACAAATGGCTGCTTTTATCATGTTGGTTTCCAGAGATTTCTTTCTGATTATGGGTTTGTGTGACATTGTTCCAGAGATGTGTGTTACGGGCAGGGTTTAGTGACGCGCTGCGTATCTTCTAGCCCAACAGTGGAAACGCAGTGTGGTTTGGGCTTGGTGCTACAGGTCCGAGGCTATAAGCCCAGCCCGGCCTGATGAAAGCCCTGGCTCGCACTGGCCCGACAGGGGAAAAGCGGCTATCATAATGATATTTATCATAAGTGATGTGCACAGACCTCTTGAACGGCTCTCTGTGTGGCCGTATCTGGAGACTGGGAGTCCTTCAACAGCTGCAGCACCTGCTGTAAACCCTGTTCATCCGGCTGCCACTCCATCCTGTGCTACACACACACACACACAAAACACACACAGATGAGCACACTACACCACTACACACACACACTCCTGGGAAACACCATCACTGCTTTCTCTGTAAAGTTATTAGCAAATAATACAAAACCGTCCACTGACACATGCACTTAGACCAAATAGCCGAATTAAAACACTTAATTTTTGAAACCAGGCTAATCCACCGCGAGCACCTGGACGGGAGGTTCACACATCAGCTTTACCATCTGATCTGGTTTAATTGGGATCGAGGCAGACGAGAGTGTGAAGATGTGTGGAGGCTGTGGATGTGCGAGTGGGCCGTGTGAGAATGTGCAAGTATATCTTCAGTGCGTTCAAATGTCTGCAAACACTCATGAAAATGCTTGGGTTGTGCATTTTTTCTCATTTAATATCACTTGATCAGATGATCATGTTCTCCAGCATCTTGAGCTTCAATGGAAGAACATCAGACCATTTGTACAAAGAGTCACATGATCAAAGACACTCTACTGATTAGTCACATTGAAATGGTGCAGAATATTCAAATTCCTTCAGTCATGATGTTGCTTTGTTTTAACGTTTTCAAATTCCTAAAACTATATTCACAAGTTCCAATGTAGACTTTTGGACCCACATGTATGTATTTGTGCACTTATGTGTGTATGTGTATGTTTGTCTCTACATGAGTGTGTATGTGGTGTTTGAGTACATATTATTGTGTGTATGTTGTTTGTATTAAGTGTGTATCTATAAGCTATATTATGAGGTTATCTATCTTTCTATTCCCACATATCCCCACACACACACACACACACAATACAATACAATACAATATATATATATATATATATATATACACACACACGCGAATGTGTATGTAGGTGTAGCCTGTGTGAGGGTGTGTACATGTGTATGTTTGTCTGCGTCTACGTGAGTGTGTATGTGGTGTTTGTGTATATATTATTGTGTGTTGTGTATGTATAAGTGTATAATCTCTGTGTGTGTATGAGTAGGCCGTGTGTGTGTGTGTGTTTACGCGGCCCGGTTTAACCCAATTCCCCAGCTTACATCAGACGCGTTAACCGATCACACACGAAATAAAACGCATTAAATCGCTTAGATGTGCGTGATGAGCGTGTATAATGATGATGAATAAACACACAGAGCCGCTGATGTAGCCGTTAGCCGCTGTGCTAACCCGCCAAACGCTCTCACCTTCAGTCAGTGGCTCTCTCTGTCCGTCTGTCTGCGTTTATCTCTCTCTGCCGCTGCGCGAGCGCTGATGGCCGTCGGGTCGCGGTAACGGATGGCTCGCCGCGGGTTTCTACGTGATTTCTGCGGGATTTAATCGGTGTGCTTGCTGTTATTCTTCTTTCACCGGTGGCGCCTGATGCATGGCGGACGCGTTAATCGCGCAGTGTGGATCTGTGCGGCTTCCGTACCGTGACGCTGACGTCATATCTCATTAACATAAAACTACAAGAAGCGGCACTACCAAATACTGACCATTAGGTTTTTATTCGAGAGAAAAAATATCATGACTAACACATATTGATTGTGATCTATGCGTCGTTAATGAAGGTTTGTGACGGATTTTAATTAATTTTAGAGGACTGTAATTCGTGCTGTGACCTGTAGATGGAGACAAAGGTGAAATAATGGGTCATTCAGGTTCATTCAGGCACTTTGATTTACCATAATAATATTCCATCGTACTCAAAGAATGAGAGAATACCGTGGTATTATCATCATGGTAGCGTCCAAAACTATAAATTTAATCCACTGACGGGTGTCCAGTTATCATGTTGGAATTATTATTATTATTGTTTTTTTTTGTTTGTTTTTTTTTTGCATTTTAATTTAATTCAGCTATATTTAAAAATGTCAGAACTTTTGTTCAGTTCTTATATTTAAAATGAAATCATGAGTCAAGAGGGTCATTCCTGGGATTCGGTGCCTTTTGTGTCCCCAGTAATGATCTCACTGCCTTAAAATGTTGAATAATATCAATTTTAAAACTGTCTTAGTCATAAAAAACACCACTTGAACTCTAAGAAAAATAATCTGAAACATTTTACGCTTTGAACCACCACATATCACAATTTTTCCTTTGTCCCCAGGCCTGTGTATCCCATTTTCATGATAAATAGGTACAACACTTACTAATGATTCTCTCTCTGTATATATATTTCTTCAATTAAATTTATTTTAATAATTTTAATCAAGGTTTTTAGCTTGTCCCTCAATTTATTGTCCACCCTGTTATTTTTGACTACTTTCCCTTTAAATGAAAGTTGGAAAAAATTAAATGACATCATATCATAAAGCAGTCATCACTTCTTTGGAGGGACAACAACTTGGGCAAGTGAGTGAGATCCTCGATTATTTTAACTGTCTATTTTTACCAATTTTATCTTTCAGATTTGATGTGGTCAACCATAGTACGTCCACCCCGTTAAGAGAAATATGAAAAAAAGTTAGTAGAAAAATCATATTTTTACAGTTTACAGTTTTCATGCATTTCTTTATTAGATAAACCTTGTTAGCTTGTTTTTGCTCAGGCTGATTTTAGATCAGAATGTCCACGCTGTTATTATATTGTCCACGCTGTTATTATTTTGTACACCCTGTTATTATATTGTCCACGCTGTTATTATTTTGTCCACCCTGTTATTATTTTGTCCACCCTGTTATTATATTGTCCACGCTGTTATTATATTGTCCACGCTGTTATTATTTTGTACACCCTGTTATTATTTTGTCCACCCTGTTATTATATTGTCCACCCTGTTATTATTTTGTCCACCCTGTTATTATTTTGTACACCCTGGTATTAGCTTGTACACCCTGTTATTATTTTGTCCACCCTGCCGTTAATTATTTTGTCCACCCTGCCCTGTTATTATTTTGTCCACCCTGTTATTATTTTGTCCACCCTGTTATTATATTGTCTACCCTGTTATTATTTTGTCCACCCTGTTATTATTTTGTCCACCCTGTTATTATTTTGTCCACCCTGTTATTATATTGTCCACCCTGTTATTATTTTGTCCACCCTGCCTTTATTATTTTGTCCACCCTGTTATTATTTTGTCCACCCTGCCCTGTTATTATTTTGTCCACCCTGTTATTATTTTGTCCACCCTGTTATTATTTTGTCCACCCTATTATTTTGTCCACCCTGTTATTATTTTGTACTCCATGTTATTATTTTGTCCACCCTGTTATTATCCCTGTTATTATTTTGTCCAGCCTCCCGTTATTATTTTGTCCACCCTGTTATTATTTTGTCCACCCTGTTATTATTTTGTCCAGCCTCCCGTTATTATTTTGTCCACCCTGTTATTATTTTGTACACCCTGTTATTAGCTTGTACATGCTGTTATTATTTTATCCACCCTGCCGTTATTTTGTCCACCCTGTTATTATTTTGTCCACCCTGCCCTGTTATTATTTTGTCCACCCTGTTATTATATTGTCCACCCTGTTATTATATTGTCCACCCTGTTATTATTTTGTCCACCCTGTTATTATATTGTCTACCCTATTATTTTGTCCACCCTGTTATTATTTTGTCCACCCTGTTATTATCCCTGTTATTATTTTGTCCAGCCTCCCGTTATTATTTTGTCCACCCTGTTATTATTTTGTCCAGCCTCCCGTTATTATTTTGTCCACCCTGTTATTATTTTGTCCACCCTGTTATTATTTTGTACACCCTGTTATTATTTTGTCCACCCTGTTATTATATTGTCCACCCTGTTATTATTTTGTACACCATGTTATTATTTTGTCCACCCTGTTATTAGCTTGTCCACCCTGTTATTATATTGTCCACCCTATTATTTTGTCCACCCTGTTATTAGCTTGTCCACCCTGTTATTATATTGTCCACCCTGTTATTATTTTGTCCACCCTGTTATTATATTGTCCACCCTGTTATTATTTTGTCCACCCTGTTATTATTTTGTACACCCTGTTATTAGCTTGTCCACCCTGTTATTATATTGTCCACCCTGTTATTATTTTGTACACCCTGTTATTATTTTGTACACCATGTTATTATTTTGTCCACCCTGTTATTAGCTTGTCCACCCTGTTATTATTTTGTACACCATGTTATTATTTTGTCCAGCCTGCCGTTATTATTTTGTCCACCCTGTTATTAGCTTGTCCACCCTGTTATTATATTGTCCACCCTGTTATTATTTTGTACACCCTGTTATTATTTTGTCCAGCCTGCCGTTATTATTTTGTCCACCCTGTTATTAGCTTGTCCACCCTGTTATTAGCTTGTCCACCCTGTTATTATTTTGTACACCCTGTTATTAGCTTGTCCACCCTGTTATTATTTTGTACACCATGTTATTATTTTGTCCACCCTGTTATTATATTGTCCACCCTGTTATTATTTTGTCCACCCTCTTAAGCAGTTTTTTACAATAATTTTATCAAATCAGCAAAAAAAAAAAAAACATACTAATAATTCAGTGACAATGAAAATTTACTAGAGTATCAATAATATAGTACTTTAAAAATGTTTTAAAAAAAATGCCTTTTAGGCATGTATCTGTCCCTAACAGGGTGGACATTTTTGATCGTTTGATTTCATTTATTTTGTTTAATAAATGGTTTAATTTATTTACCTGAGCTTGACCAGAATATTTTCTCAAATGTTTTACATCAACCTATCATACACAAACATTTCTTTTAAAAACTGAGTTTGATTTGCAACATTTTATGATGGCCAAAAGGCACCAAATACCAGGAATGACCCAAGGAAGAGACAGATATCTCTGAGAGCATTGCATTGTGGGATACAGTGTCCAGTGCAGTGTGTTCTGTTGTATAATACACATTTGGTCAACTGCAGCAGGTTAACTGTATCTTATACATCTTAATTTGCATAATGTACCTACATACTGTAGAAAGTAGTATGCTAATATGCTTTAGGTTAATCTATATGTTAGCCATTCCATGAATTTTTTTTATTGTACTGCTTGTAATTGAAGTGTGCATAAACTTTATATTGAATGATCCAAAAACTGACAAAAACAAAAAAATGACACTGAACTCTATCGCAATCAAAACTTTATTCCAGTTTGCTGTTATTAAATCAATGGCCATACAAGAACATCACAAAGACAAGGATGAAGAGAAGGTTTTGAACACAGTAACAAACAGGCTCTTCACTTTGGCTAAAATCTGCTATTCCTACACATCTGACACAAATATTTTCATAGGAACAACCTTTAACAACCTCCTCATTCTTCACATATGGGAAGGTAGAATGGAAGTAGAAGACGAGGAAGGGGCGGAGAAATTGGGTCACGCAGTCCTTTAACATAACGAGCTGATCTCGCTCTTACTGCAGCCCCATTTACAGCAGGCGTTGGACAGCCCGACGACCACATCCCGCCCCTTCCTGTCTGACGTGCGCAAGGCCTCCAGCACTTCCTCTGAGATGAGCGAGCGTACGGGGCGGCTGAACACGGGGCTCTCCTGACCCTGTCCGGCCCAGGCCAGGGCCTCTGAGTCGAGACTGGGTCTGTATGACAGTTCAGGGAGGATGGGG